>JAVQMG010000026.1:980000-1580000 GCA_032878915.1 Castanopsis chinensis | reverse complement strand
GCATCTTTTTGTTAGGACATATGTGTTTCAAGTTGTTTTGAATCTATGTTATTCTTTTATGTAATTGGCTTGTCCTTTGACAAAACACACTTAGCTTGTATTTGGGTAGCTCTAGGATGTTTTTAATACTTCAAGAAACAAGGTTTCAAGATCAAGTGTTAAAACCATGCAAGTAGTCCAAGATTCAAGTTGAGAAGTGCCAGATTTTAAAGCTCGACACCTGTCTCGACAGCTGCATCTATCGAGCTTTAAGAAGTTGTTCAACCCCGAGGCTCGACAGCTGCTCGACAGTACCTCGACACCTCTAGCTGATTTTGGATACAATTAAATTAGCCCAGTTATTAATTAATCAAATTAACAGATAATATCACGTGCAGCGGAAAATAAATAACACGGTGATTTGTTCACGAATGGAGAAAACCCTAAGGCAAAAACCCCACCGGGTGATTTAAGGTCACCACTCCCGAAACTCCTCTATTATCACAACAAGCAGTTACAAGTAAGGAATCCTAGTACCTCACCAACCTACAGTTGAACTCTTACCCCAATACCCAATTGGACTTGTAGTTTCTCCAGTTTACAACCAATGTGATGCGCGGATCCCAGTACGCGTCTTACTCCTTTGCACGAATCCCAGTACGTGACTCACTCCACAGCAACTCTTTGATTGTTGTAGTTGATTTGCAGCAGCTTCACATAGAAACCCCAATAAGATCTTTAATGTTGGTGCAAGAGACTTTGCTTGGTTACAAAACCCTAAGGCGTACAAGAAATGAGATTTAAGAAAAATAGATTCTAAGTTCTGTTTTTTATTCCAATCCGTACATGTGTCTTTGAGACTTCTTTTCTTCTAACCCTAGACATATAAATGGGTTATTTTAAAGGCCTTCAAATATACACTAGTTGCACAAGCATTGAGAAACCATTGTTCATGCAATTTATGACCTGAGACCATGGTTGTCAAAATCATGATCCGGATCGTAAAATTGCACGATTTTATTGTCTCACCTCACCAAAAAGTTTAAAACCATAGCAGGATCGCAAAAATATTAGGATCGTAGGTAGGATTGTATAGGATCGTAGGATTGTATTGAATCCTACCGATCCTACCACTTGGCCTTTTTTTATTTTTTTTTTTATTTTTTTTTCTTAAGTGTGATTCGTTTGGGACCTTTGGGTAAACCAAAACCCACAAGCCCAACGTTTTTTAAGTGTCATACGTTTGGGTAAACCAAAAACCACAAGCCCAAGTGCCCAACGGGTTTTAGTCTTTTAGAAGCCCAAGAAGTCTCAAATTAACCCCTCTGTGAACATACAATCTCAAAAAAACCAATGGTATAAGTTTAAGGTATTCAAAAACAAAACCTAAACTATTTAGAAACACAGCTCCACTCACACACCTCTGTCATGCGCCTCCCCTGTCTCGCGCCTCTCCTGTTCTACGCTAAAAAACCCAGCACAGTAGCACCTCTCAACTCTGTTAATGGTGAGCCATCACTGCCTTTAAGCTCAACATTTTTTTTTTTTTAAAAAAAACCAATCAAAAACCCAGCACGGCAGCCCCTCAGTTTCACGCCTCCTTACTCCTCTATCAAAAACCCAGCACCTCTCAACTCTCAATGATGTTGTCGTGAGCTGCCTTTAAGCTTTCTAGTAATATTTTTTGGTAGTTAGTACTTAATAGTTTATCATTTATTTATACTTTGATAGCTTGATTCCATATTTTTTTGTTGTGTATATGATTTTGACCAAGCCTTTAAGGTTTTTATTTTTCGATTTTGTAAACTAAATTAAGTAAAATTTGAAAAATTATGAAACAGGATCTTCAGTATTTGATTATTTGAGAAATATTAGTAAACACAATTAGTAATTTAGAATTGCACACAACCTGTTTGATGAATTCTCTGTGTGATTTTTTGAGCATGCTCTGTATCTTGGTGTCTTTCTTTTGCAGCTCTAGTACAAATATACAATGTCTACTTTAGCTTAAAAAAAATTAAGTGAAAAAATGCATCGGGAAATAGGCCTGACCTGGGATGGGATCATGGTATTGAAGTAGGTTCAAGGCAAGCTCAATGTAATTATTGCAAAGAAATTCATAGTGAGGGTATAAATTGGCTGAAGCATCATTTAGATGGGACTAGGAAAAAGTTTCAACTTGTTCTAGTGTGCCTGAAAAGGTGAGGGAAAAATTTGTGGCTCTTTTGAATGCCCAAGCTAAAGCATCTATAAAAAAGAAAAGGTGGTATACTATAGAAGAAGAGGATGATGGCAGTGATGATGAATTAGTTGAAGTACAACAACTACATTCATCAAAAGGGAGGGGCAGGCACAAAGGCTCCTCCATGGATAAGTTTGTTACAAAAAAAAAAAAGTAAGTAACAATGAATCGTATGTTTAAAAAAGGAGAACGTGATGTAGTGATCCAACAAATTGCTAGATTCTTCTACATAAGTGTCATCCCTTTTAATTGTGCCAAAAATCTAGAGTTTCTATGAATGATTGAAATGATTTCAAGATTTGGAATTGGCCTCAAGCCTCCTTCCTATCATGAGATTAGGGAGACATGCTTGAAGAAAGAGGTAGATTTTACACAACAAATGCTTGAAGGATATAAGTTTAAATGGAAAAAAATAGGTTGTTCAATTATGTCTGAAGGTTGGTCTGATACGAAAAGGAGATCCATTTGTAATTTTTTGGTGAATAGTCCCAAAGGAACCATTTTCTTGTACTCTATAAACACATCTGACATATCTAAAACAGCTGAAAAAGTTTGTCAAATGTTAGATGAAGTTGTGGATAGGGTTGGAGAGGAGAATGTTGTGCAAGTGGTGACTGACAATGCTGCAAATTACAAACTAGCTGGAGAGATGTTGATGCAGAAGAGAAAGTGCTTGTTTTGGACTCCATATGCTGCCCATTACTTGGATTTGATGCTTGAGGATTTTGAAAAAAAGATTAAGGACCATAAGTACACAATTGCAAAGGGGAAGAAGATTACAACGTACATATATTCTAGAGCTATGCTTTTAAATTGGTTGAGGGATTTCACTAAAGGGAGGGAATTGATTAGACCTGCTGCCACTAGATTTGCAACATCATATTTGACATTGTCATGCCTTAATGAGTTCAAAGGAGAATTGATGACAATGTTTTCTTCTAAACAATGGAGGTGTAGCAAATTTGCAAAAACAAAAGAAGGGAAAAGAATTCATGCCATAGTTATGGATAACAATGGCTATTGGCGACTTGTTGTCAAATGCTTGAAGGCCGTAATACCCCTTTTAAAGGTACTTCGCATGGTTGACTCTGATACACCTCCAATGGGTTTCATTTATCTAGAAATGGAAAAAGCAAAAGAAGAAATACAAAAAAATTTCAATAATGTTCAAAAGAGGTAACCATTTTATTTATATCTTCCTTAAATTTACATTTGTTTTTAATTCATTAGCTTATTAAATATATAGTCATTGTTTTTTTTAAATACAATATCCATTGTTTTAAATTGTAGTTACAAAGATATATGGGATATTATTAATGATCGATGGGAAATGCAACCTTATAGGCCTTTGCATGTTGCGGGATACTATTTGAACCCTTCTATTCATTATGATCCTTCTTTTGATCCGGGTTCAGATATTAAATTAGGACTGTATACGTGTCTTCAACGAATGGTTCCAGAAGTTAGTGATAGGAAAAAGATAGATGTCCAACTGGAAAAATTCAAACAAGCAAAGAGACTCTTTGGTATTGAAGCTGCCATACTAGCCAGAAATACTTAACAACCAGGTAACAATTTTGTTTTTCATTTTTTGTTTTACATTCAAATTCATCTTTATTAGTTGTAGATTATATTCTTAAGACTAAGATATTATAATTCATATATGTATCAACTGAGTGGTGGGACTCATATGGAGATGACTGTCCTGAATTGAAAAAATTTGCTATAAGAATATTGAGCTTAACATGTAGCTCATCTGGTTGTGAAAGAAATTGGAGTGCGTTTGAAATGGTAAGACCAAATGACTTTGTTATATTATGACAAGAGGATTTTCCATTTTCTTTCTTAGTTAAAAGTTTGTTTCTTCCCCTCTCCCCTTTGTTTGAGAATGCTCAATTAAAATTGTTACAACTATAGGTGCATTCAAAAAGGAGAAACCGCTTACACCAGAAAAAAATGAATGACTTGATCTTCGTTATGTACAACTTGAAGATAAAAGAGAAAAGAGCTAAGCCGTTGAGTACAAAAGAAGAAGTTGGTTTGGAGAATTTGTCTTCTGATGATAAGTGGTTAGCAGCAGATTCTGTAGATTCAGAAGACGATTGTGCAAATTTTAATGAAAACAATGAAGGTATTAATTTATAACTTTAAAGCCTTCCTTTATAGCTAATATCTATACAAGTTACCTATGTATAGTTTGAATGTGTGACCACTAATCACTAGTTTATATTTGTATACTTTACTTATCAAAAAAAATTTGTATATTTTGATTATCAATGTTAGGTGATGATGAGATTTCAAGAGTTATTGCCAAAGGAAAAAGTGTGCTAGTTCATGATGTTAGTGATGAATATCATGAGTATGATGATGGTTCTAATGATGATGATAGTGATGGCCCCCCACCTGGATTTGAGAGAGTTAGGGATTTCAATGATTATGCCATGGATGTTGATACTAGGAAGGATATAGATGATGAAATGGGATATGGCAATTACAATGATTAGATTAGAAGAACTGTAGAATGAGAATTCTCTTTTGGATTTCATGTTTGTAATTAGCTAGTTTACCTTAGATTGAGAATTCTCTTTTGGATTACATATTGTAAATTTGTAGTTAGCTAGTTTTTATATGCTAACTAGCCTAACTTATTTTGGATTTGGAACTTAGAATTTGGAAAACATTTTCCATATTTGTAGATAATATTTTGGTACTTAGTTGCTAATTAAACATGTACTGAACTTTTTAGATACATTATGTCAAAAGTTAAATATATTTTGCTTCGTTAGAATGACATAAGAATGATGTACTGCGTGCAAATTACATTTTATGATGCAATTTTTTTTTTAATGGATGGATTCATATTTTAAGTAACTATATTACATACAAAGTCACTATCAATAGGTTTTTTGCTTAAAATCTGAAAATAGGTAGGATCTTACGATCCACGATCCGATCCTACGATCCATGATCCTACCTACCTCCAATGATCCTACGTAGGATCCCGATTTTGACAACCTTGCCGGAGACAAAGTTCTTGCCCTAATTCATCTCTTGTGAAGAAGTTGTTGTGTAATGTGCACCGTGGGGTTTTGTAACCAAGCATCTTCTTGATCTTCATCGTGTGGATGAATTGAACAACTTTGCAGCCAACAATTTTCTCTAGTTGGTGATTGAAGTTGCATACTGGGATTCGCGTAATTGGTTAGTCACGTACTTGGGAGCCGTGCATCAAAAAGGAGAAATTGTCACTACAGAATAAATCCAATCGGGTATTGGGGTAAGGGTTCAACTGTAGGTTGGTAAGGTACTTAAGATTCTTTTACTTGTAATCGCTTGTTGTGATAATAGTGGAGTTTCGGGAGTGGTGACCTTAAAATCACCCGATGGGGTTTTTGCCATGTAGATTTTCTTTATTCGTGAACAAATCGCCGTGTCAATTTATTTTCACTGCACACTTTAGTTTATTGGTGATTTGTTTGTGCTACTACACAATTTGTATGATAATTTGATTAATTAATTACTTGGCTAATTAATCAACTTAATTTATCACAATGGGTCAACGCGTTTGTGGCATGTCAAGTGGTATCAGAGCAGGTATGCTCTGATTAGGGTTTAATCATTGTGTGTGATCCATTGACCCCTGTTTGTCATGGACAGAGGTCATTCTCTTATTGTACCTCCACTGTTTGATGGTACTAACTATGCATACTGGAAAGTATGCATGAGAGCTTTCTTGTAGTCATTAGATGAGAAGGTGTGGCAAGATGTGGTAAGCTGTAGAGATAGGTTGGACCAAGCCTATAGAAGCGCTGGCCGATTGGGATGATGCCAAGATCAAGGGGACTAATTTTAACAGCAGAGTATTGAATGCCCTATTTAGTGCGGTCACTAATGAGGAGTTCAAGAAGATTTCCTCCACTGAAATTGCTAAGGAAGCATGAACTATTCTCCAGACAACCTATGAGGGAACAAAGGCTGTCAAGAATTCGAAACTACAGAGGCTCACTACAAGCTTCAAAGAAATTAATATAGAGGAGGATGAGTCATTCGATGAGTTCTATGCCAAGCTCAATGATATAGTGAACTCAGCTTTCAATCTTGGGGAAACCATTCCTGAACCCAAGATCGTAAAAAAAGTGCTCAGATCTCTGCTTGAGAGATTCCATGTCAAGATCACGGTAATAAAAGAATCAAAGGATATTGACAAGATTCCTCTGACTGAGCTGGTTGGTAATCTGCAAACCTACGAGCTAGGGTTGACAAGAATCGGTAAGTCAAGTAAAGGCAAGAGCATGGCACTGAAGGCCAAGAGTAGTGAGACAGATGAGTCTTCGGATGATGAAGTCCTACATTACCAAGCAATTTAAAAAATTCATGAAAAATGCCAATGGAAAAGGCTTCGACAAGGACCGTAGGCAATCCAGTTCTTCTCAGTTCAAGAGCCTAGATAAAGGGAAGAAAGATACTAAAGATGGCGGTCAGTACACTATTTTCACTGGACCTAAATGCTTCAGGTGTTAAGGGTTCGATCACATGAAACGAGAGTGTTTCACGAAACAAGAGTGTTTCACGAAACAAGAGTGTTTCACGAAACAAGAGTGTCCCACATATCTTAAGAGCATTGGGAGGAGTAAAGCACTTGCTGCTACTTTGAGCGACACTGAGCCCGAGGATGATTCCGACAATGATGATGACGGAATTTTGAATGCCTTCACTGCCATTGTCAATCCTACTAAAGGGATTATTGAAGATATAGATAAAGAAAAAGAATTGGTGAAGGCTAAGTTTGAAACGATGGATGATCAAGATGATATCTATACCGCCTATGAGAAACTGTACAAGCTTTCTGAAAAGTATAAGAAACTCTATAGGCTGGCCACCAAGAAGCTCAGTGATGTGAAATTTGACTGTGAGGAGCTTTCCACTAAGTTTGATAAAGCAGATTAAACTATTAGAGCACTGAGATTCGAGAACAATTTCTTGGCTAAGAAGACCAAGAATCTTGAAGCAGAACTGTTTCAAGTAAGAGCTCAATTGGAGAGGACATCAAGTGCGAAGCTGGATGAAATGCTCAACAATCAGAAATATACTTCTGATCGAATAAGATTGGGGTATGAATTCTCTTCTTCTAATACTCCTTCTGCTAGTACAACTGTTTTTGTTCCTCCTACTAATAATATTAAAATTGAGAACAATGATGTCAAAGCTGAATTAGCTAGTGAGAACCTAGACAAGGGTAAGTCCATCTTAGGAGCACCCCTTAAGCTTGAGAAGAAGGAAACTAAAAACCCTAGGACTAAGAAGGCTAACTCTTAAAAGCCTAAACAGAAGAAGCAGCATCTCTGTCATCATTGTGGTATTGCCGGTCATACTCGACCAAATTGCTATAAGTGGTTAGCCACTCAACAAAGCAATGGCATGATAGCATCTGGAAACCAGAATCAGCTTCAAACATCTCTTGCTCCTCTTGGAGATCTTCTTAAAGCCCTCATGTTCCTTTCGAACTTGAATGGTTTCAATCCTTCCCCTTCATCACCGGTTCAAGGGTTTGCAAAAAGGAAAGCTTCTTCCAAGGTGTGAAAGGAAAAGGGTTCCAAGTGATTATTTCACGTTTTCTCTCTCTCCCCTTCCTTTTTTTTTTTTTTTGTTTTTGTTTTTTCATTACTTGTGTCTGTTGCTTTACTGTTTTGAGTCAGTCTAGTTTTATGCATTATTTTCCTTGTTTAACATGTTTTTGTTTGTTTGTTTTCAGTTTTTGTTTTATTTTGCTTTTTAGGTTAAAAAAATTGAAAAATACAAAAATAGTGTGTGTTTGTATACATTGGTTCTTGTGAATCTTAAAATGGCCATTGAAACAGAGTTTTCTAAACTTTGTATCTCTTATAGCTTAGATGAGCATCCTTATACACAGCTAAGTAAGTGAACTTTGTGGCTCTTTGTTTGTGATGAGTAAGGTTAAGTGATCCCTTGTACTTAACACTTGTATCATTCTTTTTGATGGGTAGGACTAGAAAATCTTAAGAGAAATGCATAAATAACCATCTTATCACTGTTACTCGCCAATCATGAAACGACATCTGTATGCTTCGGCATAGAAAAAGTATAATGTTAATGACATCTATATGCTTTGGTATAGCAAAAGTGCAATGTCAAAAAGCTTAACATAACAGGGTATTTCTTTTCTCTCTCTTATATTCTCATGCATGGTTTTCTTAATAAAGGAAAATATGCAAAGAAATAAAAAGCAAAAAGAATAAAATGCTTTAAAATATGATTGCAAGCGTGTTTTCTAAGAGATGTGGGAGCTATAGGGTATACTTCGAAGGTGATAGCCCCATTAAACAGTTATGATTTTGTGTGAGTTAAAGAGATTTTCTCATATCTCAAATCATCATAACTTTAAGACACTTATGTAATCTTGCGATGTTTTTCACACACAACACTAAATATTCCTTGCTACTATTGATACATGTGCAGGTACAATGTGATTTGGCCATCACAAGGTTTACATGTGTTAATGTATGCTCACTAAATTGTCTTAACTTATTTTTGAAATATAAAATTGGTTAGACTTTTTTAGTGTCTCTATGTGTGTGTGTTTTGGGATCCAAGTGCTTAAAATTGTTGTTTGAGAGATGATTTTGAGAACTTAATATGCTGTTTAGATCATTGGTTGAGTTGCATGTGTGATTGCATTCATATCTGTGTTTTTCTCTTCTCAAAAAACTGCTCTTAAAAGCTGGCTCGACACCTCCTCGACACCTCCTCGATACCTGGCTGTCTGTCGAGCTTTTTAGCTTTTTCTTATCGCAATCTCGACAGCTTCTCGACACCTGGTGGATCGATCGAGTAACTTTCTGTCCTCTCGATAGCTTCTCGACAACTGGTGAATCGATCGAGCTTCTATTCTCTTGTCTTTATGTTGTTCCTCGACACCTTCTCGATAGCTCTATCAATCGACGTTGTTTTTCTCGATACCTACCTCGACAGATGGCTCGACATCTCTCGACACCTGTATCTGTCGAGAATTACTGAACCTTTATATATAGTTTCTACGCGATCCGTTTCTCATTTCTCTTAATCTCTCTCTTGATAGATTTGGTTTTTCACCTCCCAAACCTCTCTCACTCACTCCAAAGTTCTACCCGAGGTTTCTTCAAGTCATTTTTGGCTTTTCTTCTCTTGGTAAGCCTTTAATCTCCTTCATTTACATGCATTTCATGTTTTGAATCCTAGTTTTTGGGGTTTTTGAAAAATTTTGGGGTTTTTCAAAATTGATGAGTTTTTGTTGCAATTTTTGGGATGAGTTTTGTAGATTTGATCTTAAAAACTCTATACATTGCATCACATTAGCATTCTAACAACATTCTCATGCATTTAGATGTGTGCAAACTTGTTGTGTGCTGATAGGTTTGATTGGGCTGAGCCCATGATGTTTTTCATGTTGCATGTCACATGTTCATGCATTCCCATGCATACGTTTTTTCTTTTCAACATACTTATTATATTTGAATTATTTTGGGACTTTTCTGAGTGTTTCTTTCTTTCCCCCTCTCTTTCTGTTTACGTTAGTAGTGTCTATGGCACCAAAACATAAGTCCATTCCGTCCCATAATCCTCTTCGTTCTAGGGCCTCTTCTTCTTCTAATCCTACTCCTTTCTCTGTTCGGTTCTGTGATGAGAATGCCCAAAAGGACTTTTTGGAGAACTTTTCTAAACGAGGTGTTCATTTGGAATGCCAAGTTATTCTGGTAGACTTTGCCGACACTGACCTACCCAATGTCATTCACAGTCGGGGTTGGAAGTCACTGTGTGACGTCCCGATCACTTGTCCTTCCATGCTGATACAGGAGTTTTACTCCAACATGCATGGAATCGATTCTTCAGTACCTCTCTTTCACACTTGCGTTTAAGGTACACGCATAGTAGTCACACCAGAGTTGGTTTTTGATGTGCTCCATGTTCCGAGGGTTGCGCATCCTAACTACCTCGGTTATGAGCGTCTACGAACTGTGTCCAAAGACGAGATGATGTCTGCTTTTTGTGAGCGCCCTTCTGATTGGGGTGAGCGTCAGTTTACACCATGTTGGCCTTTTGCAAAAGGTCCTCGTTTTATGAACATGGTGATGACATTTAATTTGCACCCTCTCTCTCACTACAACTCCATCACATAGCCTCGAGCTCGATTTTTGTTATCTCTCCTTGAGCACCTCACTATAGACTTTCCTTCACACTTCATTTTCTCTATCATAGATGTCTATAGGGATACGGCTACCCATGATAAGCTTATCTTTCACTAGCTCCTTCCTCCCGTCCAGCCCCATCTAGATCTGCTCGAGCCATCTACTGCTCGAGCCACATCTACTCCCTCCTCTTCCTCGAGCGATGTGTCACTTGGAGACATCATGGCGCAGCTTCAGCGCATGGATGCTCGCCTCGATACACTCTCTACAGAGTTGTATCAGGTGAATGTTTGTTTTGGTCACATTGCTCGGCGACAGGCAACCATGGGCGGTTTTGCTTCTGAGGCTTCTCCTCCACCACCTTCTATGGCTTCCGAGTCTGAGGAGGATGATGATGATGATGATGATGGTGATGCTTCAGATGATGATGATGGAGATGCTAGTTTTACCGATGAGATGTCTACTTGACACTGTACTTTTTATCACTCGTGACAAAAAGGGGGAGTAGTTTTGGTTATGAAAGTAGTCATACTTAGGGATAAAGCTTGTATAAGACATTTTTGATAGGGCGAGTGTTATTATTTTGAGGGATGTAGTGAGGCTTACATGTATTTTTTCTTTTCTTTCTTTTTGGAGATACATTGTTCTTGTACCTTAGGTCTTATGACCATTGTTTTACATACTTTGTGCATGTCTTTGGTATATATGTGATGATGTATGTTTTTCTTCACCTATCTCTACATGTGTTGTTTCTTTTCTTTCTTTATACACATGCTTCTTATATTTGTATGCAATCTATTAGTTCTGCTTCACACAAAGATGCCTTGATGTGTTTTGTTTAAAGTGTTTCAGAAATGCAGGTTGTCAAAGTCTACTTGCCATAAATTCTCTTCTTGCAAAATTTTTCAAAAGTTTGTGTTAGGATAGATTTTATTGTATTCAACAAGTGAATATGAGTTGAGTGATTTATGACTTCTCTCATATATTCATTTGTTTGTTGTGGTTTTGTCACGGATTACCAAAGGGGGAGATTGTTAGGACATATGTGTTTCAAGTTGTTTTGAACATATGTCATTCTTTTATGTAATTGGCTTATCCTTTGACAAAACGTACTCAGCTTGTATTTGGGTAGCTCTAGGATGTTTTTAATATTTCAAGAAATAAGGTTTCAATATTAAGTGTTAAAATCATGCAAGTAGTCCAAGATTCAAGTTGAGAAGTGCCAGTTTTTAAAGCTCGACACCTGCATCTATCGAGCTTTAAGAAGTTGTTCAGCCCCGAGGCTCGACAGCTGCTCGACAGCACCTCGACACCTCTAGCTGTCGACATTTAAGAAAAACAGATTCTAAGTTCTGTTTTTGATTCCAATCCGTACATGTGTCTTTGGGACTTCTTTTCTTCTAACCTTAGACATATAAAAGGATTATTTTAAAGGCCGTCAAATGTATACAAGTTGCACAAGCATTGAGAAACCATTGTTCAAGCAATTTGTGACCTGAGACAAAGTTCTTGCCCTAGTTTATCTCTTGTGAAGAAGTTGCCGTGTAATGTGCATTGTAGGGTTTTGTAACCAAGCATCTTCTTGATCTTCATCATGTGGATGAATTGAAGAACTTTGCAGCCAATAACTTTCTCTAGTTGGTGATTGAAGTCGCGTACTAGGATCCGCGCAATTGGTTAGTTACATACTTGGGAGCCGTGCATCAAAAAGGAGAAATTGTCACTACAGAACAAATCCAATTGGGTATTGGGGTAAGGGTTCAACTGTAGGTTGGTAAGGTACTTGAGATTCCTTTACTTGTAACCGCTTATTGTGATAATAGTGGAGTTTCGGGAGTGGTGACCTTAAAATCACCTAGTGGGGTTTTTGCCGTGTAGGTTTTCTCCATTCGTAAATAAATCACCGTGTTACTTTATTTTTCGCTGCATACTTTAGTTTATTGACGATTTGTTTGTGCTACCATGCAATTTGCATGATAATTTGATTAATTAATTACTTGGCTAAGTAATCAACTTAATTTATCACAAAGAGTCAACGTGTTTGTGGCCTGTCACTTTTCAACCCTGGTCATGAATGAATTTTGTTTTTACCTCGTATGAGTCTATCAAACTGCATTCGTTCCCACCAACGTAAGGCATACTCTCTAAGTTTATATAGAACAAGTTCAACTTTTCTCTTATCACAAATGCTCTCATAGTCAAACAAATCATCTAGATCAAGTAACCAATCAAGAAAATCTTATTTATATAAATAACCATTAAAACTTGTAATTCTTTTATAAGGCCTATATAAAATTTTTTTACCAATAGGTTGCCTATGAGTTATGTCTCTGCAATAATTATCCCTATTGTTTCCATGCTTCAATGACAACATCTTAGCAAAGATATTTGTGAGTGGTAGCTGTACGTTACGTAATACTTGTTAAGTTTTTTGTCACTGGAATGCCACTAGATGAGGATAAGTCTAGGGTTTGGTACCAACTGATGCGATATGCGGAAGTGTCAAAAAGCAGAACATGTCTATTTCTAGAAAACAATAAACAAAACACATTTTCTTCTGAAAATAATCTCGAATCCATGAGGATTCCTTGAATCCACAAGAAAAAAGGGCTCTGAAATTCGCTAAAGAATTAATAAACAAAAGTCCGAATTTTTATTAATATCAATAATATTGAAAAACATTTACAGACTTGGAGGCCTATTTAAGGGCTTTGTAAAACTTGACAGACAAGAAAATATATTCTAAAATAATCCCTAATTAAAATCTAACCATAATAGGAATCAAATTTGACCTTAAAAAATATTAAAAGAACCTAAAAAAAAAGAAAATTAATCAATTAAACCTAAATAACTTTTTTTTACACAAAAATACTAAAATTAAATAATTGCAAAAATTAAATTGTAAATTCTGTCCTACATCATTGTTAATGAAAAGTAACTCAATTGAGGAATTGACTATTGAGTTACTATTCATTTGTTATTTTTGAATGCTAAACAATTGAGCCTGGTACTTGCTGTTTTTAGGGATATTTATTTATTTATATTAACCATATTGCTAGTTTGAGTAACTTGTACTCTTAGGATCCAATGCTTACATTGATGCTAATTTGATAATCTCCAAATATCTACAGAAAAATTTTTGACAACTGCTGCAGGGAAGAAGTGGCTTCCATACAATGGAACACAGCTTATGTTACAGCATGTAACACACTCTCAATATTCCTCAAATCAAAATATCAAAATTACTATACTCCTCCAACAAAGTCAATCAAGTTGCATATTTCAGCTCACAAAATATCAAAATGTGATCAGTACTACTATACCCCAACCCCTGTCCCTCAAAGTTGATGCCTTTTCTTAAGACTCATTTGAAATGGAAATGAGATTAAATTCTATAGAGATGTGGTGTAAAATCCAAGTTTTACCTATCAAATCTTCACATGTCATATCATCATATTACATATTAAAGAATAGACACAACTACACTTAATCAATTTCTAATACCTATTTGAAAATTCAACTTCCTATGAGTTCATGTAGATGTTATTATATGTGATAAGATATATTGAGTTTTAAGTAAAAAAAACTAATGTAGCAACTTCTTATTAAATGGTGTAAAACATGGTTTTAACATCATATCCTTACGAAATTTGGAATCATTTGAAACAATGGCATGAATAATTTAGATGTTATGAATTACAAAGTCTCAAAAAAAAAAAAAAAAAAATTGTTTTTAGTCATTACTTTATGATGCGGCATAAAAGGTTAGCAGGGTTTTGTCAAATGTGAGCGACGTGCTTGACGCAAGTGCACATAAAAATGTATGGCTGGCCTTTTTTCAAGTTCTCTAAGGTTGCGAAATTCTTTTTTGGTTCTGCTCAATTCAAAAGTGAATTGACTATTAACTACTTTTCTCATCAAATCTAGCTAGCAGGAGAGAATAATTTGGATTTTTTAGTGTTTGAAATTGGTCTCATATTCTGATACTCATCATCGCATATTCGCGTCTGATCATGTAACCATGAATTCAAGACAATATTTTTTACTGTTCTTATCGTACCTGTATGTATGTTCCCATGAGTAGCTACTACGTATAGATTAGTAATCCTTTTGTTTTGTTTTTTTTTTTTTTTTTTTTTTTTGGGTTTTGTTTTGTTTTGATTTTTTTATTTTTTTTTTTTTTTTTCAAAAAGAGATTCTTGCAATGTTGTCAATTGATCATCTTCAAATTAATGTATACCTTAAACCATTTTTCCTAAGTCAGGGCTAGAATGAATAGGAGCTTATCTTAACTTTCATTATTGTAATGACTGGTAATTCAAGAAGATAATTATTTATAATGCAACAGGGTATATGTGAAGTAGCAGCGGCTTTAAGAAACTTTTTAAAGAATTTAAATATATCAACATTACAACAACACCAACAAAAAACAAATATACAAAGTTTTACAATTTCTTTCTACTTATAAAATGAAAAAACTAAAAGAGACTAATGAGAAAAAAAGTGAAAACTGAGAATATTGAGATGAGAGTAATAAAATGAGAGAAAATATGAAATAATTATAGAAAAAGGAAAGAGAGAGAGAGAGAGAGAGAGAGAGAGAGAGAGAGAGAGAGAGAGAGAGAGAGAGAGAGAGAGAGAGAGAGAGAGAGAGAGAGCAAAGCATGATACTTATTATGACTACGAGCCGAATATGGTTTTTTTTTTTTTTTTTTTTTAAAGAGCTTTTGTTCAATTATTTGATCATTTTTTATTGTTTGACTTAGTCTTGTTTTTGTTTGAACTATTTTTGCTATTATTTGAGCTCATTTTTATTGTTGCTACTTGATCTTTTATTTATTTATGTATTTTTTTTAAGGGGTTAAGGATCATATTTCGGGTCCAAGATTTTTTTTAAAGTAAAAAGTAATGTTATATCTACAATATTTTAACAACAATTATTTCACAACAAATCATAGGTAACAAACTGCTATTGTTGGTTATAAAAGTTATGTTAGTAGTAGTTTCAAATTAGAACCAGTTATATCTTTTATCTCACAAAAAAAAGAAAAAAAAAAGATTATTGACCGTTTATATGATAGCTAGGTCCATTTGCAAGGCTGTAATTATTGACTGTTTTTCAACTCAAACTTTTTGTATAAATATGCTACTTAGAGCTAGGGAATCACTTGACCTAATTTTTTAATTACAGAGAGATGGTGAGAGCTCCCTTCTATGATAAAAATGGACTAAAGAAAGGTGCATGGAGTGTAGAAGAAGATAATAAACTGAGGTCATATATTCAGAGATTTGGCCACGGGAACTGGCAGGAACTTCCCAAACTTGCAGGTAATTAAGAAACTCTTTAAAGCTGATAGAAATGAATCCAGGAAGGATGTTTGTATTTTTTTTCTTATATTTTATATATAAGAAAAAGAGAAATGTATCATCAGTGGTTAACCATGTTAACTGCCTCATGAAATGTCCAGATAAATCAGGCTGTCTAATTCCTTGGCTTCTCTCAAATTATACTAAAAGATGCAGACATTGTTTAAGCACTTATAGTTCTAATTTTTATGACAACCTTTTCCTTTACTTTTATTGTTCATTTTTATGCATGATTTGCCTTTATTGACTATCATGATTGTCATCCATTTTTTGTCATACTTTTCTTTCTTGGGAAATTCCAAATATAAAAAAATAAATTGGAATCCTGTGGCATTACAGTACTTCACTACTTCACGTTAATCAACCTATTTTGTTATACATTGGTTTACAGGTTTCTCAAGGTGTGGGAAGAGTTGCAGACTGCGATGGATGAACTACCTCCGGCCAGATGTAAAACGAGGAAACTACACAGAAGAAGAAGAGCTTATGATCATCAAATTGCATGAAGAACTAGGCAATAAGTACGGACTTAAAACTTCCATATTCTGTTGGGAAAAATTCTATATATAACTGTGAATAAATTTCAGCAAGTTCAACAGAAGCTCAACCACACAAGAACAAAAAGATTTACAGAGAATTCCTTTCTCCTTGAAGGAAAAAACTACGGGACAAACTCCGAATAATTTCACTATATTAAATAGAGATTACAACACTTAGAGATACAACTTGAGCAAAAAAAAGTCTTTTTCTTTTCAATCATTGCTCTCTTCCTCACTCTGTATTTCTCACAATTTTCTCTTGTTCTCTCTATTTTTCTCTTCTCTTTTGCTTGCTCTCACTCACGCAGTTCTTCAAAACTGCATCAATCCTCACACACTGGGACTTCACTTCTTCTCTTCTTCACTTCAAATGGCCGAATGGCCTCTCCTTTTATTTCTTCATCTTTTCCTTCTTTTCTCCCTTTCACACTCTTCAGTTCAAGTCACAATAAATGCAAGACACTTACCTTGACTTTGCTTCAACCAAAATCAGCTCCCCCTTAGGCCGAATGACCCTCGCCTTTTTCTTCTTTCTTTTCTTTCTTCCTTCCAACATGTCTCACAAGTTTTACATCACATATTCATTTATGTGGCTTGATTTTTGTACATCCCTTTATAAATGTTGCTAGACTTTTGTACATAATTATGGAGGAAAAGATGAACCCAATTCTTCTCTCTTGGACAAGCTGCAATCACATTTCACTTTGTTGACTTCTCAGCACTTCTCAACACAAAGTGTGGGCTGGAACAAGGTGCAGTGCACCCAACATATTCTTCAACAAGAATTTGGATGAACATAACTTTCTTTAAAAAATCACCCATTCTTTCCAAGCGCTTTTTCTTGTTTGCATGTTTTCATACTTCCTAACAAATATGTATGAGCAAAACGTACTTCACGCATGCCAGTCATATTGAAGAAGTATCTTATGTTTGCATTAAATGTGTCTGCAAGTAACCATGATATGTGACCATAATTAGTCAGTTTTTCTTTGAAATGATTCAAAATGAATTTATCAATGAGCCTATATACGTGAATACAAATATATAGTAATGTAACTACATATAAACTTTTGAAATTGAGTTAGATTTGGTGTATATACTGGTGTTCCAGTTCTGCTAATAGGTGCTGTTACTTGAACTTTGTACTTTAGACATTTGATGCAATACAATCTTCTCATTCATTGGGAAAAAAAAAAAAAAAAAAAACCTCTATATAAAACCCCATGTATTTTTCTTTGTAGATGGTCTATGATTGCAGCAAGCTTGCTAGGGAGATCAGATAATGACATAAAAAACCATTGGCATCCCCACCTGAAAAAGCGCACCAAGAAAGATCCTACAACATCAAAGATGAAAACGCTATCCAATGAAGCTTACCAACATGACGCTGATATAGCGAGGAAAACAGAAACTGACAATTCTGTAAGCAGTTCTCCCTCTTACCAAGTTCAGGAGAGTTCCCAATTACCACTAGAAACATCTTCTAGTGAATTCTCAAACTTGAGCATTGATAATGCACCATTATCTAGCATAAATTGGACTGCAGAAGATAGTCTCGCTACATTGGAAACACTTGAACAATCATTTAGTGACTTTTGGAC
This sequence comes from Castanopsis chinensis, assembly GCA_032878915.1. Lineage (NCBI taxonomy): Eukaryota > Viridiplantae > Streptophyta > Magnoliopsida > Fagales > Fagaceae > Castanopsis > Castanopsis chinensis. Next base: position 1,562,089 of record JAVQMG010000026.1, on the reverse strand, counting down.
TGAACCCTTTATATTGGATAATACCTACATCCAGAATAAGTATCCAGAATCCTTGGCAGATGGAGGATTTAGTGCATCTCAATCATTCTATAATGAAGGCATAGATTCCATCTACAAGGCAATGCAAGAAGTCGAGAACTACCAGAGAATTAATGAAGATCCATATTTGGTGAACTAGTGTGTTGGTGCAATTTCATATTAAATGAATAAATGAAATATTTATCAATATACTAATTAGGTTTTTCTTAATGTGAATAATTAGATTAATTCAATGAGAAAAGGTGGGAGTTTCATGAGGTAATAATTTCATAGAGGGAAGTTCAGTGTTAAGAAAATAGATTCCTACATTAATAAAGAGAAAATCTACATTTATAATTGATGATGTTATTTGCTTCAGAACATGATGCATTCAAATGATAGAATCCACACTAGGGGAGGTGAAACGCTGGAGATTTCCAATCCAATTCCATTTTCCCTTGTAATTTCAAATTAATTTTTGTATTTCTTAGATATGATAATTATATTCTCTCAAATGCTTTCTTTTGTTTCTTCGTTTTGGTGGAAAACATTTTCCTTGGAAAAGATATTCCAAAAAGAGTGACTAGCTTTGATGTTTATTGTAGCGAATCTGAACATGACCTTGAAACCGTTTTATATACATCATTTAATACACTTAAAAATCATTAGTATTTCATATAGCCTCAATGTTGGTTTAGGTAGGAGTACTAATGGTAGCAGCCTCAAAGATAGTAGTGGTGGCAATGATAGAATTAGTGATGGTCGTGGTGAAGGTAGTTGTAACACTCCGACCCAACTTTATAATTAAACTATGTGTTTAAGTGGTTAATTATTATTTTTAAGCCACTTTCTTTCTATAATTAATAAAAAAGTATTTAATAAACATATTATTTTATAATGCCTTTGAATAAGAAATGTAAAGATTATAAATAATTGAATAGCTAATTGTATTATGTATATATACTAAGTATGTACAAAACTATATTAAGTTGTTAAGTTATTAAATATATATTGTTGTTGGTGTTTAATTAAGTGTTTAAGGTAAGGATACGTATGCAAAGTTATTTTGTTCTTTGGGCTTTTCTAGAAATATAAGCTTTTGAGGGGTAGAAAGTATAAATACCAAAAAAAAAAAAGAAAAAGAAAAAGTGAGTCAACCTTTGCTTTTCCTCATCAACCCACGTACCCCACCCAAGATTTTTCTCTCATCTCTTTTGGCTTCATCAGAAAGTCCAGCCCTCATTCTTCTTTCCCTTTTCTTTTTTCTTTGTTCTCATCTCTTTCTTCTTCTCTTGTTCTCACACGGCAGCCCCTACTTCTCACCAACAGCTCCCCCTCTCTCACCGAAACAATAAATCTCACTCTAAGGAAGAAATTAAAAGATTGGCCCTAAGATTTCAGCTTCAAAGTTGTAGGTAAGTAAATAAAAACCTCATCTTCTTATGGGTATTTTAATGGTGGAATGGTTTGGCTTTAGTTTCACTTCTATGTTTTCTAATATGATTGTTAGAAGCTGAAGTTTGTGGTTTATAAAATTAGGAAATCATGAATTTGTAAGTCCATATATATATATATATATATATATATATATATGCTGTTTTGAGGAGCTATGAATTTGTGTTGGTGATTTTTTGAAGGTAGATTGGGGTTTTTACTAATTAATGATGGTATATGATTAAGGAAGTAAGAAAAAGTTAGGCTGAGTGCTTTTGAGGTTACTGCTGGGATTTTTGTTGTATTTGATTTTGCTCTAACTGGTTAAATGACTGTATATAGGTATTTTCTAACATGTCTAATGAGTGTATAAAAATCCCCATGTGATGATAAGACTATTTGCAATCATTTTATAATTTTACAAGAAAAACGTTTCAGAGCTGTCACTGTGACAGATTATGTGTTTATGCATGATAAATTAGGTATTAAATTGTATATAGTGAATTTGGATGCTAGGGATAATTTCTATAAATTCTAAGACACATATGGTTGTTATGGAAGTGGTCTCACAGCATTTGGATGAACATAAAATTAATGGTTTAATTTCTAAGTTGCATAAAATTCTGTCAGGATAGATTTGAGCATGTTGTCTTGTATGCTTTTTAGTAAATTATGGTTTTATGGTTGGACTCCGAAATTTATATGGTAATTAATAGACATACATAGGAGTTGTTTTGTAAAATTCATGAGAATTTGATGTGTTTAGATAGCCATTTTCTATTTTACAAATGAGGCATATGCTGCTGGAATAAAACAGAGAACAGTAAAGGACATGCCTAACTTTGAGGATTTAATTCTAAAGTTAGGGTGAATGATTTGAGCTATAATTTATTTTGCTCATCATTTGGTATGTCTAGATCATAGCTTAATTTTGTATACCTTGGTCCAAGGTTTGGTAATCAAAGGAGAACCATCAGATTGTTCATGTGAGTGTATATGGTTACCTGACCATGCTTAAAAGAGTTTATGTTTATGCATGCATTATTGCCCTAATCTCAAAGCACCTTTTGAAATGAAGTTGGCTTCTTCGGAGATATGATATAAATATGAGAATGTTGGTTTTCTTTAGTTTGGTACATCCTTTGTTGATGTGTGCATAAAATGTTTGTGGGAACCTCGTTGAGGTGGGGTTAGGATCCCCTTGATTTTAAGAGATAGGTTTTGAGATGAATGCATAAGTTTATATTAAGAAGTAATTGATAGTAATAAGCTTTCATATTTGGTTTAGGTGTTACCAGTACCCAAGTCCAAGCTCCTTCGACTTTAGGCTCTCAGTTCCTCTGCTTTCAGGTAAGAGATAAGTTATATAAGCATTTGGAAAGTCATGAGGTTATTTTAAAGTGTATTATGCACTAAATGGTTTTTGATTAGAGATATGACATATAATCATGTTTTAGAAAATGATATGTCTGTGGGCTTTCGAAAACTTATATATGATTTAAGCATATTGATGCCATTACTAATTATACGAACATGATGTTTAAAGAAAATAATGGAAATGCTATTATTGTGAAATGTTATGCAATGTTTTCGGGTTATGTCCTCTGGTGATCTGAACTCGGCCAGTAGGGGTTAATTACTGCCTTTCCATGGAAAATGTTATTTGTTTGGCCATTTAAAGTAGAGGAAATGGGATTACCTGTAACTCTAGGCCATTTAAAGTAGAGGAAATGGGGCTGCCTGTAACTCTAATCTGAACAAGGCCTTCTCCCCAATGTGTACGGACAACGGGGAGAAATAAAACCTTGAGGGGATGTGCCATCAGGCCTCCCAAAGAGGACAATATCATACACACGGGAGCACCCAAATGTGATAAGGCCTTCTCTGTACAGATTTATTAGATACAGACTAACCAATATGTTATGAACAACTATATTATTTTATTGATCATGAGAGAATGAATTGTTTATATGCATTATGAAAAGAAGTTTATGATGAAAAGAAGTTTATGATGAAAAGAAAAAGCTGTTCTTTAAAGATAAAAGTTCCTGAAGTTTTGTTATACTTTAAAAATAAAGAATCTGATGAAAAGGGTTTTAGTGTTTTGTAAAGGAAAAACTTATGATGAAAGTACAAGTTTATGTTAAAAAAAATTAGATACTTGTTTTTTATGAAACGTTAAGTTTTATGACTATGAAAGTTATAATATTTTACGAGAAGAAGTTTATAAAGAAAAGTCTTCTTATTTGTTAAAATGTTTCTAGTTTAAGACAAAGTTACCAATTATTTGATTTAAGTTAAAATGATTATTTTGTAACAAGAATATATATATATATATATATATGATGTATGTATGTATGTATGTATGTATGTATGCATGTATATGATTTTAAACAATCAATATTGTATTTGGTGACTTTGTAAGAAATAAAAGAAATTCAGTCTAAAAGGTTTTGATAATATTATTCTGATATGAAAAAGGAGAACAATATTTTCTTATGAAAAAAGTATAAGTTATTATTATGAATAGTATAAAATACTATGCATGAAAGGATGTTCTCCTATCTAAATAACCGTAAAATGAAATGATTTGATTTACATGCATTCTTATTAAATTCTTATGTATCTTACCCTTACTGAGCTGTGTAGCTCACCCCTTCCACCCTTTCAGTCAACAGGTTTTATTTTGGAGCAGAGGGAGCCTTAGTCGAGTTTTGGAAGGAGCTGGTTTTAGTTTTAAAAGTATAGACCTCGAATTAGTAGTTTGATGTTTAGTTCTGTAGTATTGTGTATTTTAGGATTTAATGAAAGTTGTGTACCTTAAAGTATTAAGAGATGTATTATGTGAAGTTCAAAATTTGAGTAACTGGTGGATTACCTTATTCTTTGAAGTACAATGTAGATGCTCTGAATGTCCTGTGAAAGGTTATATCTTTCAAGTAAAGAAACAAGAATGAAAAGAAAGATGAAGGCTTTTGGAAAAGATTTTGTAAAAGTTAAGTTGGTTCTTGTTAAGATCATGTTTAAACTTGATATTAGCATGACGGTCATGGTCACAATCGAGTATCGGGTTTGGGTCGTGACAGTAGTGAAGGTGGTAGTGGTGGTGGTGATGGTTATGGTGATGGTTTTAGGAGCAAGAAGAAATGAATAGGGGAGGCCATAAGGAAATTGTAGAAAACTACTCCCACTTCTCATAGAAAATGCTTTTCACCATTTTGACTTATTTTATATAAACCATGGAAAACATTTTAGGAAAATATTAGACCCCAAATTATTTATGCAGTGGATTAGTTGGTATTAATTGAATAATTTATGTGTATTCCAATTGTAATTCAACCATAGTAATCAATCACCAATTCTAAAACAATAATAGTAAAAGCAATAAAAGGCACACTAGTTTTGGTGACAAAGTGGAAAGTTAAGATTTCAATAGAGTATGTAATGTGTTATTGAAGTTCAAGTTCTAATGTTCAAGATGTATGTCAAAGAAGATAGAATTTAAAAAATTAGTTAGGTTTTGATCCCTGTAAACTAGATTTTTAACATAATTAATTAACTAAGTGAATACTTAAGTTTATTATTCAGATCTAGGTTAAAACAAAAAAATCATAGCATGCAAAGTAGCAAAAAAGTAAATAACATAACGATATGATGACCTAGAAAAATCAAACTGGTAAAAAATCTGGGGAGGATTTAGCCTAGCTATCCTCGAGGTAAAAAGCAAATCCACTAGAAAGAATTGAAGTTTACAATAAGATTTAGGCTACTAACATCCTATTGCTATCACATTTACAACTTACTACCACAAACCCATGATAGCTTCGAGTTCACAAACTACTTCTTTCTTTGAATTTTGCAACACAAGCACCTACACTTGTAACTTTGAGACTCCACTCAAAAGTTTTGCAACACAAATTCTGTTTGTGACTCGAAGACCACCCTTGAAGGCTTAGATCATCAGCACCTTTGATGACTAGAGAAGGCAGCAACTTCTACAATACCAGATTTTGAGATTCTTTAAGGAATAATACTGGTAGAAGACATGAGAGAGCTTTTGGGTACAAAACCCTAGATACAAAAGAGGCATACTCTTTTCTCTTTGAAAAGCCTTATAAAAATGTGCTTAAGGTTTTCTTTATATACTAAAAGAAGTAGATCTGAAACCCTAATCCTTAATGGGTTTGAACTGCTGTTGGGCCAAACTTAAAATTCTGCAGATACGTGTTTCGATCGGTCAAGCCTATCTTTCGATTAGTCGAACTTGGCAAATTTCAAATTCTTTTTTTTGCAGCTTTTATGTTCTTGAATCTTGACTTGTATCACCTTGAGTATTGTCTAATAATACCTATAGACTCTAGATCTATATCTAGACAAGTTTGTGTTCATGATTTGTCAATTATTCTAAACTCTTAGAACCTAACAATATTGATTGCTCTGACACTCAATTGACCAAACAAGAGTCTTCAACGTCCTTTTAAATTTTAATCACAACTCAATCTATCAAAAGCAAATTCTTGATATGGCTTGATCGATCGAAAAATAGGAGAGCTAAATCTGACATGTTTTGACTAAGTCAATGTTGTCTTGGTTTTTTGTTCCCTACATGCAAGAGTATAAAACGTCATATTATAGCACAACTCAAAATATATTTTAGAGGGTTATTTTTGTGTGCTACAAAGAGAGAAAATCTTAACCTAATTATCACAAACCTTTTTTGTTTTAAAAATAATTATAATATGCTACTAACCACGCTGCTTGAAATATTTCTCCTTAAGCCCCTAAGCACTTTGATCAGAATGGTTTGAAGCTAAAGAGCCAATCCTAGAACATTGTTTCAGAACAATTTGAAACTATTGTAGTCAATTTGATCCTTATTATTAATTCATGTCCCTAGTAGATTAACAGTAAAAATTGAATTGACTGCAAGTTTAAAATAATAGAGACCAAATTAACTGTTATCAAAATGTATAGAACAAATTGGTATTTTTGCTAAAAATAAATAACAAAAGTCTAATTGACCAGTCCTCCCAAACTTTGGTTAGAAATTCTATACCAAATAGGGTGCCTGAGCATTTCAATCAAAGGGTAAACAAAAATAACCAAACAAGTAATGTTAGAAAAAAAAAATACATAAAAAAAAAATGTGCTTATGTCCAACTGTTGACGAAAATTTTTAACTAATGTTTAACAATAATTGTTAGATTATGTTTAACAATAATTGTTAGATTATGTTTAACAAACATTGTCAACTTATCTTTAACAAATGTTATCAAATTATGTTTAACAAACGTTATCAAATTATGTTTAACAAACATTGTCAAATTAGTCAAATTCGTCAAAAATAATTTCACCCATAAGCCTTTTGGCGTATGAGTTTTATTAATGTGAGTAGTATACATTCAAGATAATGTATCTCTTAATTCTAATCTCTTATTTCAAAGGAAGACCCTTTGATTCCAACCCCGTCGTCTTTGTACAAAAGTTTATTTATTTCTATGTTTAAGGGGATATATGTTTTTATTTATTTGTGGCTGCACCTAATAAATTATTTAGGTTGCCTACATATCCTTGGCGGGGATCAAGCCAATTTGTAGTTCTTAATTTGAGGATTTAGATTTAAAGTCCTCAAATTGATTTCCCCCAATTTAAATTATGGACATTTAAGTCAAATACTTTGTATTTAATTAAGTATTGACTTAATTTTGCTTTTGGGGTGAAATAATTGATTTTAATCTCAAGGATAAATCAAGGTCCATGTTTTTATGGAAATTGAACCAAGGATTCTCCCTTTGAGACGTTGAATGCCCAAGCGATTTTTCCTTTCTTTCATTTACTTCTTTGTACGAATTTTGATTGAGGTTCCCAAATTTAAATAAGGGAAAGAAAACGCTTTTGAAGCAATTTTGTTATTTATATTTTTTGTTATGCACATTGGGAATTAGAAAATTTCCTTAATTCAATTTTTATGGTCATTTTGTGAGTTATTAACTCCAATCTTGATGAGGAAATTACAAATCCCAAAGAATTAGTCATGTTGGATTTTTAAGGAATTAAAATCCTCACTTTATTTAAGATAATTTTTGGAGTCAATGACTCCATAAATTTGGTAGAGTTAAGGACTCCATTAATTTGGTAGAATCTAGGATTCTAAATAAAATGGTAGAGTGAAGGACTTCATTAATTTTGGTAGAATCAAGGATTCCAATTAAAATGGTAGAGTCAAAGACTCCAATTAATTGGGTAGAGTCAAGGATTCCATTAAAATGAGATAGAGTCAAGGACTCCATTAATTTGGTAGAATCAAGTATTCTAAATAAAATGGTAGAGTCAAGGACTCCATTGATTTGGTAGAACCAAGGATTCTAAATAAAATAGTAAAGCCAAGGACTTCATTAATTTTGGTAGAATCAAGGTTTCTAATTAAAATGGTAGAGTCAATGACTATAATTAATTGAGTAGAGTCAAGGACTCCATTAAAATGTGGTAGAGTCAAGGACTCCATTAATTTGGTAGAATCAAAGATTCTAATTACAATGGTAGAGTCAAGGACTTCAATTAATTGAGTAGAGTCAAGGACTTCATTAAAATGTGATAGAGTCAAGAACTCCATTAATTTGGTAGAATCAAGGATTCCAATTAAGAAAGACATTGCACCACAACTTGAGAGAATTTTTATTTGACAATTTTCAAATAAGATTTATGAGTCGGGGACTCGTATATAAAGCTTCATGTATGAAGTTAGAAACTCCTCATGAAACCCAACCTTATTTGTTTTGCCAAATAAAAAATTTTGATTTGAAGAAGGGTGAGAGAAAGAGATTTTGGTAATGCCAAGATGAGATAATTTTTATTTGGTAATTCTAAAGTAGGATCTACGAGTCAGGGACTCATATCTAAAGCTTCATGAATGGAGTTAGGAACTCCCCATGAAACTTAACCCTATTTGCTTTACCAGCCAAAAGTTCATATTTGAGAATGAAAGAGAGAGAGAGAGAGAGAGAGAGAGAAGAAAGGGACTGATGAGATCTTATATACAAACCTACACTGCGTATTCCTCCTCTGCTTGATATTGCTCTCTCTGTCTATGCCTCTTTTTTTTTCTTCTCTTAATGTTTTTTCTATGTGTGTACTTGCTCTCTTTTTTGTGTATTTGCTTGCCTTTTTTTTTATTTTTTTTTTTACGTGTCCCTCTTTAATTTATAGAGAAACTGAGAAGCAATTTTTTCCTATTTTTTCTCTTAACTGATTAGTTCATGGAGCAATTTGCTTCAATTTTTCCTTCACACCTTCTAATTTCATGTTCAGCCGTGCCTCTTTATTCAACTTTTTGCTCTTTTTATTTGTTCCGTTGCTTTTTAAACTCCCTCTTTGTAGCTTGTGACATCCCCACTTTTCAACTTTGTAGGCCCACTTTCATCAAACCTTGTTCCTTACTTTCTGGCGGTGCCGCTTCCCATTCACTTTTCAGTTTTTTGTTTTTAACTCTATCTTTTGCTTTTCACAGGTACTAGGAAGCAGGATATTAACATGGCTTTCATTATTATTATACTTCTTCTTGTTAGGTTCTAAAAGTTTAGAACAATTGGCAAATTGTGAACACAAACTTGTCTAGATATAGATTCTAGAGTCTATAGGTATTATTAGACAATGCTCAAGGTGATTCAAGTCAAGATTCAAGAACATAAAAACTATAGAAAGAAGAGTTCAAAAACTTTCTGGTTCGATTGATCGAAAGATATGCTCAACTGATTGAAACACGTATCTGCAGAATTTTAATTAAGCCCAAACAGAAGTTCAAGCCCATTAAGGATTAGGGTTTCAGATCTACTTTTTTAAGTATATAAAGAAAATCCTAAGCACATTTTTAAAATGCTTTTTAAAGAGAGAAGAGTGTACCTCTTTTGTAGATCTAGGGTTTTGTACCTAAAAGCTCTCTAGAGTCTCTGATAAGTTGTGTGTTAAATCTTTTGTGAGATCTAGAGATGTTTACCTTGATACACACACATAGAGTTATCAAGATCAAGATTCACATCAAGAACTTGGTGGTTGCTTCGGTTGCTGCATAAAGAACATTCAAGAAGATCAAAATTCACAAGAGGAGAACTTGTGGTTGGAGTAGATCAATGAAAGAAATAATCTGTGAACTTAGAGCTATCATGAGGTCGTGATAGTAAGTTTTTTACTCGAGGTGGTAATAGAATGTTAGTGGTCTAAATTCTATTGTACAAACTTCAATTCTTTCTTAGTGGATTTGGTTTTTACCTTGAGAATAGTTAGGTTGAATCCTCCCCAGGTTTTTTACCGGTTTGGTTTTCTTAGGTCATTATATCTTTGTGTTCTTTATATTTTTCCGCTACTTTGCATGATATGATTGTTTTTTTTAACCTAGATTTGAATAATAAATCTAAGTATTCACTTGGTTAATTAATTAGGTTAAACAATCTAGTTTATAGCAATCTAAAACTTTACACTTCTTTTTTTCTTTTTCTTTTTTTTTTTTTTTTTTAGTATTGGCTAGTCAACCTTTCATAGATGCCCATGCATAAATGACTATACATGACCATACTTTTTGAACTTATACTATTGTTTAATCCTAGCCGCCGTGTAGATGCAAGGACCTGTATGACACTTTTATAGAGTTTTTTTAGTTTCAATACCAACCTTAACGAAAGCAAGGAAGTAGTAACTTATCATGGCCATTGGAGGGCTACACCAGTGGTCTAATAATGAGCAAGTTGGCGTATTCTTTTAACCATATATCAATATCTAGAATTATAACATCTTAATGATTACCGCAGATAAAAAAAATTCAGATTTTACAATTAGAAATTAAGTAGACAGTAACATTTTGATTACATTTTTGCGTTTCCAAAAGAGTAAGAAACCTTTTTCAAGGAGATTCCTGCTGGAGGGAAGAGAGGGGAAACTGACATTTTGATTTCCATTGCACCAAATCATCCAGTACCAAATGTATAGTTCTTTACTCAATCATGCATTAACAAACATTAATCTTGACTCCAAAATAAAACAGAACCTATTATTATTATAAACCCACATGTGGACTAGAAAAGTAGTTAAGAGCAATACTCAAATAAGAAAGAAATGTCAAATTCAATAGCATATTCAAAATTGACTAATAAAGCCCACAATAACTTCACGTGTTTTGTTAAAATATATGTGAACGGATTTTTCCATTTTAAGTTTTCATTTCTAATTTGCGTTTTTTAATTTTTTTTATAGGCTAATTTTTTTTTTCTTATTGAAAATTTGAAGGTTATTCAAAAAGCAAAATCATCATTTTTTTTTTTTGTATTATTATTATTTTTTATGTCATCTTTGTTATATATTAGGAGCATGAAATAAAAGAATAGAAAATTAATTAGTTGCTTTGAATGCGCATCCTCTACCTCAAAGTTCTTGTCCCCATTCATGCGCGTTCCACTACTCAACAGATAACACACATCTATTTATTGTTTTCTATTCTTAATACATTAACGTCTTTTTAAGTTTTAAGTCTTACACCACTGCGCACCCTTAGCATGATGGTCAGGATTTAAATTTCTAAAAGAGAGTTTCACATACATATACACTTAGATTAGAATAGAGTAGAATTTTTATTTTGTATTAAAAAAAAGTTTTAAGTCTTAAAAATATCTAGATTCATGGTAGAAACAAGCCACTGAAGCTAAAAGAAAAGTGAAAGAGGTGTGAATGTCTTTGCAGGTGATCAGACATTCACAATCACACCTAAGGGCTAAAGAAAACAAAAATTAAACTAAAGAAAAAAGAGCCATGTGATGTTTTCTAAATTCTAATAATATGTATATATATTTATTTTTCCTTTCAAAAAAAAAAATGTATATATATTTTTTTTATCACTTTTATGTCTCTGATGAATGAAAAAAAGAATTGCGATTCAATCTCCACATATACCAAAAATCAATTGGTGTCTTAGTTTAATAATAAATAGCTATCATTGAGAGCAAACACCAAAAGTTAAAAGTCCCTTAAAAAAAAGGTTTTAACTGAAACATCTATTCTTGACAAACGTTTACGATAGTAAGCTAACTTACAATACTTATAACTTAAAGAGACATTTAAGAATTAAGAATAAAAAATATAAGTAGACACATGTAACCTGTTGAGTGGTGGAGCATGGACTGAGAGGGATTTTTTTTTTTTTTTTGAGCAAGACTGAGAGGGACTTTGAGACAGAAGATGTGCATTCCTTACTTAATATCACACACAACTTTAAATAATCTTCCAAATGTGTTAACAAAAAGATCTATCATCTTTAATTTACAAATTTCAACTATAAATTTAATTTCTGCCAGATTGGTTGAGAACTTAAAGTGTGTTTTATGAACAAAGATTCAAGGGTCTCAACTTCTCATTTTTCTAAATGTTTCCTTTTACAGTATTGTCAAAATCCCAATAAGTTGCAAATTCAATATTCTTTCTTTCTTTCTTTCTTTTTTCATGGTTTTCATCATCCATGCGATAATGAGAGAATCATAGCATGGTGAATGAATAAAAAATAACTTACATCATAAAGCATCCGAAAGAAGAAATTAGAGAACAATTTTGAAGCGTAAATTTTTTTATTAATAGTATATCACAAGTACGTATCTTAAGCACTGGAATGAAACAAGCTCGGTTTATTCTACCTCTTTCCAAGGCCTATAATAGCATTTCTTTGTGCCATTTTCTTCAGATTAGATGGATATACTGCACCAGCACCACCAGCCCTCAACCATGTCTTCTTCAACTTCATCATGCGTGTACTTGGAAGTCCTTGGATGCAGTTTTGTCATTGTGGAAAAAGGGCACCAGTGAAGATATCATGGACTGGCGAAAGCACATAAGGGAGGAGGTTTTGGGCGTGTGAAAAATATGGGGTGTTGTGCTAATCTAAAAGCATTTTCTATCTTTTTCATAACGGTCTGTGTCAAGTTGTTAGAACAACATGACCCTATTTTTATTAGCACTAATCATAATATACTACTTTAACAATTTGTGGAATTTTTTGTGTCCAAACTTATTGAATCTGAAAATAATATCTCTCTCTCTCTCTGTTATTTAAGTATTAATCATGTTTAATCTCTTTTTGGCTGCAAGGTTGATGATACTTGTGAATACTTTGTTTAGCTTGACCCTCCTACATGTGCACGTGGTAGAGAATTGCTGCCTTTGCTTAGAGGGATGATAGATAGCTTAGAGAAGGGGGTGGCAGCAAAGGAGAAAAATTATTCTCGAGCAATGTGGCTTTTTGCTTTTACTTTTATTCGATCGACGTGGATGAACGTATTAAGAATTATGGAAATTACATATGGGATGATATTTATGTACTCTTTACAACTAGATTTACTCTTCTTCTTCTTTTTTTTTTTTCTTTTTTTTTTTTTTTTTTTAAATAAGTTTAATGAAATAAAAAATGTTGCTCTTTCCCAACTAGACAATATCCGGTGCCATGCACAAATACTTTGTACTTTAATTTGAAAATAATTTTTATGTGTTTTTATAAAGGCTCATATATAATACTCATTTTGTTATATAATATTTATGATATTTTCCCACACTGTTGTTGAATTCTTTGAAATCCAATTTCCTCAATTCATATCTTATAATTTTTTCTGGTCTTAGAAGTAATTTCTGACAATTGAGGGGATTTTATTTACTAATCTAGATATATGAGGTTGGAACTGAATATATACTGCTTAGGCAAGAAACTATATTTTATTATAAATTTAATATTAAAATGATTAAAATAAATTCTAGATAAAAAGTATTCTTTATTTTTATAATTGAACACTTATTAAACACTTCCTCAACCACTCCAATCTCACTGCCAAATCCCGAGACCCCAATGGCAAACATTGTGTTCATTATTTAAATGAGATGAAATTAATTGTGTACCAACATAAAGAAAACATGATCAAACAAAGAAAAAATGGCTAGAAACACTTCCATTTATTAAAATTTAATTGCCTCTAACTAGCCCTCCATGTCCTGAAAAAAATTATGAATATCCAAAATTATAACATCTTCATGATTACTTCAGTTATAAATATTTTAGATTTTACAATTAGAAATTAAGTAGACTGTAACATTTTGATTATACTTTTCTAAAAGAGTAAGAGAACCCTTTTCTATGAGGAAAAATTATAAGATTCCTTCTGGAGGGAGGTGAGACTGATATTTTGATCTCCATTGCACCAAATCAAGCATCTAAGATCAAATCATCAAGTAACAAATATATAGTTCTTTACTCAAGTGTGCATTAGCAAACATTCTAGACTCCAAAATAAAACAGTACCTATTATTATTATTTAATAAACCCACATATGTGGACAAGAAAAGTCAAGTTCAAATAGCATATTCAAAATTGACTGATAAAGCGCAAAATAACTTCACGCGTTTTGTTAAAATATCATTTCTGATTTGTGTTTTTTTTTTTTATTGGCTATTTTTTTTTTCTTATTGAAAATTTGATTGTTCAAAAAGCAAAATCATCATTTTTTTTTTTTGGGTATTATTATTATTTTTTATGTTATCTGTCGAACAATGAGCTGTGTCATTCCATCTCAAAACCAATTAGTAATGAGGAAGATATGCACCCAAATCTTTTATTACATTCAATATCATGCCACGCATGCCTGTTTTTAGAGTGGTTGTATGAAGTCAAATTGTGATCCCCAACATTATCTTTGTTTTTCTTGTATAAGGAGCATGACATAAAAGAATAGAAAATTAATTAGTTGCTTCAAATGTGCATCTGGTGTCTCAAAATTCTTGTCCTAGGTTATGCTTCACCACTCAACGAATAGCACAAGGCTTTTTTTTTTTTAATTCTTTTTTACAAGATAAAAATTCTACTTTAATATAATCTACGTGTATATGTGTGTGAAACTCTCTTCTGGAGACTTGAACCCGACTCTTTCCCTGCATATCCCACAAGCACGTATACTTGTAGAGTGACCATTCGGCCAAGGTGTGCAGCGGTTTCTTTTGTGTTCTTAATGCATAAACTTCTTTTTGAGTTTTAAAACTCTTATATATATCCAGATTGACGACATAAAGAAGCCACTGGAGCTGAAAAGAAAAGTGCAAGAGATGTGAAATGTCTTTGCACATAGGGATGGCAATAGGGTGGGCCGGGTCTGAAGGATGGGGTTTTCGTCCCCACCCTGTCTCTTACCCCATCCTTGCCCGGCTCTGCATGATAGGAACAATTTTTTTGCCCCATCTTTGTCCCTTTGAGACTCGTGAAGCTCTACTCCACCTCATAAAACTTTACTTCTTGTTAATTTTCCCATAACTATTACAATTGTTTATATATATATATATAAAAGAAAGAAATTACAATTGTTTTTAATAAAACCTATTTCGTAAATAAAAATATATTTGAAATTACAAATAAATTTATCCCATCAAGTCAAACTATTTTTTAGCAAAAATTGAATAATATTATTAAATTGTTTAACAAGACAATATCACAACAAAAACAAAAATCTCATAATACAAAATCAATGATTCAATAGTATATAATTTTTTTTTTTTTTATAATAAAGACAAAAGAAAATGTTAAAATTAGTACCTTATTTCCAACCTTGCTAGAGAGAAAAAAAAAAAAGTCTAAATAGTAGAGTTTTAGGGTATGAAAAATTTAGGGTATGCTTGTCTAAATAGTAGAGGCAGAAAGCTTTGTTAGGTAGAGTAGAATAAGCTGATGAAATGCTTGCTTAAATAGTAGAGTTTTAAGGTATGAAAAATTTACAATTTAACCTTTATCAATGCGGGGCAGGTTGGGTCTAAAAAGTCTAAATCCATCTTCGCCTCACCCTGTGATACAGGGCTTAAATCTCGCTCCATTCCCGCCCCACCATCTTTGCAGAGCAGGGAAAACCCACATGAGGCGAAGCAAGACGGGGCAAAATTGTCATCTCTATTTGCATGTGATCAGACTTTCACACCTAACCATTTACGTTAGTAAGCTAACTTAGATAGTTTTAAAAGCGAACTTAATTATTATCATTTACTATAATTTATTAGTTTGTCTTTTACTTTTTACCATTTGTTTATATTGAATTCACAAAATATTTTGATAAATTCTTTTATGCTTTCTTTACAATTCTTTAATTTAATTAATTTGTTATTTTCTATCCCACCAACTAAATGTTTACAATTATTTAATTATTTATTAGTTTAAAATTTTTAATTTATTTACAATTATTTAATTTATAAGTTTACAATTTTTTTAATTGTTTAATTTTTTTTTTTTTACAAGATGGAAATTCTACGATAACCTAATTTAAGTGTATATGTGTGTGAAGCTTTCTCTTAAATACTTGAACCCCGGTCATTGTCCCCCTACACTCCACAAGCATATACTCCACAAGCATTTATACTTGTAGAGTAATCATTACGCCAAGAGTGTATGGTGGTTATTTAATACCTTTATTGTCATGACTGGCCCACTTATTACATAGCCAATAACCACTCTCATTGTTCTCAAAAAAATAACCACTCTCATTCACAAATTTGGTCAAAGAGTCAAAAGTGGGAGAGGGCTGCATTTTTTTCTCTTAAGGTTTTAGTTTGGTCCTTTTTTATTTATAGTTTTTTTTCAAAAAAAAAAAAAATTGATTTATGGGCTTTTTTCTGAGATAAAAGACCAAAAGTTTTCGGTTGGACTTGCAATTTATTTTTTTCAGAGTTTATTTAGCTGGGCTTTAAAAAATTTTGGGTCAGGTCAAGGTGTGCAAATGTTTATTTTAAGGTGTCAAAACAATAAGTAGACAAGTGTCATCTGTTAGAGTGGTGGAGCACGGACTGAGAGGGACTTTGAGATAGACGATGTGCATTCCTTACTTGCTATCATACACAACTTTAAATATCTTCCAAACGTGTTAACAGAAACTGAAAGTTATATAGACTCTTCTTTTAAACGCCAAACTAGACTTTCACTTTATCTTCTTCTTCTTCTTTCTTTCACCAAAGAGTAGACTTGTATCTCTGGAAAATCTATCATCTTTACAAATAATTTCAGCTATAAATTGAATTTCTGCTAGATGGGTTAAAAAAAAAAAAAATGAGAACTTAAATCTTTTTTTGGAGACCATGGGAGAAGAAGCTGCAGATGATCAAACCCATTTTTTCAAACTCAACCAGCAAAGCATCCTCTCCAGAGAACTGGTTTGGCCTCATCAGTTCTCCCATTTCATTATTAATCCCAACTTTTGTGTTTTTTGCTTTTTCAATGGTGATTATCATAAAGTGCTTTGAATAAAGAAAGATTCAAGAGCCTTAACTTCTCATTTTTCAAATTTTTTTCCTTCTCAGAATTTTAAAAATTCCCATGAGTTGCAAATTCAATATATATATTCATTGTGTTCATGATCCATGCAATAAATCATAGCATTGTATCTACCTGCCAAATTTTCTATCATTCTGTTATTTCCTCTAAATAATAATATTAATTTTAGTGTGGAAATACATTATTTAGCCATTATTTTAAAATCTTGCATTCTCTATAAAGAATTTAATTATAGAACTGCATGCCATTACTTATAGAATGGCGTACCATATATAATTATTGGCAAAAGACTAAATATAACTAAATTTTGAAGTATATATAACACTTAATCTCCTATGGTTGTATTAATATTATATGTTTTAGGTATAAACCACTATCTAATCTCCCTCAATATTAAAAGTGATATCAACATGTGCGTATCTTAATTAATTAAGCACTTGAAACCAGCTCGTTTTTCATGTGGGAAATGCTCCACCTCTTTTAATAATAGCATTTCTAACACAAACAGTGTACCACCAGCCCTCAACCCTGTCTCCTTCGACTTCACCATATGCACTGAGAAATTCTTGGATGCAGTTTTGTCATTGTGGAACAGGGGCACCTGTCCATGCATGGACTGGTGAAAGCTTCAGGAGGAGGTTCAAAATGTGTTTATTGACTAAAAATATGCCTATTGAATGAAAACATGCTAATTAACCGAAAAGGTGCCTATTCGAAAATGAGAAGTCACATTTGTTCAGTTTTTTTTAATGTGTACGTGCTATTAATTTATGTAATCATGTGATACAATGAGAAGTGGTGAACAAAAAGTCAAACGTTTCGACTATTAGTTATTATATAGATTATATATATAGATATAAATGTCACAAAAGATAACCGAAAAGGATAAATATTGACATAAAATAAAACACGCTAATCATTAGCTCCGTAAGTAATGTACTCCATTTGAAACAATGACATGAATATACTTTAAATTTTGAATTACAAATTCTCAAAAAAAAAAAAAAGTTTTTAGTCAATAATTTATTATGTGGCATAAAAGGTTAGCAGGGTTTTGTCAAATGTGTGCAAGATATTCTTGACGCAAATGCACATAAAAATTTGGATGCAAGTGATGCCGTAGCCTGTATATGAAATTAACAGCTTATACGTGATACATCATATATATAACTAAGTAAAATGATGAGAGATCCATTGATCAATTGAAATAAACTAAGTAGAATGATGAGAGATCCATCGATCAATTGAAATCCTTATTTCTTTGAACCTTGTTTTAGTGGTCTCGGACTTGAGGTTTTACTTATTGTACTTCTGTTTTTTAATTTCATTGCTCACTTAGGTTTGCTTTGTAATCTGTTAGACTCTGTGTTCACCAATTTGAACATGAAGTGCTTTTATTTAAATATTAAAAAAAAAAAAAAAAAAAAAAAACTGTTCTACTTCCTTATCTAAAAAGAAAACCCACTAAATAGAATGATTGCTGATGCTTAAAATGGATTTCAGGAAAAAGGAATGCATGCACGTGTGTCATCTTGGTGCAATTAAGCTTATTTGGGATAGGCATTGCCTATACAATTACATCTGCTATCAGCATGAGGCTTATGAAGCTACTTCTCTCACTCCCAGCTTCATTTTTTAGCATAGTATTTTTGGCTATAGCTATTCAAGAATTGAAACCATTTAATAATATAAAATCGCATTATACGCCTTTTTGTTGCCAAAATTGTCATATGAGTCATTAGAATTCCAGAAAGATTTTATATAATCAAATCCAACAAGGGTATGAAATGTTGAATATTGATTTCAGATTTTGTTAGTGTCATCCAAAATCACAGAACTGGCACTTATATGATTTACATAGTCAAACCTTTCTATTATAGTCTCCCTCTTTTTTTTTTTCTTCCTCACTATGGATGCAGAGCAATTCAGAAATCAATCTGTTACCACAAAACAGGGCATGAGGCTGCATGAAACTTTGGAAATACCACTTATATGTTAATCTTTGGAATTGTCCAAATTGTACTCTCTCAGATCCCTGAGTTCCGCAAACCGCAATATACAATGGCTATCGATTCTTGCTACAGCCATGTCCTTCACCTATTCTTCCATTGGAATGGGACTTGGCCTTAAAAAAGTTATAGGAATGCTAGTAAATTTTCACTAGTATATTATCTAGCTAATGATAGTACTACATGAACTGAAAAAGAGGAGGGGGGACATTGCAAGGGACTAGAAACTGAAAACAGTAGGTGTGCTTCTGAACATTCTAATAACGAAGATGGGGAGTACTGTTCCAACCAGTACAGATTGTTAAATACAAAACACGCCTAAAGCAAAACGTCGTCGCTCCTCATTAATCTAAACGGTGTCATTCCTGTGTGACATGAATTATCAGCTTGTGAGATAATGCTTTCGATAAGCTTGTGACATGAGTGTTTGGTCTCGATAATGCTCTCATTAATTTTGCTAAGGCTCGCATTGCTTTTCATCTGGAAGGAGGATATCAGGTACTACCAATTTATATCAAAATTAAAAATTGTAAAAAATCATATATAACTTATCTTCTTATTGACTTTGTAAAAATTTTGTTTTTGCCCAAATGTTATTTACATTTGCTGAAATCCTATATAACATTTTCCATTACATGCAGAAGTAATGTAACCCAACTTTCATTTTCATACATATATTTTCCATTCCCTCGGTTCCAAGTCAAATCTCTTTTTCTTCTTCTTACTTTTGAAATACTTTTTATAACATGTTTTTTATATCACTTGCCATTTATGCCAACAGGGAGAAGCATCATTGGATCACTTGTTCCTTAGTAAACTTGCGAGGGCAGTATGGTTTGGATCTAATATTATTTCATCTTCTATTCAATACTAGTTGTGTAAATGGCTAAACATAGGGGAGATAATCATCTGAAACCACTGATTCTCAATTGTTAACAGCAATAAACTTGTGGCAATTTGAACATCGCACTTTTTGAAGGATGCATTGTGAATGCTAGTGTTATCTTGGCAAATAGTTGTGAGGGCCCTAAGGCGTGTGGACCGTGAATGCCATGTCTGCCAACTTAATGGTTTTCCCAAGGTGCTACACGGTGTGGGTCCATCCTGGCATATGGCCCAGAAATATGCCATTAACTCAAAGGTTGGGTGAAGATTGGAATTGTCACTTGATTATTGGCCCAAGAACCAAGTTTTGACCCTTTTATGCAAAGGTCCAACTTCACCAAATTATGAATTTGGAGTTTGGGTATGAACTTGGAAATGCGTTAAGCATCCAAATCTTTTTGTTCGGTGGATTAGCCTCTACTTGTGCCTCCTAGCCACGTCCTATGGATTGCCCTAAGTGAGATCTCTCCTAAACACACATAATGTATTTAAATAGAGAAATTTCATGCATTGTACAAAGGATCACAAAATTATACATTAGGGCAGGGTTCCTAATGCTAGGGGTTCCCCCTAATTAATCACATGTTTATTGCATTTCCAACTATCTACCATAATTACGTATTCATTCAGAAACTTGAAAGAGGAAGAGATCTGTACCTAGGGCCAGTACCCATGCATATTTAGGTAACAAAAAGGCACAATGAATTGTGGTTTCCAGGGTGTGTGCACATACTTGGTCTGTGCATATGTACCCTAGAAGCAGAAGCCCTAATTCTACTACATCCTAGGAATGTTGCTACTCTACTCAAACATTAAAGAAAGCAACCAGAAGGCAAAACAAGCAAAAACTAAAGATAGAAACTGAAATTTTGGATGAAGGATTGAAAATTAAAAGATGCTAGAAACTAAGAAGATTACCTTGGCACTAAGAATAATGTAGTGGAATAATACCTACAAGAAATAGAACACATCTATTTCAATGTGCAAGAAACAAAACATGTTTGCTTGAAAGATAACCTCAAATCCACAAGGGTTTTTGAATTCATAAGGTGATAGGTTTAGAATTCACAAGAGAAACAATAATAGAGAAAAAAAAATTGTGTTTTTTTATTTATTAATTTGAATGATTTAATTGTTAAAAAAAAATAATTTATGGTCTTGGAAACTTATTTAAAGGTTTTCTTGATAGACCAAAAAACTATATTCTAAAACAAATCTTAATTGATAAACTACCATAAAAGAACTCTAATTTTACTAAAAAAAAATTTATATAAACCTAAAAACAATGAAATAAATACCCTAAATCTAAAATTCCGAAAATTACAAATTAAATACAAAAATTAATAAATAACAAAAGTTTAATTGTAGATTTTGTCTGACCTCAAAGAAGTCTTTGAGAAATTTGGCCGGTTCTATCAATCTTTGGGCAAATAATCTCTACCAAATAGTAGCTACGGCCAATGGATGGCTAAATTAGTGGCCTGATGAATATCGGGATAGGACGTTGTTGTGATGATGAAGCACATGACAAGTGAGCAAGTTGGCGTATTCTTCTTCATCATCTTTTTGAGACGAATTTGGCGTATTCTTTTAACCATAAATTAATATCCAAAATTATAAGATCATGATTACTTCAGATATAAAAATTTTTAGATTTTACAATTAGAAATTAAGTACACACTAGTAACATTTTGATTATATATTTGCGTTTTTTTTTTTACAATAATTTTGTAACTAAATTTTGTAATTAAACAATTTTGCCACCAATTTAAGTAGTTAAACAACTTTGGAGCTAAACAATTTAAGTAGACACTAAAATTTTAAAACCAATTTTGTAATTAAATTTTGGTTTTCTTAATAATGATAACGTCTTTTTTTTAAATTCTCAGTCCTACAAGTTACAAATTTCCATTCCAGATTGACGGTAGAAACAAGTGGCTGGAGCTGAAAGAAAAGTGCAAGAAGTCTCAAATGTCTTTGCACATAATCAGACTTTCCAGCTAAGTGTTTACAATTATTTAATTATTTATTAGTTTACAATTTTTTAATCCGTTTACAATTCTTTAATTTATAAATTTACAATTTTTTAATTGTTTAATACTTTTACTGTCATGATTCACCCACTTACAAAGCCAACAACCACTCCCACTTACAAATTCGGGCAAATAGTCAAAAGTGCAAACTACAAAAACCGTAAGGAACCGGTTAAGCATACATTAATCATCTTTTTTTAAGAAATTTTTTATTAAAATTAAAAAATTAATCAAAAAATTGATAATTTTTTTTATTTTTTCATTCAAAATTTCTTAAAATAGTTTACTAATATATGATCAACAAGTTTATATCAAAACACTACAAACAGTAAACACATAGCACTGCGGCCCTGATTAAGAATAGAAAAATATAAGTAGACACATGTCCTCTGTTAAGTGGTGGAGCGTGGAGTGAGAGAGACTTTGAGAGAAAATTATTGTGTACTTCCGGAGTACTATAAATGCACACTCTCTCCTCTCACATAAATTGTGGGTTCCACTAATTAAATTCATGGTGAAACCTACCATTCATGTGAAATGGAAGAGTATGCATTTATGATACTCTGGAAGTACCTAATAATTTTCCGACTTTGAGACAAAAGATGTGGATTAATTCCTTACTAATATATCATACACAACTTTGAATAAAGATTAAATAATCTTCCAAACACGTTAACGTACAGAAATTTATATATACTCTTCTAAACACTTGACCTTATCTTCTTTTTTCCACCAACCATAGTCTTTTATCTCTGGAAAATCTATCAAACCCCATTGAATTTCTGCCAGATGGGTTGAGTTTCACCAACCTTATATAAATTGAATTTCTGCCAGATGGGTTCTTCAGAAAAAAGTGAGAACCTAAATCTTTTTTTGGAGACCATGGGAGCAGAAGCTGCAGATGATCAAACCCCATTTGTTCAAAATCAACCAGCAGAACATCCTTTCCAGAGGACTGGTTTGGCTTCATCAGTTCACTTATTTCATTATTAATCCCAACTTTTGTGTTTTTTGCTTTTCAATGGTGATTATCATAAAGTGCTTTGAATGAACAAAGATTCAAGAGCTAGCCTTAACCTCTCAGTTTCTATATCTTTCCTTCTCAGAATTTTCAAAATTCCTATGAGTTGCAAATTCAATATATATATTCATTGTGTTCACGATCCATGCAATAAATCGTAGCATTGTATAGGAACTAAAGTCACAAGCAACCGGCAATTTGGTGCATCTACCTGCCAAATTATCTCTCATTCTTTTATTTCCTCTAAATAATAATATTAATTTTAGTGTGAAAATACATTATTTGGCCATTATTTTAAAATCTTTCATTCTCTAAAGAATTTAATTATAGAACTGCATGCCAGTACTTATAGAATGACGTAACATATATAATTATTGGCAAAAGACTAAAATATAACTAAATTTTGAAGTATATATAACACTTAATCTATCTCCTATGGTTATATTATATGTTTTAGGAGTAAACCACTTAATCTCCCTCAATATTAAAATTGATATCAACGTGTACGTATCTTAATTCTTGAGCACTTGAAATAAGCTCGGTTTTCATGTGGGGAAATGTTCCACTTCTTTTTGGGCATGTGAAAAATATGGGGTATTCTACTAATCTGAAAGCATAAAATTTTGAGAAAATTTGCGAAAACTTTCGTTCCACAATTTTTGCAACAACTTGACATGTGTGACTATAAATTAGGGAGAAAAAACTAATAGGTCCATTTGAAAGTTCGCTAATCACAGTTCACACTATTATCAAGTTGTGGCAAAGTGTGTATGTAGTAGTAGATGATACATTATAAAAAATTTCATAATCTTTTTCACAATTTATGACATGTTAAGTCACGATTAGAACAACATTCTCACATATATAGGTCGATTATTGATTTTTATTAACACCAATTACAACATACCATCTTAATAATTGTGAAAATTTGTGTCCCAAATTATAAACTACTTATTGAATATAAAGATATATTATCATCTCTCTATCTCTCTCAATCTGTTATTTAATTATTAATTACTTTTTTAACCTCTTATTGCTGCAAGGTTGATGATACTTGTAGATGCTTTGTTTGGCTTGACCCTCCTACATGTGCACGAGGTTGTGAATTGCTGCCTTCACTTAGAGAGAAGATAGATAGCTTAGAGAAGGAGTTGGCAGCAACCCATGCAAAGCAAATTAAAATTTCTCCAACATTCACTTTTATAATTAATACTATTTTTGGGTTTTGTTTGATAATTGTCTTTTGAATTCTATTTATCGGATGATATTTATGTACACTTAACAACTAGATATAGTTTTTTTTCTTATAATAAGTTTGGTGAAATAAAAATTCTCACTTTTTTACAACTAAAGAATGTCTTGCACAATATTTTGTAATTTTTTAAAAATATTGTTTTTTAATGTTTTTCTAAGACCCATATATAAACTCAGTTTGTTTGTATAATATTTATATTGTTTTCCCACATTATTTATTTATTTTTTTTTTTTGGGAAGAGTTTCCCACATTATTGTTGAATTCTATGATATTCGATTTCTTAATTCATATTTTATACTCTAGATAGGTGCTAAGATAAGATGAGAGGACAATGTTGGGCTAGATAGGTGCACTAGTGTACTTGATGGTACAAATCATACTCCTGTTCCATAAATTTTTTTTTTTTTGAGAAACCCTGTTCCATAAATCTATGTCAATAAATTATAGCATAATTAAGCACCAAACAAAAATGCTTCTAATAAATTCTGGCATTCTATTTGCAATATAAAAAATCAATTAATATACATAACCAAACTTCAGCAATTACTACGTGCCAAAATAATAAAACTGTACACAGAACAAAACAACTTTCTCACAAAAATGTTAGCAAAGTTTGCCAATTATGTATATAGCTTCCTCAAATCAAAATTTCAAAATAATTATACTCCAACCAAGTCAATCAAGTTACATATTTTAGCTCACAAAAAAATGTGACCAAATTACATATACAGTAAGTCAGTACTGTACTTTATACTTTTTTTTTTTTTTGGCTAACAGGAAGTAGCATTAACCTTTTACTAGGGCTAGCTCCTTCTAATTGGCTCATTGTTACATCTCCGGTTAGGATAGAAGCAACAATAATGATGGGAACAAGTGGCATTCTTCCAGTCCCACTTCCAGAAAGGTAGCAACTCTCTTGGCATATATTTAGGGAAGCTTTTAGGTTGCATTTGATCAAACCATGAATTTATACTCTTTTTTCATTTGTTTTGTTTTTGAGACCAAGTTATAAATCAACTGCTATTCCTTATCAAAAGTTGTTAGCTACGATATATGAGGGAAAATTCTTAAGTACTCCTGGAGGACGGAGAAAATGTGTTTTCTCCTCTCACATTCATGGTGGACTCTACTATAAATTTAATAAGTAAACTCCACTATAAATGTAAAATGAGAGAGTACCATTTTCCATACTCTGATAGTATCTAAAAATTATTCATATATGAGAAAAAATAAATGAGAAAGTAAACATAATTCTTCGCACTGATAATGGATAATTAAGTACACTTGATGCTTAAGATGAACCTAGAGTGCATCCCCACTACAGTTTGAAATTATGTTGCCAATCATTAAATCAAAGCAATTGATTGTGAATAAAAATATAAAACATTTATTCTTTTATCTTTTTGAATTATAAAATAATAATTGATTATGACGGTATGAAATTAATTTTATACAAAATCCAACTTGATCTCCTCCATTTCACAAGGTACAAGAGTAAATTCGCATAAAAATTAATACCTTTCTCTTCTCTTCCATTCAAATAGGATGAAAAGCAAAAGAGTAACACTACAAAATAATAATTTTTGCAATAGTTGAGAGGTCATGTTTCTACTAACTCTCTTTTTCAAAAAAAAAAAAAAAGTTTCTACTAGTTCTCATCTAGTCTACCATTAACATCATTTTTTTAACTATCAATAACAAATTGCCACCTCAAAAATTTTGAATTTTTTTGTAACTCTAGACTTATTGAAAGGAATAGGTGAAAAATTAAGAATAATGCTAGAACCACAAATTATTTTTACATGCAAAATGTTGGTCTGGCATGGTCCACATCAGCTATTAAATTACTAAAATACTATAAAATATTTAAAAGAACTTTAATGAATTTTTTTAAGAACAATTTATTATATTTTAATAAGGGCTTATTATGAAAGTACTGTGAACATAACATTTCAATATATTTATTGCATGATAGCCCATTCTTATTTACTTTATTAAAATGTAATGTCACAAAAGATAACTGAACGGGATAAATATTAAATTTTACAGTGAATCTTTATAAAATTATAAAATTAAATTCACATGGTATTGTTCATGAATTGACGATTATGCATTGACGATTATGTATTTGTTTTTATTTGCAAGGTTGATGAAATTGAAATAGATTTCTAACCTTAGGACCTCTTTGAACTGAAGGGGGAGGGAGAGAGAGTGAAGAAGAGTAGAGTAGAGTTTGCTAAAAATAAATTAATTTTGAGCTAATTTTTATCTACTCTACTCCCTCTTCCTCTCACTCAATGCAAACGGACCATTAAAAGCTGGCCAAAAGAGGGAGTCTTTTGGCTAAATATTGCAAAAAAAAAAGAGTTTTTTGTTGTTATAGACACTGTTCCGAGTTATTTAAAGAACTTAGGAAAGAGAGTGAATTTTGGCAACATTGTTGCCGAAATTCTAACAAAAGTATGAGAGAGAAAAAGTAAAAGTAAGAGAGAGAAATTTTTGAATTTCAGTAATGGCATTACCAAATTCCTTCCGCCCCAGCCTGCCCGAGTGAGTGAGTCCAAAGTGCAAAGTGCACGAAAAAAAAAAATGAAAAGTTTTGTGGCAATCCCATTGCCGAAAATGGAGGGAAAAAGTAAAAAAAAAAAAAAAAAAAAAAATGGCAATGGTATTGCCGAAATAGGGGGGGAAAAGGGAAAAAAAATTGGCAATGGTATTGCTGAAATAGAGGGAAAAAGAAAAGAAAAAAAGAATTGTGGCAATGGTATTGCCGAAAATGGAGGAGAAATTAAATGGCCTGACTTGGGCCTATGTCCATCCTAAACGAAAGCA
This sequence comes from Castanopsis chinensis, assembly GCA_032878915.1. NCBI lineage: Eukaryota > Viridiplantae > Streptophyta > Magnoliopsida > Fagales > Fagaceae > Castanopsis > Castanopsis chinensis. The sequence continues at coordinate 1,535,283 of JAVQMG010000026.1, read as the reverse complement.
AGGAAGTGGTAACTTATCATGGTATGAAAAACAAATAGTAGCTATGGCCAATGGATGGCTAAACTAGTGGCCTGATGTATATCGGTATATATAGGACGTTGTTGTGATGATGAAGCACATGACAAGTGAGCAAGTTGGTGTATTCTTCTTCTTCTTCTTCTTTTTGAGAAGAATTTGGCATATTCTTTTAAAGATAAATCAATATCCAAAATTATAACATCTTCATGATTACTTCAGATATAAAAATTTTTAGATTTTACAATTAGAAATTATGTATACACTAGTAACATTTTGATTATATATTTGCATTTCCAAAGAGTAAGAGATGAGGAAAAATACAAGGTTCCTACAAGAGGGAGGTGAGACTGACATTTTGATCTCCATTGCACCAAATCAGGCATCTAAGATCAAATCAGCCAGCAACAAATATATAGTTCTTTACTCAATTGTGCATTAGTAAACATTCTAGACTCCAGAATAAAATTGAACCTACTATTATTATTATTAGTATATAAACATATATCGGCGATAAGAAAGACACACTTAAATTTTTTATGACATTCAATATTACGTCATTTATGCCTATTTTTAGAGTGGTTGTAGTGAGTCAAATTATAGTCCTCAGCAGTATCTTTGTTTTGCATGTATTAGGAGCAAGAAATAAAAGAATAGAAAATTAATTAGTTGCTTCGAATGCACATCCTCTGTCTCAAAGTTCCTATCCCAATTCATGCTCCACTACTCAACACGTCTATTTAATTCTTTTTCTATTCTTAATGGGTTATCATCTTTTTTTAAGTTTTAAGCATCCGTTTAGGAACAGCTTATTTAATAGAAACTGAAAATTTTTTACTGAAAATATTATAAATAAAACTAAAAAATAACTAAAATAGTACAGTGAGACCCATTAATAATATCAAAAAATGCAGTGAGACTTATGAATAGTAGTAAAAATAAGTTAAATAGTAAAAATAAGTTGCGTTTTTTAAGTCATGCCAAACGCACACTAGTCTTACAAATATCCATTCCAGATTGATGGTAGAAACAATCTGTTGGAGCTGAAAGAAAAGTGAAAGAGGTGTGAAATGTCTTTGCACACGATCAGACTTTCCCACTAAGTGTTTACAAAGAGTCAAAAGTGCAAACTACAAAAATTCAAAGGGTCCTGTTAACATATATCTTAGAGCATACATTAATCATCTTTTCAAGGAAATTTTTTACTAAAAATTAAAAAAATTGTCAAAAAATTGATAATTTTTTATATTTTCATAAAAAATTTCCTAAAATAATTTACTAATATATTGGCATATGTTAGTAAAAATCAATCTCAGAACTCAAAAAATTTATATCAAAACACTACAAAGTACAAACAGTAAACACATATAGCGCAGCCCCTGATGAAGAATAGAAAATATAAGTAGACACGTGTCATTTGTTGAGTGGTGGAGCGTGGAGTGAGAGGGACTTTGAGACAAAAGATGTGCATTAATTCCTTACTTAATTACTATTATATACAACTTTGAATAATCTTCCAAACGTGTTAACAGAAAGTTATATAGACTCTTCTAAACACCAAACTGGACTTTCACTTTATCTTCTTTTTTCCACCATAGAGTAGACTTGTATCTCTGGAAACTCTATCATCTTTACAAATAATTTCAGCTATAAATTGAATTTCTGCAAGATGGGTTCTTCAAAAAAAGAAAAAAAAGTGAGAACATAAATTTTTTTTTTGGAGACCATGGAAGAAGAAGCTGCAGATGATCAAACCCCATTTCTTCAAACTCAACCAGCAGAGCATCCTCTCCAGAGAACTGGTTTGGCTTCATTAGTTTACCCATTTCATTATTAATTCCAACTTTTGTGTTTTTTTTTTTTTTTTCAATGGTGATTATCATAAAGTGCTTTGAGTGAACAAAGATTCTCATTTTTCTATATCTTTCCTTCTCAGAATTTTCAAAATTCCTATGAGTTGCAAATTCAATATATATATTCATTGTGTTCACGATCCATGCAATTAATCGTAGCATAGTATCGGAACTAAAGTCACAAGCAACCGGCAATTTGGTGCATCTACCTGCCAAATTATCTCTCTAAATAATAATATTAATTTTAGTGTGGAAATACATTATTTAGCCATTATTTTAAAATCTTTCATTCTCCAGAGAATTTAATTATAGAACTGCATGCCAGTACTTATAGAATGACGTACCCACTGGCGGAGCCAGAGGGGGGGCACCTGCCCCCCCCCCCCCTGACTCCTCCCAAAATTTTCCCAAAATTTTCTAACATCAGTAGTCTAAAGCAATTACAAACTGACATGAAGGAAAAAAAGAAAAAGATAAAAAAGACTTCTACTTGATTGAAACTTGAAAGTGACTCTGACATAGGAAATAGGCTGGAAAAAAAGATTCTCAAACATCAAACCATGCTTTTGTCTTGTCCTACATGAAACTTGCACCTATTTTACTATTTTATATTTTATATTATTATTTATACTATTTTTACTATTTATGATACTTTTCAGAGCATTTTATCTTTGAATGTTGTTAGAGATACTAAAAATTGTATTACTTATATCTTATAAATTGACATGTCATTAATTACAAAAAATAATTTCAAACATTTATTCATTATATTTTTTAAGTAATACTAATTACATTTTTACTCCATCAGTTTGTAAAGTTTTTATTAGCTATGTGTTGGTTATTTTTGTTTATTTATTTTAATAATATGAAATATATTCATATTTGCTTACAATTTTTTATATATTTTGTTATTATTGTTGAATAATATTTTTTAGATTAATTTCACTTTGAATATCTTCTTTTAATTATGCCCCCTCTAGACTAAAATCCTGACTCCGCCACTGGACGTACCATATATAATTATTGGCAAAAGACTGAAATATAACTAAATTTTGAAGTATATATAACACTTAATCTATCTCCTATGGTTATATTATATGTTTTAGGAGTAAATCCTTTAATCTCCCTCAATATTAAAATTGATATCAACATGTACCTGTCTTAATTCTTAAGAACTTGAAACAAGCTCGGTTTTCATGTGGGGAATGTTCCACCTCTTTTAATAATAACATTTCTTACTTTCTTCAGATTACATGGATACACTGCACCACCAGCCCTCAACTATGTCTTCTTCAACTTCACCATATGCACTGGGAAATCCTTGGATGCACTTTTGTCATTGTGGAACAAGGGCACCAGTGAAGACATCTTGGATAGGTGGAAGCATCGGGAGGAGGTTTTGGGCGTGTGAAAAATATGGGGTATTCTACTAATCTGAAAGCATAAAATTTTGAGAAAATTTGTGAAAACAACTTTTATTTCACAATTTTTGCAACAACTTGACATGTGCGACTATAAATTGTGGAGAAAAAACTGATAGGTCCATTTGAAAGTTCACCAATTACAGTTTACATTATTATTAAGTTGTGACAAAGTGTGTACATTGTAGTAGACGATACATTGTAAAAATTTTCATAATTGTTTTCACAATTTGTTGACATATTAAGTCATGATTAGAAAATCATTTTTACATAAATAGGTCAATTATTGAATTTTATTACCACCAATTACAACATGTCATCTTAATAATTGTGAAAATTTGTGTCCCTAAATATAAACTACTTATTGAATATGAAAATATATTATCTGACAGACCACAAATGCGTTGACCCCTTGTGATAACTTCGATTAATTAATTAGCCCAGTTTTTAATTAATCAAATTAACATGCAATATCACGTGGCAGCACAAACAAATCACCAAAACTAAGTTATGCAGCGGAAAATAAATAACACGGTGATTTGTTCACGAATGGGGAAAACCCTTACGGCAAAAACCCCACCGGGTGATTTAAGGTCACCACTCCCGAAACTCCACTATTATCACAACAAGCAGTTACAAGTAAGGAATCTCAGTACCTCACCAACCTACAGTTGAACTCTTACCCCAATACCCAATTGGACTTGTTCTGTAATGACAGTTTCTCCTTTTAATGCACGGCTCCCAAGTACGTGACTAACCAAATGCGCGGATCCCAGTACGCGACTTCAATTACCAACTATGGAGAGAGAGAGAGTTGGCTGCAAAGTTCTTCAAATCATCAAGGATGAACTAGGGCACGAACTTTGTCTGTTAGATCACAAATTGCATGAACAACAAGTTCTCAAAGAATGTGCAACTTGTTTTCTGTGATCTCTCTTTTGACGGCCCTTAAAATAATCCTTTTATATGTCTAGGGTTAGGAGAAAAGAAGTCCCAAAGACACACTTACGGATTAGACTTGAAACAGACCTGGAAATCTGTTTTCTTTAAATCTCGACAGATAGAGGTGTCGAGAGGTGTCGAGATAGCTGTCGAGGCTCGGGCAAAACAGCTCCTTTAAAGCTCGATAGATGTATCTGTCGAGGTACGTGTCGAGCTTTAAAATCTTGCACTTCTCAGCTTGTTTCTTGGACAGACTTTGACGGCTTCAACACTTAACCTTGAACTGAAGTGTTAAACTCATCCTAAATCTACCCAATTACAAGTAAAGTGCGTTTTGTCTAAGGATAAGCCAATTACATAAAATAGTGACATATGTTCACAGACTTGAACCACATATGTCCTAACATTATCATCTCTCTATCTCTGTCAATCTGTTATTTAATTATTAATTACTTTTTTAACCTCTTATTGCTGCAAGGTTGATGATACTTGTGGATACTTTGTTTGGCTTGACCCTCCTACATGTGCACGAGGTAGAGAATTGCTGCCTTTGCTAAGAGAGAAGATAGATAGCTTAGAGGAGTTGGCAGCAGCCCGTACAAAGGAAATTAAAATTTCTCCAACATTCACATTTATAATTAGTACTATTTTTGGTTTTTTTTCTTTTAATAGTCTTTTGAATCCTATTTATCGGACGATATTTATGTACTCTTAACAACCAGATATAGTTTTTTTTCTTATAATAAGTTTGGTGAAAAAAAAAATTCTCACTTTTTTTACAACTAGAGAATGTCTTGCACAATATTTTGTAATTAAAAAAAAAATTGTTTTTAATGTTTTTCTAAGACCCATATATAAACTCAATTTGTTTGTATAATATTTATATTGTTTTCCCACATTATTGTTGAATTCTATGAAATTCGATTTCTTCATTCATATTTAAAAGTCTAGATAGGTGTTAAGATAAGATGAGACGACAATGTTGGACAATGTTGGGCTAGATAGGTGTATCAGTGTACTTGATGGTATACAAATCATACTCCTATTCCATCAATTTATGTCAATAAATTATAGCATAATTAAGCACCAAACAAAAATGTTTCTAATAAATTCTAGCATTCTGTTTGCAATGTAAAAAAATCAATTTATATACATTACCAAACTTCAGCAAATACTACGTGCCAAAATCATCAAACTGTACACAAAACGAAACAACTTTCTCACAAATATGTTAGCAAAGTTTGCCAATTATGTATATAACTTCCTCAAATCAAAATTTCAAAATACTTATACTCCAATCAAAGCAATTGATTGTGAATAAAAATAAAACATTCATTCTTTTATCTTTTTGAATTATAAAATAATAATTGATTATGAGGGTATAAAATTAATTTTATACAAAATCCATCTCGATCTCCTCCATTTCACAAGGTATAAGAGTAAATTCGCATAAAAATTAATACCTTTCTCTTCTTTTCCATTCAAATGGGATGAAAAGCAAAAGAGTAACACTACAAAATAATAATTTTTGCAATAGTTGAGTGGTCAAGTTTCTACTCATTCTCTTTTGCAAAAAAAAAAAGTTTCTACTAGTTCTCATCTAGCCCACCATTAACATCATTTTTTTAACTATCAATAACAAATTCCCACCTTAGAAATTTTGAATTTTTTTGTAACTCTAGACTTATTGAAAGGAATAGGTGAAAAATTAATCTATATATACATATATATATATATATATATATATATATAAGCAGAGACTTCACACGGGGAGCATATGAGGTCTTGCCAAGTGGCGCTCTAACTTTGCATTTAACATTTTTTTACCTCTTTCATTAATTTTTTCAGTATCAATTTGTGCTGTGATGATCCCAAGCGTTTTCACTTTTCAGTTTTCTATTAAAAAGTGAGAATACACAATTTGACCGATTCGCTAATATTTCATACTTTTTTTTTCTTTTTTGATGAAGTTTCATACTTTTCTCACAACCCATAATTTTGAGTAAAGTTTGTGTTCTAAAAATTTTCTTAGCACAATCCTTCAGACAGTCCCATTATTTTTTCAAAGAAGACTTTTCTTTCGAAGAAATTGTATTAATGCAATCCTTCTATATACATCTCTCTCTTCTTCCCTTTCCCTTCCCTTACCTTCCCCCCCCCCCCCTTCTTTCCTTTTCATCTCCCTTACAACCAAACAGGATATTAGTTTCCGAATTCAGCTAATAAAAAAAGGTGTTTTGAGGATATTAATGAAAGAGTCTGACTTTGGTAAGAATAGAATGTAAAATTCGTGTTTTACACCATCCAATAAGAAACTATCACATTAGCTTTTTACTTAAAACTCAGTACATCATACCACAATTAATAACATCTTAATAAACTCCCAATTTGGCTGAATTTTCAGTTGAGATTGAGTGTGGTTGTGCTTATTCTTTAATATGTGATAAGATGATGTGGCACGTTGGGATTGGAGGGTGTAAAACTTGGGTTTTAAACCACGTCCTTATTGAATTTAATCTTTAATAAAAATATGTAAAAAATAAGTTTAATTACTGTTTTAGGAAATAGACTTATTATTGATACCAATTTTATTATACATTCATAAGAAACATGTAATTGTGTGAAATTTTGTGACACCTAAATTTGTTGTTGAATAAGAATTTAAGCATATTCTATTTAAAATTGAACAAATAACCCCAGAATCTTATTCTATTGGTAGGATGCAAATGAAAGCACTTTGACGATTTTTAGTATATGATGATAATATTGTCTAATGGACAATTCACAATAGTCACACTCACACAAGTTGTGTTGTGAAGACAATATATATTAATAGACTTCCAGTCCTAAATATTTATTGTATGTTAGTAGACTACAAAACAAAATTTTCTAAAAAAAAATAAAAATAAAGGCTACAAAACAAATTATGTACAATGTATCTCCATCGAGGTGTCCTAGTCCCTACTAATATGAAGAGTGAATGTTTTCTCTTATACTTTAATCCCAAAAGAGAAGAAAAATTCAAAAATGCTTGCTCCTTCTTGCCCCTAAACAAAAAACATATGCCAATATATGTGTTGTTAAGAGTACATTTCACAGCCTTGAACCAAGCAATGCATTCTGTCTTGAAATATTTTGCAGTAAAGTAAATCAATTTTTTTTCTATTTAATAATAATGATAATACTACCAGTATGATATTTTACTACCTACCATGAAACACATGAATCCTTTATAAATGAAGAATGGGAGAGCCATCATAAAGTTGAGTATGTTACTATGAAAAGGACATTAATGACAAACTTCTCATACTTATAGCTTAAAGAAGTTATGACATTGTTACACTATGCTCGGAACCTTTCTGTTTTCTTTTCAACTACTTATTCAAAAAGTTTAGTTATATACCCTTTGACACATACTTTACCACAATTTACTATATGTGAATTAGTAATTGGAGTGCTTTAAGTAGTGGACTCATGTGCAAGTGGAGCAGAGTCGGCTCCATATAATGGTTAGGGTATTCATTCGAACAACCTGACTTTGAAAAAAAATTATATATAATTTTTTTGAAATTTTTTGGTCTACCATAAATAAAAATTGAACACTATAAAATGCAGTTACAAAGACCAATAGTGATAAACATAGTAACAAAAATCAGTAAGTTGAGTAACAACAAAAATTCTTAGTACAATTCTTACCTATTTTCACATAAAAACCTAATTTTTTTTTAATTTTACATAATCACTTTTTGAAAATATCTGCATTAAATCATCTATTTTACACTACATTTTATCAAAGTATTATTTCTTTATCAATTTTTTACTACTCTCCCAAATCATCTCTCTATATATGAGTAAAGAAAGTGTTATAAAAAAAATTTTGCATATGAGCAATTATTGTAACTACAAATTCATTTTGCACAGTAATACATAAGTTGACCTGGATAGTTTTTGTAGTTGGTTGTATAAAAAATGGCCCTTATGCCATTTTATACGGACTAATATGAATGTTCTAAATGACTACCCTAAAAATAATTCCTAGAGTCGTCATTGAAGTGAAGTAATTTAATTAACCGGTTAACACCAAAGCCAATTGTGGCAAAATGTGTACAAAATGGAATGTTACTTAAAAAAAAAAAAAAAGTAAATTATTTCCATCTTTGGCGTGCAATAGTGGCTGCTGGTTAGGAAGGACATAGCATAATAGCATTGCTAATTGTACACATTTTCAGCAAAAGTAATATTGACACAATATATGAAATGACAAAATTTAAGTACAATATTTAGGTGCTGTATTTAGGTATTATTTAGGACAAAATTTAAGTACAGTATGAAATGACAAAATTTAAGTCATGTGACTTTCTTCTCATGTAATGAAAGTGTATTCTTAGTTAAGTATAGCCACATGACTTAATCTTAAGAGAGAAACTTAAAGAATAGTACTTAAATACTGTACTTAAGTTTGAACTATATTATAAGTTTTTATAGTTGGACTTAGCCTCCATTTGGATTGCACTGAAAAGGAAAAAAATTTGCGTCTGGCCTTTTTTGTGTGAGTTCCGTGCGCTATTCATGGGACTTACAAGTACAAATTTTAGTAATTTTTTTTTTAAAAATTAGGTCTCACGGCACTATTCATACATTTAAAAATTATTTTGGTACAATATTTTCAATTTTTAGCAATAAACGGTATCTAAACAGACACTTATAGACCAACTATTATTTTAATTTTTCTCACCCACTAAACATAATTTGTTATTCTCACACGTGGTGAAAAGTGTGTAAGATGTATTGTGATATATTTATTTATAATTTAAGCAAAATCCATTCACAAACAAAGTCTGTTTTTGGCGTAAATAATTCAATCAGAAAGAGAAAAAAAAAAAAAAAAGATTCAGTGAACCTAGACACTACAAGGTACACTGAACCTGTCATACTCAGTTTTTTGTTTTCTCACTCTAATAAACTCAAGGCACTTTGGACGCCACGACTATTTTCCATATCAAATCCAAGTCTAACTCAATCAGTGTGACGTGTCAAAACCGATAAGAAAATCAACCTATCAATTTAATGCAATCACCACGCGTAAGCTTGTGCGGGTGAGCTATTAGCTCACGTTTGGTCACACGTGCACACACATTCATGGCATGGCTTTCTTATCTACTTTTGCTTGGTCACCAACACCAAGTAATGTTGATACCGTTGAAACAGCGTCAAATGGAACAAGTTACTGTGTATTTCAATACACAGATTGATAGCTGTGCAGTTCCCCAGTTACACACATCAAGAACCGTCAATCTTAACTTGGTCAACAAAATATAGATTTTGTATTCAAGTTGTTACCACTTAAATCTGTGGTTCTGTGTAAAAACGAATGGTTTTTAGCATAAAAGAGGTATATACCAATCGCTTGTAACTGGTAAAGTCTGGTTTAGCATTTTAAAAAAGAAACAAAAGAGAATTATGCGAATCTTAGAGACTAAAATTCTTCAATTTTACAATCGATAATGTGCTTTTTCTTTTTTTTTTCTTTTTTTTGAGAATCCTTTCTTTTTCCATGTTGATGAGACAGAATTATTCAGGATATATTTTAAATGTGCTAGAAAAGCCAATTTAGATAGCAAAAAAATATTTATAATGGAACACTTACCCCACCAAACGAGACCAATTGATGTCCATTCAATTAGTGAAGCAGTATTAATTAATTAATTAACTAGTATGTAATACATATTACCGCACGAGAATGAATATAATTTAATAAAACAATGAAAATAAATATATTGCATTTTATTATTTAAGTGATACTATTGGTTTTGTTTTTTTATTTTTATTAATCATGAGTTTAGTCATGTTTAAAAGACTAAGTTTATTCATGTTTAATAAATCTTAGCATTATATAATTTTTTAACAAATATTTTTATTATACAAAATTCTAAAGAAAAAATGCTACATAGATATATATATTCAAAGTTGATTTATACACGGTATATATAGCTATGATTAAGTTGCTTTATCACAAACCATTTTTAGCAAAATATTTTAATCAATTAAATGTGAATCTCATAACATACATCTCATAACAATATATAACAATAGAATAACGTGAATTTCATTAAAAAAATTTTAATCAATTAAAAATCACTAAAATTATGAGCAAAAAACGTAAAGACAAACAAATAGGATAAGTTCTAATTGTATATACGATCTACAAAACAACTTGAGTTCATGTCTTCACCAATTGTATATAAGTCTGAGTTTTGAGATCCAAGATCTATAAGTAAAGATCGAAGAAGACTGTGGTTCAATCTTGAGAAGATTCTCATATTTAATAATTAAAAAAAAAACTATACATCCAAACTCTACCTTTGCAGCAAACACTATATATCTCTTTAACACTCCAAAGAAGAAAAAAAAAAAAAAAAAAAAAAAAAAAAAAAAAAAGCCCATCATCAATCCTTTAAACCAAAAATTATTGAGAGAAAGAGATTGAGAACATAGGACGAAAATAAATACATATAATGAAAATAGAAAGTGATAGCTATATTATAAACCCCATAAAACTTGCAAACAAAAGATAATAATAATAATAAAAAAATCATATCTAATTAACAATTACCTTGCATATGAAGCTTACCTTTGTAAAAGAGATCTATAATTGATATGCAAAACAGAGCGAGAGAAAGAGAGATTAGACTGAATTTTGCAGAGATGGAACGAAACCAAAAAACAAAATCTTAATAAAACAAATTTAGTAGAGAAGTAGAAATTGAATTTTGCACACAGAGAGAGAGAGAGAGAGAGAGAGAGAGAGAGAGAGAGAGAGAGAGAGAGAGAGAGAGAGAGAGAGAGAGAGAGGAGGTTCGGATGAATATAAGTAGTGGAGGCGTGTTTCTTCTTCTTCTTTTTTTTGAGAAAAAATACATGAAATCAAAAAATTACAATGGGAATCTGTGGAAAACCTTTTCTTATATAAGATACAAAAATATTCAAATACATGCATCATTGATATCGAGAGAGAGAGAGAGAGAGAGAGAGGAGGTTCGGATGAATATGAGTAGTGGAGGCGTGTTTCTTCTTCTTCTTCATTTTGAGAAAAAATACATGAAATCAAAAAATTACAATGGGAATCTGTGGAAAACCTTTTCTTATATAAGATACAGAAATATTCAAATATATGCATCATTGATACCGAGAGAGAGAGAGAGAGAGAGAGAGAGAGAGAGAGAGAGGAGGTTCGGATGAATATGAGTAGTGGAGGCGTGTTTCTTCTTCTTCTTCTTTTTGAGAAAAAATACATGAAATAAAAAAATTACAATGGGAATCTGTGGAAAACCTTTTCTTATATAAGATATAGAAATATTCAAATACATGCATCATTGATACCGAGAGAGAGAGAGAGAGAGAGAGAGGAGGAGGTTATGATGAATATGAGTAGTGGAGGCGTGTTTCTTCTTCTTCTTCTTTTTGAGAAAAAATACATGAAATCAAAAAATTACAATGGGAATCTGTGGAAAACCTTTTCTTATATAAGATACAGAAATATTCAAATACATGCATCATTGATACCGAGAAATTCTTTTCAAATTCCTTATCATATTTCATAACATTCATTGAACAATGGGAGAGTTGTATTGGAGAATGGGAGATGAACCTTGAAATATGCAAATGTGGAAAGATGAACCTTGAAACATGCAGGTGTGATGAACCTTGAAATACGCAGGTGTGGAAAAAAAAAAAAAAAAAAGAACACACCGGAATTACAACTGATCCAGTTAAATTTAGACAAATGGAACCACATGAATCTTGATACATGGCACAAAATTAGGATTCTAATTTAGAATTGCAATTGGAGTTTCTCTCTACTTCACCTATTATATATGTATATATATAGATTAGGTTGTAACCATATGCATATTCATTGCATATGCATAGATACACTTAAAGATATACAATAAAATGCATAATATAATTCATATATATATATATATATATATTTTTAAATATTATTGATAGTCATTTTTAAATTTTGTTAACTCTTTAAAAAATTTTGTAAGGATATAATTAGATATAAAATATAAATTATCTTCTTCTTTTTTTAATTATTGTGAAGCACTATTTTTTATGATTCATTTATTCTAAACTCTTTGGTTTTTGTATTTAATAACTCACTTGGATTAATATTTATAATGTGATTCCACATTTTATTTTAAAATTAAGAAATAAAACTCTTCAAGAATAAATAATTTAGCATACATGATGCAAAATTGGAACTTTAATTTGGAATTATAATTTGAATTTCTCTCAGTTTTGTCTATTATTATATATAGAAATGAGTGTTTAATTTTTCTCGCAAAGAATTGAAAAATACAGGTTTTGGGCCATAGTCTCAACTACAACTCTCAATCATGTTGGACTTGGATGACACTTTTCCACAATGTATCATCATGAGATGCAGAAAAAATTTGGAGTGTACGTACACAATGGTTAGTGTATAATCCCATGCATATGCATATGTACATTTAAAAATAATCACAATTATATATATGTGTGTGTGTGTGTGTGTGATTTAGAATCTAATTGGATTTAGACTCTTCAGTTTTTATATCCAATAATTCACTTGCTATAAAAATTAAAAAAATTAGATGGAACACATGGCGTAAAATTGAACTCTAGTGTATACAGTGTCAAATTCCATTGTCTCCTATTACATCAAACTAGGTTGTAACCACATGCATATTCATTGCATATGCATGGATACATTTAAAGATATACAATAAAATGCATAATATAATTCATATATATATATAATTTAAATAATATTGATAGTCATTTTTAAATTTTGTTAACTCTTTAAAAAATTTTGTAAGGATATAATTAGATATAAAATATAAATTATCTTTTTTTTTTTAATTATTGTGAAGCACTATTTTTTATGATTCATTTATTCTAGATTCTTTAGTTTTTGTACTTAATAATTCACTTGGATTGATATTTATAATGTGGTTCCACATTTTATTTTAAAATTAAGAAATAAAACTTTTCAAGAATAAATAATTTAGCATACATGATGCAAAATTGGAACTTTAATTTGGAATTCTAATTTGAGTTTCTCTCAGTTTTTTCTATTATTATATATAGAGATGAGTGTTTAATTTTTCTCGCAAAGAATTGAATAGTACAGGTTTTGGGCCATGGTCTCAACTACAACTCTCAATCATGTTGGACTTGGATGACACATTTCCACAATGCATCATCATGAAGGCATAAAAAATTTGGAGTACGTACACAACGGTTAATGTGGATGGGAAGAAATTTCATCTTATTCCAATTGGTTAGGTCAGTATAGGACCTATTCCAATTTAATGATCCTAGAATTTTGTATACAAGTAACAATTAAGGAAACTTCCGCCTAAAATAAATCAAACTTTTGGTAAGAGAGAAAATTGATGTCTAGACAAATCAAGCTCAGGCCGACCAAAATGGACCATATTCTTAATTTCTTATCTCAATTTGCTCCATGTACAAGACTTACAGTCAATGTTTTGCGTTTAAAAGTTATACATCTTATCTGAAGTCCATCTTGTAAAAGCTTGAGAAAAAATTCATTTAAACCAACGCAATATAGAAATCATAAAGGAATCAAAGAAGAATTGTCAAAAATATTGAAAATTTAATTTGTGCTTAAATTCTTATAAGGATGAACACAATAGCAATAGTCTTTTTTTTTTTTTTTTTTAAATAAAGATAAAAAAAAAAATCTATGCTTATTTTGTACGATAAATTCCTATCATAAATTTTTTTGAGACTCATGCTGATTACCTCTTTTATTAAGTTTTTTTTTTATTGTTACCCAAAAGTTTACATTAGCTTATTTTATTGTTATCTTATTAGTCTCTCATTAATTGTCTAAGCTTACACCACACTTTTCTCTCTTCTTTATGTCTTTTAGCATACTCACCGCTTTAATATTTTAAAAAAGCAAAAAATAATAATAATTAAGGACTAATAGTAATTGTCAGGCCACAAACGCGTTGACCCTTTGTGATAACTTAGATTAATTAAATTAGTCCAGTTATTAATTAATCAAATTAACATGTAATATCACGTGGCAGCACAAACAAATCACCAAACTAAGTTAAGCAGTGGAAATTAAATGACACGGTGATTTGTTTACGAATGGGGAAAACCTTGCGGCAAAAACCCCACCGGGTGATTTAAGGTCACCACTCTCGAAACTCCACTATTATCACAACAAGCAGTTACAAGCAAGGAATCCCAGTACCTTACCAACCTACAGTTGAACTCTTACCCCAATACCCAATTGAACTTGTTCTGTAGTGACAGTTTCTCCTTTCAATGCATGGCTCCCAAGTACGTGACTAATCAGATGCGCGGATCCCAGTACGCGACTTCAAATACCAACTAGAGAGAGAGTTGTTGGCTGCAAAGTTCTTCAAATCATCAGAGATGAACTAGGGCACGAACTTTGTCTTTCAGATCACAAATTGCATGAACAAGAAGTTTTGAATGAATGTGCAACTTGCATCCTTATTAACGGCCCTTAAAATAATCCTTTTATATGTCTAGGGTTAGGAGAAAAGAAGTCCCAAAGACACATTCACGGATTGGACTTGAAACAGAACTGGAAATCTGATTTCTTTAATTCTCGACAGATAGAGGTGTCGAGAGGTGTCGAGAAGCTGTCGAGCCTCGGGAAAAACAGCTTCTTTAAATCTCGATAGATACATGTGTCGAGGTATGTGTCGAGAGTTAAAAACTGGCACTTCTTTGCTTGTGTCTTGGACAGACTTTGATGACTTCAACACTGGATCTTGAAACACTGTTTCTTGAAGTGTTAAACACATCCTAAATCTACCCAATTACAAGTAAAGTACATTTTGTCTAAGGATAAGCCAATTACATAAAATAGCGACATATGCTAACAACTTGAACTACATATGCCCTAACAGTAATAACTAACCAAATATGGCCTTGAAGAGAAATAGAAAGACACAAAAATGATGTGGATTGTTAAATAAAATGCATTGTTTCACTACATATTACCAAAATAAAATACCAGAAGCTAACAAAACATTTGAAAGAGAGAGAGAGAGAGAGAGAGAGAGAGAGAGAGAGAGAGAGAGAGAAATTTGAGGGGCCGCTGCCTCTATCATATTGGCCTCCCACCACCATCAAGAAGCCGAAATCCCTACGGGTAATTTTTTTTTTCTATTTAAATTAGGAGATTAAATATGATTTAGGTTTGGGTAATTTGGTTTAATAGTTTTTGTTTTGAGTATATAAGTAGAGAGTGAGAGAATTGGACATACTTTCATTTCATTGTATGAAATATGTGAATACAACACAAATTAGTTGATTTTCATGGTCCTGTTACTCTTTTACATTTGTTTTTGGTTTCATGATTTAAGAAAAAAAAATTAATCTTACCTTGAGAATGCTATAAATATGCAGTGAAATTACTAAATTAATTTTTAATATCTCAAAATATATATATGTTTCTTTACTCTAATTTAGTTTACTCTTTCTTTATAATATATGTACAACACTATCTAAAACCGTCTTGTATAAAATATTACAAAATTATCTGTGCATCACACAAGCAACTTACTAGTTAAAAATATTGCTAGAGCTACAAATTATTTTTACATGCAAATTGCTAGTCTGGCATGGTCCACATCAGCTATTAAATTACTAAAATACCATCAAATAGTTAAAGGAACTTTAATGAATTTTTTAAAGAACAATTTATTATATTTTAATAAGGACTTATTGTAAAAGTGCTGTGAACATAACATTTCAATATATTTATTGCATAACAGCCCATTCTTTATTTACTTTATTAAAATGTAATGTCACAAAAGATAATCGAACAAGATAAATATTAAATTTTACAGGGAATTTTTTATGATATTATAAAATTAAATTCACATGGTATCGTTCGTTTGACGATTATGTATTTGTTTTTATTTGCAAGGTTGATGAAATTGAAATAGATTTCTAAACTTAGGACCTGTTTGAATTGAAGGGGGAGGGAGAGAGAGTGGAGAGGAGTAGAGTAAAATTGGCTGAAAATAAACTAATTTTGAGCTAATTTTTATCTACTCTACTCTACTCTCCCTTTCTTCCACTCAATGCAAACGGACCATATTAAGAACTGACCAAAAGAGGATAATGTTACGTAGGATAAAACATGCTAATCGTTACCTTCGTAAGTCATGTACTCCATTTGAAACAATGACGCAAATATACTTTAGATTCTTAATTAAAATGTCTCAAAAAAAAAAAAAAAACAAAAAAATGGTTTAGTCAATACTTTATGATGCGGCACAAAAGGTTAGCAGGGTTTTGTCAAATGTGTGCAATATATTCTTGACACAAATGCACATAAAATTTGGATGCAAGCGATGTTGTAGCCTGTATATGGAAGGAACAACTAGCCTATATGTGGTACACCACATACATGCATATATATAAAAGGAAAACCTCGTAATCAATTCACAAGTGAATTATTGACTAATAACTAATTCTCTTGTCAATCTGGCATGAGAGCATAATTTTGATTTTAGAGTATTGCGTAATATTACATTTACAACATTTTAACATCAATTTCATAACAAATTATAAATAATAAATTGTTATGAGTAAAAAAGTGACATTAATAATAGGTCTAAATTAGAACTAATAATAACTTAATTATCACCTAAAATTTGATATGAAAATTTTATAAATGTAACATTACTCTTATTTTTAATGAACCTTTATTCTTGAAAATTTGTTTTTTCAAATCAACGTGCTATTGTAAACACATTACTATAAGGTAGAGCCGCCGCTGAGTCAAAGCATGTAACACATTGCGAAGAAGAGTACGTATTTTCTTACCAAATATGAAAGAAGAGTACGTATTCATTAAATTCTAACGGGAATTATTAAACCCATGAACGCAATTTCGTGGCAACATTAGTTTTGTCCCCTTTCGATGTAATTGAAAATCTGACTTTTCTGTCGCTGGCTATGTTATAGGCACGTGCTTGTCAGTACAATATTCCATACATTGTTGGTTTCGTTTGCTGTCTTTTTATACACAACGTTGAGAACCACGGTCATCCTCAAGTTTATGCTTGAAATCTGAAATCTCTCGTGAAAAAAACAAATATTTTAAATACTTCACCTTCTTTTTCTTCTTACCAGACTTAAAAGTCATTAATTGGATAACTTGAACTTCTTTTCCTTGATGTTCATGCAATTGACAATATTCACCAAATAAGAGTTAATGATTAAATCAAATCTTTCCACTCCAATAAAATCAATAAATTTTGTTTCGGTGTCTCGCACCAAAATAATAAGAGCATGAATGTAGCGATTATCTAACTTGACTTCATCAAGATTGTTGATAACTTTCTCTATAATTTCTTTTTTAATGGTCTCTACAATCTCGACCTTAAAATCTTTCTCTATAATAGGATCTTCATTAATCTCCTCCATAATCTTGATCTTAAGTTCTTCTTTTATAACAAGGCCTTAATTAATTTCCTCAAAAATCCCAATATTTTCTTCTTTGACTTCTACATATTCTTCAAGAAAAGTATTGTCTTCGACATGTAATTCTTCTCTCAATGGTGGAATATATGGCTATTTAAAATGATTCAAGTGTGAACTTCTTGGCCAACAATAATCTTGTTTCATATATAACAAAAGATCATCACAATCTAAGGATAAAATCTGATAGCAAGCATCTTTTCAACCCTGGTCATGAATGAATTCTGTTTATACCTCGTGTGAGTCTATCAAACTGCATTTGTTCCCATCAATGTAAGACATACTCAATAAGTTTATATAGAACAAGTTCAACTTTTCTCTTATCACAAATATTCTCAGAGTCAAACAAATCATCTAGATCAAGTAACCAATCAAGAAAATCTTATTTATATAAATAACCATTATAACTTGTAATTCTTTTATAAGGCCTATATGAAATTTTTTTACCAATAGGTTGCCTGTGAGTTATGTCTCTGCAATAATTATCCCTATTGTTTCCATGCTTCAATGACAACATCTTAGCAAAGATATTTGTGAGTGTTAGCTGTACATTACGTAATACTTGCTAAGTTTTTTGTCACTGGAATGCCACTAGATGAGGATAAGTCAAGGGTTTGGTACCAACTAATGCGAGATGCGGAAGTGTCAAAAAACAGAAGATGTCTATTTCGAGAAAACAAGAAACAAAACACGTTTTCTTCTGAAAATAATCTCGAATCCATGAGGATTCTTTGAATCCAGGAGGATTCTTTGAATCCACGAGGATTCTTTGAATCCACGAGAAAATAGGGCTCTGGAATTCGCTAAAGAAATAATAGACAAAAGTCTGAATTTTTATTGATATCAATAATATTGAAAAATGTTTACAGACTTGGAGGCCTATTTAAGGGCTTTATAAAACTTGACAGACAAGAAAATATATTCTAAAATAATCCCTAATTAAAATCTAACCATAATAGGAATCAAATTTGTTCTGAAAAATATTAAAAGAACCTAAAAAAACAAGGAAATTAATCAACTAAACCTAAAATAACTTTTTTTTACACAATAATACTAAAATTAAATAATTGCAAAAATCAAATTTAAAATTCTGTCCTACATCATTGTTAATGAAAAGTAGCTCAATTGAGGAATTGACTATTGAGTTACTATTCATTTGTTATTTTTGAATGCTAAACAATTGAGCCTGGTACTTGCTGTTTTTAGGGATATTTATTTATTTATATTAACCATATTGCTAGTTTGAGTAACTTGTACTCTTAGGATCCAATGCTTACATTGATTCTAATTTGATAATCTCCAAATATCTACAGAAAAATTTTTGACAACTGCTGCAGGGAAGAAGTGGCATCCATACAATGGAACACAGTCTCACAAAAAAAAAAAAAAAAAAAAAAAAAAAATTTGTTTTTAGTCATTACTTTATGATGCGGCATAAAAGGTTAGCAGGGTTTTGTCAAATGTGAGCAACATGTGCTTGACGCAAATGCACATAAAAATGTATAGCTGGCCTTTTTCCAAGTTCTCTAAGGTTGCGAAATTCTTTTTTGGTTCTGCTCAATTCAAAAGTGAATTGACTAATAACTACTTTTCTCATCAAATCTAGCTAGCAGGAGAGAATAATTTGGATTTTTTAGTGTTTGAAATTGGTCTCATATTCTGATACTCATCATCGCATCTGATCATGTAACCATGAATTCAAGAAAATATTTTTTACTGTTCTTATCGTACCTGTATGTATGTTCCCATGAGTAGCTACTACGTATAGATTAGTAATCCTTTTGTTTTTTTTTTTTTTTTTTTTTCAAAAAGAGATTCTTGCAATGTTGTCAATTGATCATCTTCAAATTAATGTATGCCTTAAACCATGTTTCCTAAGTCAGGGCTAGAATGAATAGGAGCTTATTTTAACTTTCATTATTGTAATGACTGGTAATTCAGGAAGATAATTATTTATAATGCGACAGGGTATATGTGAAGTAGCAGTGGCTTTAAGAAGCTTTTTAAAGAATTTAAATATATCAACATTACACCAACACCAACAAAAAAACAAATATACAAAGTTTTACAATTTCTTTCTACTTATAAAATGAAAAAACAAAAAGAGATTGATGAGAAAAAAGGTAAGAACTGAGAATGTTGAGACGAGAGTAATAAAATGAGAGAAAATATGAAATAATTATAGAAAAAGGAAAAATGGAGAGAGAGAGAGAGAGATAGAGAGAGAGAGAGAGAGAGAGCAACGCATGATACTTAATATGACTACGAGCCAAATATGGTTTTTTTTTTTTTTTTTTTAATGAGCTTTTGTTGAATTATTTGATCATTTTTTATTGTTTGACTTAGTCTTGTTTTTGTTTGAACTATTTTTGCTATTATTTGAGCTTATTTTTATTGTTGCTACTTGATCTTTTATTTATTTATGTATATTTTTTTAAGGGGTTAAGGATCATATTTCGGGTTCAAGATTTTTTTTTAAGTAAAACGTAATGTTATATCTACAATATTTTAACAACAATTATTTCACAATAAATCATAGGTAACAAACAGCTATTGTTGGTTAAAAAAGTTATGTTAGTAGTAGTTCCAAATTAGAACTAGTTATATCTTTTATCTCAAAAAAAAAAAAAAAAAAAAGATTATTGACCGTTTATATGATAGCTAGGTCCATCTGCAAGGCTGTAATTATTAACCGTTTTTCAACTACAACTTTTTGTATAAATATGCTACTTAGAGCTAGGGAATCGCTTGATCTAAAATTTTAATTACAGAGAGATGGTGAGAGCTCCCTTCTATGATAAAAATGGACTAAAGAAAGGTGCATGGAGTGTAGAAGAAGATAATAAACTGAGGTCTTTTATTCAGAGATTTGGCCACAGGAACTGGCAGGAACTTCCCAAACTTGCAGGTAATTAAGAAACTCTTTAAAGCTGATAGAAATCAATCCAAGAAGGACTTTGGTATTTTTTTCTTATATTTTATATATAAGAAAAAGAGAAATGTATCGTCAGTGGTTAACCATGTTAACTGCCTCATGAAATGTCTAGATAAATCAGGCTGTCTAATTCCTTGGCTTCTCTCAAATTATACTAAAAGATGCAAACATTGTTTAAGCACTTATAGTTATAATTTTTATGACAACCTTTTCCTTTACTTTTATTGTTCATTATTATACATGATTTGCCTTTATTGACTATCATGATTGTCGTCCATTTTCTGTCATACTTTTCTTCCTGGGAAATTCCAAATATAAAAAAATAAATTGGAATCTTGTGGCATTATAGTACTTCACTACTTCACGTCAATCAACCTTTTTTGTTATACATTGGTTTACAGGTTTATCAAGGTGTGGGAAGAGTTGCAGACTGCGATGGATGAACTACCTCCAGCCAGATGTAAAACGAGGAAACTACACAGAAGAAGAAGAGCTTATGATCATCAAATTGCATGAAGAACTAGGCAATAAGTACGGACTTAAAACTTCCATATTCTGTTGGGAAAAATTCTATATATAACTGTGAATAAATTTCAGAAAGTACAGTAAAAGCTCAACTACATAAGAACACAAAGATTTACGTGGAAACTCTTTCTCCTTGAAGGGAAAAACCACGGGACAAACTCTGAATAATTTCACTTTATTAAATAGAGATTACAACACTTAGAGATACAACTTGAGCAAAAAAAACTCTTTTTCTTTTCACTCATTGCTCTCTTCCTCACTATGTATTTCTCACAATTTTCTCTTGTTCTCTCTATTTTTCTCTTCTCTTTTGCTTGCTCTCACTCATGCAGTTCTTCAAGACTGCATCAGTCCTCACACACTGGGACTTCACTTCTTTACTTCAAATGGCCGAATGGCATCTCTTTTTATTTCTTCATCTTTTCCTTCTTTTCTCCCTTTCACACTCTTCACTTCAAGTCACAATAAATGCAAGCCACTTACCTTGACTTTGCTTCAACCAAAATCAGCTCCCCCCTGGTATATGGTGTACCCGGCATATATGTTGGGTCACTCACACACTAGCGGGTCCCACACACTGTGGGGCCCGCCTCTGTGTGAGAGACCCGGCATATATGCCGGGTACAGCATATAATTTTCGCCCCCTTAGGCCTTATGACCTATGCCTTTTTCTTCTTTCTTTTCTTTCTTCCTTCCAACGTGTCTCACAAGTTTTACATCACATATTCATTTATGTGGCTTGACTTTTGTACATCCCTTCATAAATGTTGCTAGACTTTTGTACATAATTATGGAGGAAAAGATGAACCCAATTCTTCTTTCTTGGACAAGCTGCAATCACATTTCACTTTGCTGACTTCTCAGCATAAAGTGTGGGCTGGAACATGGTGTAGTGCACCCAATCGCATGTTTTCATACTTTCTTGCCAGTCGTATTGAAGAATCAGCATAAACATGTTGGCAAAAACTTATAAAGTTTGGATAAACATAACTTTATTTAAAAAATCACCCCTTCTTTCCAATCGCTTTTTCTTGTTTGCATGTTTTCATACTTGCTAACAGATATGTATGAGCAAAACGTACTTCACGCATGCCAGTCGTATTGAAGAATCTAGCATAAACATGTTGGCATGGTGAAAACTTATAAGCATCTTATGTTTGCATTAAATGTGTCTGCAAGTAACCATGATATGTGACCACAATTAGTCAGTTTTTCTTTGAAATGATTCAAAATGAATTTATCAATGACCCTATATACGTGAATACAAATATATAGTAATGTAACTACATATAAACTTTTGAAATTGAGTTAGATTTGGTGTATATACTAGTGTTCCAGTTCTGCTAATAGGTGCTGTTACTTGGACTTTGTACTCTAGACATTTGATGCAATACAATCTTCTCATTCATTGGAAAAAAAAAAAAAAAAAACCTTCTATATAAAACCCCATGTATTTTTCTTTGTAGATGGTCTATGATTGCAGCAAGCTTGCCAAGGAGATCAGATAATGACATAAAAAACCATTGGCATGCCCACCTGAAAAAGCGCACCAAGAAAGATCCTACGACATCAAAGATGAAAACGCTATCAAATGAAGCTTACCAACATGACACTGATATAGCGAGGAAAATAGAAACTGACAATTCTGTAAGCAGTTCTCCCTCTTACCAAGTTCAGGAGAGTTTCCAATTACCATTAGAAACATCTTCTAGTGAATTCTCAAACTTGAGCATTGATAATGCACCTTTATTTAGCATAAATTGGACTGCAGAAAATAGTCTCGCTACATTGGAAACACTTGAACAATCATTTAGTGACTTTTGGACTGAACCCTTTATATTGGATAATACCTACATCCAGAATAACTATCCAGAATCCTTAACAGATGGAGGATTTAGTGCATCTCAATCATGCTATAATGAAGGCATAGATTCCATCTACGAGGCAATGCAAGAAGTCGAGAACTACCAGAGAATTGATGAAGATCCATATTTGGTGAACTAGTGTGTTGGTGCATTTTCATATTAAATGAATAAATGAAATATTTATCAATATACTAATTAGGTTTTTCTTAATGTGAATAATTAGATTAATTCAATGAGAAAAATTGGGAGTTTCATGAGGTAATAATTTCATAGAGGGGAGTTCAGTGTTAAGAAAATAGATTCCTACATTAATAAAGAGAAAATCTACATTTGTAATTGATGATGTTATTTGCTTCAGAACATGATGCATACAAATGATAGAATCCACACTAGGGGAGGTGAAACGCTGGAGATTTCCAATCCAGTTCCATTTTCCCTTGTAATTTCAAATTAATTTTTGTATTTCTTAGATATGATAATTATATTCTCTCAAATGCTTTCTTTTGTTTCTTTGTTTTGGTGGAAAACATTTTCCTTGGAAAAAATATTCCAAAAAGAGTGACTAGTTTTGATGTTTATTGTAGCGACTCTGAACATGACCTTGAAACCGTTTTGTATACATCATTTAATACGCTTAAAAATCATTAGCATTTCATATAGACTCAATGCTGGTTTAGGTGAGAGTACTAATGGTAGCGGCCTCAAAGATAGTAGTGGTGGCAGTGATAGAATTAGTGATGGTCCTGGTGAAGGTAGTGAAGGTGGTAGTGGTGGTGGTGGTGGTGGTGGTGATGGTGATGGTGATGGTTTTAGGAGCAAGAAGAAATGAATGGGGGAGGCCATAAGGAAATTGTAGAAAACTACTCCCACTTCTCATAGAAAATGCTTTTCACCATTTTGACTCATTTTATATAAACCATGGAAAATATTTTAGGACAATATTAGACCCCAAATTATTTATGCAGTGGATTACTTGGTATTAATTGAATAATTTATGTGTATTCCAATTGTAATTCAACAACAGTAATCAATCACCAATTATAAAACAATAATAGTAAAAGCAATAAAAGGCACACTAGTTTTGGTGACAAAGTGGAAAGTTAAGATTTCAATAGAGTATGTAATGTGTTATTGAAGTTCAAGTTCTAATGTTCAAGATGTATGTCAAAGAAGATAGAATTTAAAAAATTTAGTTAGGTTTTTTATTCTTGTAAACTAGATTTTTAACATAATTAATTAACCAAGTGAATACTTAAGTTTATTATTCAGATTTAGGTTAAAACAAAACAATCATAGCATGCAAAGCAGCAGAAAAGTAAATAACATAACGATATGATGACCCAAGAAAGCCGAACTGGTAAAAAATCTGGGTAGGATTTAACCTAGCTATCCTCAAGGTAAAAAGCAAATCCACTAGAAAGAATTGAAGTTTACAATAAGATTTAGACTACTAACATCCTATTGCTATCACATGTATAACTTACTACCACGACCCCATGATAGCTCCGAGTTCACAGACTACTTCTTTCTTTGAACTTTGCAACACAAGCACCTACACTTGTAATTTTGAGACTCCACTCAAAGGTTTTGCGACACAAATTCTGTTTGTGACTCGAAGACCACCCTTGAAGGCTTAGATCTCAGCACCTTTGATGACTAGAGAAGGCAGCAACTTCTACAATACCAGATCTTGAGATTCTTTAAGGAATAATACTAGTAGAAGACATGAGAGAGCTTTTTGGGTACAAAACCCTAGATACAAAAGAGGCATACTCTTTTCTCTCTAAAAAGCCTTATAAAAACGTGCTTAAGGTTTTCTTTTTATACTAAAAGAAGTGGATCTGAAACCCTAATCCTTAATGGGTTTGAACTACTGTTGGACCGAACTTAAAATTCTGCAGATACGTGTTTCGATCGGTCAAGCCTATCTTTCGATCAGTTGAACTTGGCAAATTTCGAATTCTTCTTTTTACAGCTTTTATGTTCTTGAATCTTGACTTGTATCACCTTGAGCATTGTCTAATAATACCTATAGACTCTAGATCTATATCTAGACAAGTTTGTGTTCGTGATTTGTCAATTATTCTAAACTCTTAGAGCCTAACAATATTGACTGCACACTCGATTGTCCAAACAAGAGTCTTTAACGACCTTTTAAATTTTAATCACAACTCAATCTATCAAAAGCAAATTCTTGGTATGGCTTGATCGATCGAAAACTAGGAGAGCTAAATTTGACATGTTTTGACTAAGTCAATGTTGTCTTAGTTTTTTGTTCCCTACATGCAAGAGTATAAAACGTCATATTATAGCACAACTCAGAATATATTTTAGAGGGTTATTTTTGTGTGCTACAAAGAGAGAAAATCTTAACCTAATTATCACAAACCTTTTTTGTTTTAGAAATAATTATAATATGCTGCTAACCACGCTGCTTGAAATATTTCTCCCTAAGCCCCTAAGCACTTTGATCAGGATGGTTTGAAGCTAAAGAGCCAATCCTAGAACATTGTTTCAGATTAGTTCATGGAGCAATTTGCTTCAATTTTTCCTTTGCAACTTCTAATTTCATGTTCAGTCGTGCCTCTTTATTCAACTTTTTGCTCTTTTTATTTGTTCCGTTGCTTTTTAAACTCCCTCTTTGTAGCTTGTGACATCCCCACTTTTCAACTTTTCTGGCCCACTTTCATCAAACATTGTTCCTTACTTTTTGGCGGTGCCACTTCCCATTCACTTTTCAGTTTTTTTTTTTTTTTTTTTTTTTTTTATACTCTATCTTTTGCTTTTCACAAGTACTAGGAAGTAGGCTATTAATGTGGTTCTCATTATTATTATAATACTTCTTGTTAGGTTCTAAAAGTTTAGAAAAATTGGCAAATTGTGAACACAAACTTGTCTAGATATAGATCCTAGAGTCTGTAAGTATTATTAGACAATGCTCAAGGTGATTCAAGTCAAGATTCAAGAATATACAAACTGCAGAAAGAAGAGTTCAAAAACTGTCTGGTTCGATCGATCGAAAGATATGCTCAACCGATTAAAACACGTATCTGCAGAATTTTAATTAAGCCCAAACAGAAGTTCAAGCCCATTAAGGATTAGAGTTTCAGATCTATTTTTTCTAGTATATAAAGAAAATCCTAAGCACATTTTTAAAATGCTTTTTAAAGAGAGAAGAGTGTACCTCTTTTGTAGATCTAGGGTTTTGTACCCAAAAGCTCTCTAAAGTTTTTGATAAGTTGTGTGTTAAATCTTTTATGAGATCTAGAGATGTTTATCTTGATACACATACATAGAGCTATCAAGATCAAGATTCACATCAAGAACTTGGTGTTTGCTTCAGTTGCTACATAAAGAACATTCAAGAAGATCAAAATTCACAAGAGGAGAACTTGTGGTTGCAGTAGATCAATGAAAGAAATAGTCCGTGAACTTAGAGCTATTATGGGGTCGTGGAAGTAAGTTTTTTACTCGAGATGGTAATAGAATGTTAGTGGTCTAAATTCTATTGTACAAACTTCAATTCTTCCTTAGTGGATTTGCTCTTTACCTTGAGGATAGTTAGGTTGAATCCTTCCCAAGTTTTTTACCGGTTTGGTTTTCCTGGGTCATTATATCTTTGTGTTCTTTATATTTTTTCGTTACTTTGCATGATATGATTATTTTTTTTAACCTAGATCTGAATAATAAACCTAAGTATTCACTTGGTTAATTAATTAGGTTAAAAAATCTAGCTGCAATGTAGATGCAAGGACCTGTATGACACTTTTATAGAGTTTTTTTAGTTTCAATACCAACCTTAACGAAAGCAAGGAAGTAGTAACTTATCATGGCCATTGGAGGGCTACACCAGTGGCCTAATAATGAGCAAGTTGGTGTATTCTTTTAACAACATATCAATATCTAGAATTATAACATCTTAATGATTACCGCAGATAAAAAAAATTTCAGATTTTACAATTAGAAATTAAGTAGACAGTAACATTTTGATTACATTTTTTGCGTTTCCAAAAGAGTAAGAAACCTTTTTCAAGGAGATTCCTGCTGGAGGGAAGGGAGGGGAGACTGACATTTTGATTTCCATTGCACCAAATCACCCAGTACCAAATGTATAGTTCTTTACTCAATCATGCATTAACAAACATTAATCTTGACTCCAAAATAAAACAGAACCTATTATTATTATAAACCCACATGTGGACTAGAAAAGTAATTAAGAGCAATACTCAAATAAGAAAGAAATGTCAAATTCAATAGCATATTCAAAATTGACTAATAAAGCCCACAATAACTTCACGTGTTTTGTTAAAATATATGTGAACGGATTTTTCCATTTTAAGTTTTCATTTCTAATTTGCGTTTTTTTATTTTTTTTATAGGCTATTTTTTTTTTTTCTTATTGAAAATTTGAAGGTTGTTCAAAAAGCAAAATCATCATTTTTTTTTTTGTATTATTATTATTTTTTATGTCATCTTTGTTATATGTTAGGAGCATGAAATAAAACAATAGAAAATTAATTAGTTGCTTTGAATGCGCATCCTCTACCTCAAAGTTCTTGTCCCCATTCATGTGCGTTCCACTACTCAACGTATAACACACATCTATTTATTGTTTTCTATTCTTAATACATTAATGTCTTTTTAAGTTTTAAGTCTTGCACCACTGTGCACCCTTAGCACGATGGTCAGGATTTAAATTTCTAAAAGAGAGTTTTACATATATATACATTTAGATTAGATGTGTACTCCCTCCTCTCACATGAATGACGGATTCCACTAATTAAATTAATGGTGAAACCCACCATTCATGTGAGATGGGAAAATATGCATTTATGATACTCTGGAAGTACCTGATAATTTTCCGACTTTGAGACAAAATATGTGGATTAATTCCTTACTAATATATCATACACAACTTTGAATAAAGATTAAATAATCTTCCAAACGCGTTAACAGAAAGTTATATATACTCTTCTAAACACTTGACCTTATCTTCTTTTTTCCACCAACCATAGTCTTTTATCTCTGGAAAATCTATCAAACCCCATTGAATTTCTGCCAGATGGGTTCTTCAGAAAAAAGTGAGAACCTAAATCTTTTTTTGGAGACCATGGGAGCAGAAGCTGCAGATGATCAAACCCCATTTGTTCAAACTCAACCAGCAGAACATCCTTTCCAGAGGATTGGTTTGGCTTCATCAGTTCACTTATTTCATTATTAATCCCAACTTTTGTGTTTTTTGCTTTTTCAATGATGATTATCATAAAGTGCTTTGAATGAACAAAGATTCAAGAGCTAGCCTTAACTTCTCAGTTTCTATATCTTTCCTTCTCAGAATTTTTAAAATTCCTATGAGTTGCAAATTGAATATATATATTCATTGTGTTCACGATCCATGCAATAAATCGTAGCATTGTATCGGAACTAAAGTCACAAGCAACCGGCAATTTGGTGCGTCTACCTGCCAAATTATCTCTCATTCTTTTATTTCCTCTAAATAATAATATTTATTTTAGTGTGAAAATACATTATTTGGCCATTATTTTAAAATCTTTCATTCTCTAAAGAATTTAATTATAGAATTGCATGCCAGTACTTATAGAATGACGTACCATATATAATTATTGCGAAAGAGTAAAATATAACTAAATTTTGAAGTATATATAACACTTAATCTATCTCCTATGGTTATATTATATGTTTTAGGAGTAACCCCTTTAATCTCCCTCAATATTAAAATTGATATCACGTGTTCGTATCATAATTCTTGAGCACTTGAAATAAGCTCGGTTTTCATGTGGGGAAATGTTCCACTTCTTTTTGGGCATGTGAAAAATATGGGGTATTCTACTAATCTGAAAGCATAAAATTTTGAGAAAATTTGCGAAATCTTTTGTTCCACAATTTTTGCAACTTGACATGTGCGACTATAAATTAGGGAGAAAAAACTAATAGGTCCATTTGAAAGTTCGCTAATCACAGTTCACACTATTATCAAGTTGTGGCAAAGTGTGTA
Source organism: Castanopsis chinensis (assembly GCA_032878915.1). Lineage (NCBI taxonomy): Eukaryota > Viridiplantae > Streptophyta > Magnoliopsida > Fagales > Fagaceae > Castanopsis > Castanopsis chinensis. The sequence continues at coordinate 1,506,157 of JAVQMG010000026.1, read as the reverse complement.
TGTAATAGTAGATGATACATTATAAAAAATTTCATAATCGTTTTCACAATTTATGAAATGTTAAGTCACGATTAGAACAACATTTTCACATATATAGGTCGATTATTGATTTTTATTAACACCAATTACAACATGCCATCTTAATAATTGTGAAAATTTGTGTCCCTAATTATAAACTACTTATTGAATATGAAAATATATTATCATATCTCTATCTCTCTAATTTGTTATTTAATTATTAATTACTTTTTTAACCTCTTATTGCTGCAAGGTTGATGATACTTGTGAATGCTTTGTTTGGCTTGACCCTTCTACATGTGCACGAGGTAGTGAATTGCTGCCTTTGCTTAGAGAGAAGATAGATAGCTTAGAGAAGGAGTTGGCAGCAGCCCATGCAAAGCAAATTAAAATTTCCCCAACATTCACTTTTATAATTAGTACTATTTTTGGGTTTTGTTTGATAATAGTCTTTTGAATTCTATTTATCGGATGATATTTATGTACACTTAACAACTAGATATAGTTTTTTTTTTTTCCTTATAATAAGTTAATTTGGTGAAATAAAAATTCTCACTTTTTTACAACTAAAGAATGTCTTGCACAATATTTTGTAAGTTTTTTTTTAAAAAATTGTTTTTTAATGTTTTTCTAAGACCCATATATAAACTCATTATGTTTGTATAATATTTATATTGTTTTCCCACATTATTGTTTTTTTTTTTTTTTGGAAGAGTTTCCCACATTATTGTTGAATTCTATGATATTCGATTTCTTAATTCATATTTTATACTCTAGATAGGTGCTAAGATAAAATGAGAGGACAATGTTGGGCTAGAGAGGTGCACTAGTGTACTTGATGGTACAAATCATACTCCTGGTCCATAAATTTATGTCAATAAATTATAGCATAATTAAGCACCAAATAAAAATGCTTCTAATAAATTCTGGCATTCTATTTGCAATATAAAAAAATCAATTAATATACATAACCAAACTTCAGCAATTACTACGTGCCAAAATAATCAAACTGTACACAGAACAAAACAACTTTCTCACAAAAATGTTAGCAAAGTTTGCCAATTATGTATATAGCTTCCTCAAATCAAAATTTCAAAATAATTATACTCCAACCAAGTCAATCAAGTTACATATTTTTAGCTCACAAAAAATTGTGACCAAATTACATATACAGCAAGTCAGTACTGTACATTATACTTTTTTTTTTTGGCTAACAGGAAGTAGCATTAACCTTTTACTAGGGCTAGCTCCTTCTAATTGGCTCATTGTTACATCTCCGGTTAGGATAGAAGCAACAATAATGATGGGAACAAGTGGCATTCTTCCCGTCCCACTTCCAGAAAAGTAGCAACTCTCTTGGCATATATTTAGGGAAGCTTTTAGGTTGCATTTGATCAAACCATGAATTTATACTCTTTTTTCATTTGTTTTTTTTTTGAGACCAAGTTATAAATCAATTGCTATTCATTATCAAAAGTTGTTAGCTACGATATATGAGGGAAAATTCTTAAGTACTCCTGGAGCACGGAGAAAATGTGCTCTCTCCTCTTACATTCATGGTGGACTCTACTATAAATTTAATGAGTGAACCTCACTATAAATGTAAAATGAGGGAGTACCAGTCTCCATACTCTGATAGTACCTAAAAATTATTCATATATGAGAAAAAATAAATGAGAAAGTAAACATAATTCTTCACACTAATAATGGATAATTAAGTACACTTGATGCTTAAGATGAACCTAGAGTGCATCCCCACTACAGTTTGAAATTATGTTGCCAATCATTAAATCAAAGAAATTGATTGTGAATAAAAATATAAAACATTTATTCTTTTATCTTTTTGAATTATAAAATAATAACTGATTATGAGGCAATAAAATTAATTTTATACAAAATCCAACTTGATCTCCTCCATTTCACAAGGTACAAGAGTAAATTCGCATAAAAATTAGTACCTTTCTCTTCTTTTCCATTCAAATAGGATGAAAAGCAACAGAGTAACACTATAAAATAATAATTTTTGCAATAGTTGAGAGGTCATGTTTCTACTAACTCTCTTTTTCAAAAAAAAAAAAAAAAAAGTTTCTACTAGTTCTCATCTAGTCTACCATTAATATCATTTTTTTAACTATCAATAACAAATTGCCACCTCAAAAATTTTGAATTTTTTTGTAACTCTAGACTTATTGAAAGGAACAGGTGAAAAATTAAGAATAATGCTAGAATCACAAATTATTTTTACATGCAAAATGCTGGTCTGGCATGGTCCACATCAGCTATTAAATTACTAAAATACCATCAAATATTTAAAAGAACTTTAATGAATTTTTTTAAGAACAATTTATTATATTTTAATAAGGACTTATTATGAAAGTACTATGAATATAACATTTCAATATATTTATTGCATAATTGCCCATTCTTTATTTACTTTATTAAAATGTAATGTCACAAAAAATAACTGAACAGGATAAATATTAAATTTTACAGTGAATCTTTATGAAATTATAAAGTTAAATTCACATGGTATCGTTCATGAATTGACGATTATGTATTTGTTTTTATTTGCAAGGTTGATGAAATTGAAATAGATTTCTAAACTTAGGACCTCTTTGAATTGAAGGGGGAGGGGGAGAGAGTGGAAAAGAGTAGAGTAGAGTTTGCAAAAAATAGATTAATTTTGAGCTAATTTTTATCTACTCTACCCCCTCTTCCTCCCACTCAATGCAAACGAACCATTAAAAACTGGCCAAAAGAGGGAGTCTTTTGGCTAAATATTGCAAAAAATGGAGTTTTTTTGTTATTATAGACACTGTTCCAAGTTATTTAGAGAACTGAGGAAAGAGAGTGAATTTCGGCAACATTGTTGCCGAAATTCTAACAAAAGTATGAGAGAGAAAAAGTAAAAGTAAGAGAGAGAAATTTTTGAATTTCGGTAATGGCATTATTGAAATTCCTTCTGCCCTAGCCTACCCAAGTGAGTGAGTCCAAAGTGCAAAGTGTGTGAGTGCCCAAAAAAAAAAAAAAAAAAAAGTTTTGTGGCAATCCCATTGCCGAAAATGGAGGGAAAAAAAAAAATTATGACAATGGTATTGCTGAAATAGGGGGGGAAAAGGGAAAAAAATTGGCAATGGTATTGCCGAAATAGGGGAAAAAGAAAAGAAAAAAAGAATTGTGGCAATAGTATTGCCGAAAATGGAGGGGAAATTAAATGGCCTGACTTGGGCCTATGTCCATCCTAAATGAAAGCAAGGAAGTGGTAACTTATCATGGTATGAAAGACAAATAGTAGCTATGGCCAATGGATGGCTAAACTAGTTGCCTGATGTATATCGGTATATATAGGACGTTGTTGTGATGATGAAGCACATGACAACTGAGCAAGTTGGCGTATTCTTGAGAAGAATTTGGCATATTCTTTTAAAGATAAATCAATATCCAAAATTATAACATCTTCATGATTACTTCAGATATAAAATTTTTTAGATTTTACAATTAGAAATTATGTATACACTAGTAACATTTTGATTATATATTTGCATTTCCAAAGAGTAAGAGATGAGGAAAAATACAAGGTTCCTACAGGAGGGAGGTAAGACTGACATTTTGATCTCCATTGCACCAAATCAAGCATCTAAGATCAAATCAGCCAGTAACAAATATATAGTTCTTTACTCAATTGTGCATTAGCAAACATTCTAGACTCCAGAATAAAATCGAACCTACTATTATTATTATTAGTATATAAACATATATCGGCGATAAGAAAGACACGCTTAAATTTTTAATGATATTCAATATTACGTCATTTATGCCTATTTTTAGAGTGGTTGTAGGAAGTCAAATTATAGTCCTTAGCAGTATATTTGTTTTGCATGTATTAGGAGCAAGAAATAAAAGAATATAAAATTAATTAGTTGCTTCGAATGCACATTCTCTATCTCAAAGTTCCTATCCCAGTTCATGCTCCACTACTCAACACGTCTATTTAATTCTTTTTCTATTCTTAATGCATTATCATCTTTTTTTAAGTTTTAAGCGTACGTTTAGGAACAGCTTATTTAACTAAAACTGAAAATTTTTTGCTAAAAATATTATAAATAAAACTAAAAAGTAATTGAAATAGTACAGTGAAACCCATTAATAATATCAAAAAATGCAATGAGACCCATGAATAATAGTAAAAATAAGTTAAATAGTAAAAAAAGTTGGGTTTTTTAAGTTATGCCAAACGCACACTAGTCTTACAAATATCCATTCCAGATTGATGGTAGAAACAATCTGTTGGAGCTGAAAGAAAAGTGAAAGAGGTGTGAAATGTCTTTGCACACGATCAGACTTTCCCACTAAGTGTTTACAAAGAGTCAAAAGTGCAAACTACAAAAATTCAAAGGGTCCTGTTAACATATATCTTAGAGCATACATTAATCATCTTTTCAAGGAAATTTTTTACTAAAAATTAAAAAAGTTGTCAAAAAATTGATAATTTTTTATATTTTCATAAAAAATTTCTTAAAATAATTTACTAATATATTGGCATATGTTAGTAAAAATCAATCTCAAAACTCAAAAAATTTATATCAAAACACTACAAAGTACAAACAGTAAACACATATAGCGCAGCCCCTGATGAAGAATAGAAAATATAAGTAGACACGTGTCATTTGTTGAGTGGTGGAGCGTGGAGTGAGAGGGACTTTGAGACAAAAGATGTGCATTAATTTCTTACTTAATTACTATTATATACAACTTTGAATAATCTTCCAAACGTGTTAACAGAAAGTTATATAGACTCTTCTAAACACCAAACTGGACTTTCACTTTATCTTCTTTTTTCCACCATAGAGTAGACTTGTATCTCTGGAAACTCTATCATCTTTACAAATAATTTCAGCTATAAATTGAATTTCTTCCAGATGGGTTCTTCAAAAAAAGAAAAAAAAGTGAGAACATAAATGTATTTTTGGAGACCATGGAAGAAGAAGCTGCAGATGATCAAACCCCATTTCTTCAAACTCAACCAGCAGAGCATCCTCTCCGGAGAACTGGTTTGGCTTCATCAGTTCACCCATTTCATTATTAATTCCAACTTTTGTGTTTTTTTTTTTTTTTCAATGGTGATTATCATAAAGTGCTTTGAGTGAACAAAGATTCTCATTTTTCTATATCTTTCCTTCTCAGAATTTTCAAAATTCCTATGAGTTGCAAATTCAATATATATATATATATATATATATTCATTGTGTTCACGATCCATGCAATTAATCGTAGCATTGTATCGGAACTAAAGTCACAAGCAACCGGCAATTTGGTGCATTTACCTGCCAATTATCTCTCTACATAATAATATTAATTTTAGTGTGGAAATACATTATTTAGCCATTATTTTAAAATCTTTCATTCTCTAAAGAATTTAATTATAGAACTGCATGCCAATACTTATAGAATGACGTACCATATATAATTATTGGCAAAAGACGAAAATATAACTAAATTTTGAAGTATATATAACACTTAATCTATCTCCTATGGTTATATTATATGTTTTAGGAGTAAATCCTTTAATCTCCCTTAATATTAAAATTGATATCAACATGTACCTATCTTAATTCTTAAGAACTTGAAACAAGCTCGGTTTTCATGTGGGGAAATGTTCCACCTCTTTTAATAAGTAGCATTTCTTACTTTCTTCAGATTACATGGATACACTGCACCACCAGCATGTCTTCTTAACCTTCACCATATGCACTGGGAAATCCTTGGATGCACTTTTGTCATTGTCGAACAAGGGCACCAGTGAAGAAATCTTGGACAGGTGGAAGCATCGTGAGGAGGTTTTAGGCATGTGAAAAATATGGGGTATTCTACTAATCTGAAAGCATAAAATTTTGAGAAAATTTGTGAAAACAACTTTTGTTCCACAATTTTTGCAACAACTTGACATGTGCAACTATAAATTGCGGAGAAAAAAACTAAAAGGTCCATTTGAAAGTTCATCAATCACAGTTCACACTATTATTAAGTTGTGGCAAAGTGTGTATGTAGTAGTAGATGATACATTGTAAAAATTTTCATAATTTTTTTCACAATTTGTTGACATGTTAATTAAGTCACGATTAGAATAACATTTTTACATATATAGGTCAATTATTGATTTTTATTAACACCAATTACAACATGCCATCTTAATAATTGTGAAAATTTGTGTCTTTAATTATAAACTACTTATTGAATATGAAAATATATTATCATCTCTCTATCTCTCTCAGTCTGTTATTTAATTATTAATTACTTTTTTAATCTCTTATTGCTGCAAGGTTGATGATACTTGTGGATACTTTGTTTGGCTTGACCCTCCTACATGTGCACGAGGTAGAGAATTGCTGCCTTTGCTTAGAGAGAAGATAGATAGCTTAGAGAAGGAGTTGGCAGCAGCCCATGCAAAGGAAATTAAAATTTCTCCAACATTCACTTTTATAATTAGTACTATTTTTGGGTCTTTTTTTTATTATTTTTTTTATAATAGTCTTTTGAATCCTAGATCGGATGATATTTATGTACTCTTAACAATTAGATATAGTTTTTTTTCTTATAATAAGTTTGGTGAAATAAAAATTCTCACTTTTTTTACAACTAGAGAATGTCTTGCACAATATTTTGTAATTTAAAAAAAATTGTTTTTAATGTTTTTCTAAGACGTCCCATATATAAATTCAATTTGTTTGTATAATATTTATATTGTTTTCCCACATTATTGTTGAATTATATAAAATTCGATTTCTTAATTCATATTTTAGAGTCTAGATAGGTGTTAAGATAAGATGAGACGACAATGTTGGGCTAAATAGGTGTACTAGTGTACTTGATGGTACAAATCATACTCCTGTTCCATTAATTTATGTCAATAAATTATAGCAAAATTAAGCATCAAACAAAAATGTTTCTAATAAATTCTAGCATTCTGTTTGCAATGTAAAAAATCAATTTATATACGTTACCAAACTTCAGCAAATACTACGTGCCAAAATAATCAAACTGTACACAGAACGAAACAACTTTCTCACAAAAATGTTAGCAAAGTTTGCCAATTATGTATATAACTTTCCTCAAATCCAAATTTCAAAATAATTATACTCCAATCAAAGCAATTGATTGTGAATAAAAATAAAACATTAATTATTTTATCTTTTTGAATTATAAAATAATAATTGATTATGAGGGTATAAAATTAATTTTATACAAAATCCATCTCGATCTCCTCCATTTCAGAAGGTATAAGAGTAAATTCGCATAAAAGTTAGTACCTTTCTCTTCTTTTCCATTCAAATGGGATGAAAAGCAAAAGAGTAACACTACAAAGTAATAATTTTTGCAATAGTTGAGCGGTCAAGTTTCTACTAATTCTCTTTTTCAAAAAAAAAAAAAAAAAAGTTTCTGCTAGTTCTCATCTAGCCCACCATTAACATCATTTTTTTAACCATCAATAACAAATTGCCACCTCAGAAATTTTGAATTTTTTTTAACTCTATACTTATTGAGAGGAATAAGTGAAAAATCAATCAGTATATATATAAAAGCAGAGACCTCATACAGGGAGCGTATGAGGTCTTGCCAAGTGGCGTTCTCACTTTGCATTTAGCATTTCTTTAACCTCTTTCATTAATTTTTTTTTTATATCAATTTGTGCTATGATGGTCCCAAGCATTTTCACTTTTTCTATTAAAAAGTGAGCCTACACAATTTGATCGATTCACCAATATTTCATAATTTTTTTTTTCTTTTTTGATGAAGTTTCATATTTTTCTCACAACCCATAATTTTGAGTAAAGTTTGTGTACTAGAAATTTTCTTAGCATAATCCTTCAGACGGTTCCTTTATTTTTTCAAAGAAGACCTTTCTATCGAAGAAATTGTATTAATGCAATCGTTCTATGTACAACTCTCTCTTCTTCCCTTTCCCTTCTCTTACTTTTTCCTCCATTCTTTCCTTTTCATCTCCCTTACAACCAAACAGGATATTAATTTCTAAATTCTGCTAATAAAAAAAAAAAAGTGTTTTGAGGATATTAATAAAAAGAGTTTGAATTTGTTAAGAATAGGGTGTAAAATTCATATTTTACGTCATCCAATAAAAAACTATCACATCAGGTTTTTACTTAAAACTCAATACATCATACCACAATTAATAACATCTTAATAAATTCCCAATTTGGCTGAATTTTTAGTTGAGATTGAGTGTGGTTGTGCTTATTCTTTAATATGTGATAAGATGATGTGGCATGTTGGGATTGGAGAGTGTAAAACTTGAGTTTTAAACCATATCCTTATTGAATTTAATTTTTGATAAAAATATGTAAAAAACATGTTTAATTACTGTTTTAGTCTTTAACACTTGTACTATGTGTCAAAATATTTTTTAACATCTTAAACGTGTCAATTTTGTTTCTAAACTTTTAGTATTGTGTCAAAATAATCCTTATTATTAAGCAATACATGAAAAAGAATTGATATATCTAACATTAATATCAAAATAATATTTTTATGCCATTTAAGCTATCCTTTGAATTATCACATGTCCTTAATTAGAAATAAAATAAAATACTTGAAAATATATTATTTGCATCTCCATAAGTATATGAGATGCCATTTAATTAGCAGAAATTGAAAATTTCTTTTCTTTTATTTTCCACTACTTTCTTGGCAACCAAATGTGGTTTAAGTCTTGATTTTTTAGTTAAAGTGCTCATGAACATCATCTTAAAAACATACTATTTACCTAATTTAAAATGAAAATTTTAATAAAACAAAAGGCCAAATGTCAATTTTTTACATTATCATTTTTTAAGAAGTTAAAGTTATTACCAATTATATTATAAAAATCTTGTAAATTAATAAAATTAGTGTCATGTCAACAAGGTAGTAAATCAATTTCCTAATCATTTCTCTATTTTGTGTTTAAAAATTGATATATCCATTTAATTAAAATAGTGTGTAACCCCATATATATGCATATGTACATTTAAAAATAATCACAATTATATATGTGTGTGTGTGTGTGTGTGTGTGATTTAGAATCTAATTGGATTTAGACTCTTCAGTTTTTCTATCCAATAATTCACTTGCTATAAAAACTAAAAAATTAAATGGGACAGATGCAAAATTGAACTCCAGTGTATACAGTGTTAAATTCCATTGTCTCCTATTACATTAAACTAGGTTGTAACTCCATGCATATACATGGATACACTTAAAGATATATAATAAAATGCATAATATAATTCATATATATATATATATATATAATTTAAATATTATTGATAGTCATTTTTGAATTTTGTTAACTTTTTAAAAAAATTTGTAAGGATATAATTAGGTATAAAATGTAAATTATCCATTTTTTTTTTAATTAGTGTGAAGCACTTTTTTTTATGATTTATTTATTCTAGACTCTTTGGTTTTTGTACTTAATAACTCACTTGGATTAATATTTATAATGTGGTCTCATATTTTGTTTTAAAATTAAGAAATAAAACTCTTTAAGAATAAATAATTTAGCACATATGGCGCAAAATTGAAACTCTAATTTAGAATTCTAATTTGAGTTTCTCTCAGCTTCGCCTATTATTATATAATATAGATGAGTGTTTAATTTTTCTCACAAAGAATTGAATATTACAGGTGTTAAGGACATATTTTATGTAGTTGGCTAATCCTTTGACAAAACGCATTTTACTTGTATTTGGGTAGATATAGGATGTATTTAATACTTCAAAGAACATGCTGTTCAAGTCTAGTATTAAAGCCATGAAGATTGGACCAAAAAACAAGTAAAGAAAAAGTGTTCACTAAAGCTGGACAAATAGCTGAACACCTACTGAACACCTGCTCGATATCTGCTCGACAGATAGCTATCTATTGAGATTTAATGAATAAAGCTCGACAGCTCCTCGATCGATCGAGCAGCTATCGAGGTTACGAAAATCAAAATTTTTAGATCTGATTTTTGGGCCAAGCTTTGTATCTTTGTAAGGTTTCTTTTCTCACAACCCTAGACATATATAAGACTTATTTTAGAGGCCGTCACATAAGAGAATACAAGGAGAACATATGCAAAAGGTGATCGAAGCCTTATTCTCTCTGAAAGAAGCTACTGCGTTTTTGCGCCTTAGGGTTTTGTAACCAAGTGCCTCTTGATCTTCATTATTGATGAAGTGAAGAACTTTGCAGGCAACATTCTTCTTCCTCAAGTTGGTGAGTGAGTCACGTACTGAGATTCGTGCAAAGGAGTTAGTCACGTACTGAGATCCGTGCATCAAATGGTAGCGTTCATATATTGAAGAATTCTAAAGTTCTGAAGCAGTAAAAGATTTCTTCTGTGAGTTCATCTACAGGGATTGTAGAGTCTAGAGACAAAAGTTTTGTACTAGATCTAAAACTTCTCTTTACTATAGTGAATTGCTTTTCGGGAAGGTTTCCCCCTAGGTTATTTACTTTTTCGCTGCACTTAGTTTTGACATGATATTGATGTTTGTTTGTTTTAATAAGTTTATTCATAATAAATCTAATTAATAACTTGGGTTTAAAACTTGTTAATTCTATCAACCGGAGTCTAAATTTTCCAACAACAGGTTTTGAGCCATGGTCTCAAAAAAGTGATTTCTCTCTATCATGGTTTCTCTCAATCATGTTGGACTTGGATGACACCTTTTCACAATGTATCATTATGAGATGCAGAAAAAATTTGGAGTGTACGTACACAACGGTTAGTGTGGATGGGAAGAAATTTCATTCTATTCCAATTGGTTAAGTCGGTAAGGGACCTATTCCGATTTAATGATCCTGAAATTTTGTATACAAGTAATAATTACTTCCACCTAAAATAAATAAGACTTTTGGCAAGAGAGAAAATTGATGTCTAGAAAAATTAGGCTAAGGCCGACTAAAATGGACCATATTCTTAATTTTTTTATCTCGATTTGTTCCATGTACGAGACTTACGGTCAATGCTTAGCGTATAAAAGTTATACATATTATCTAAAGTCCATCCTCTAAAAGCTTGAGAAAAAATTCAATTAAACCAACACAATATAGAAATTATAAAGGAATCAAAGAAGAATTGTCAAAAATACTGAAAATTTAATCTGTGCTTAAATTCTTAAAAGGATGAACACAATAGCAATTGTCTTTTCCTTTTTTTTTTTTTAAATAAAAAAAAAATCTATGCTTATTTTGTACATATGATAAATTCTTATCATAAAGTTTTTTGAGACTTATGCTGATTACCTCTTTCATTAAGTTTTTTTTTTATTGTTACCCAAAAGTTTACATTATCTTATTTTACTGTTATCTTATTAGCCTCTCACTAATTGCCTAAGTTTACACCACACTTTTCTTTGTTCTTTATGTCTTTTAGCATACTCACCGTTTTAATATTTTAAAATAGCAAAAATAATAATAATAATAATTAAGGACTAATAGTAATAACTAACCAGACAAGGCCTTGAAGAGAAATAGAAAGACACAAAAATGATGTGGATTGTTAAATAAAATGTATTGTTTCACTACATATTACCAAAATAAAATACTTAAAACTAACAAAACATTTGAAAGAGAGAGAGAGAAATTTGAGGGGCTGCTGTCTCCATCATATTGGCCTCTCACCACCATCAAGAAGTCGAAACCCCTACGGGTGTTTTTATTTATTTATTTAAATTAGGAGATTAAATATGATTTAGGTTTGGATAATTTGGTTTGATACTTTTTGTTTTGAGTATATAAGTAGAGCGAATATTTGGTACGCAGTATAAAGCTATATTCTACCATAGTTTTAAATCATCTATAAGATACATGCATACACACTTGCCCATACTATCGATGAGTAGAAGACAGTGAGAGAATTGGACATACTTTCATTTCATAGTATGAAATATGTGAATACAACACAAATTAGTTGATTTTCATTGTCCCGTTACTCTTTTGCATTTATTTTTGGTTTCATGATTTAAGAAAAAATATTAATCTTACCTTGAGAATGCTATAAATATGCAGTGAAATTACTAAATTATTTTTTAATATCTCAAAATGTATATGTTTCTTTATTCTAATTTAATTTACTTTTTCTTTATAATATATGTACAACACTATCTAAAACTGTCTTGTATAAAATATTACAAAATTATTTGTGCATCACATGGGCAACTTACTAGTTAAGAATAATGTTAGAGCCACAAATTATTTGTACATGCAAACTACTGGTTTGGCATGGTCCACATTAGCTATTAAATTACTAAAATACCATCAAATAGTTAAAAGAACTTTAATGATTTTTTTTTAAGAACAATTTATTATATTTTAATAAGGACTTATTGTGAAAGTGTTGTGAACATAACATTTCAATATATTTATTGAATAATAGTCCATTCTTTATTTACTTTATTAAAATGTAATGTCACAAAAGATAACCGAACGGGATAAATATTAAATTTTACAAGGAATTTTTATAATATTATAAAATTAAATTCACATGGTATCTTTCGTTTGATGATTATGTATTTGTTTTTATTTGCAAGGTTGATGAAATTGAAATAGATTTCTAAACTTAGGACTTGTTTGAATTGAAGGGGAAGGGAGAGAAAGTGGAGTGGAGTCGAGTAGAGTAGAATTAGCTGAAAATAGGCTAATTTTGAGCTAATTTTTATCTACTCTCTCTTCCTTTCACTCAATGCAAACAGACCATACTAAGAACTGACCAAGAGAGGATAATGTTATGTGGGATAAAACCAAAGGAGTTAATACCGTACCGTATCGATCGGTACGGCTGGTTTTTTTTCGTACCTATGAACTAACCGGTACCGAAACCCCCATTGATTCGTATTGCTCTGAGTATCGGCCATATCGGACTGTTTCGACCTTACCGGCGAAAATTGTATGTTTCGGCCGGTAAACCTAAACTGGGCCAGTACCAAAAAAAAAACTCAAAAATCACCAGTTTTTGTCGTCACAACCACTCACCACCACGTCGCTAGTCACTCCCATGTCTCCAGCCACTTCCATTTTTAATCGCAGTCTCCCCACCTGCTTCAGCTTCTTCTCCTTCCTCGCCTCTTCACTTCTCGGTTCTCTGTTTTTCTTCTACTTTTCTGCTAGCTTCTCTGTTCTTTGGTTTTCTAGTTTTGAACGCCCATAGGTATATCTTGTTTTGTAACTTGTGGTATATCTTGTTTTGTAACTTGTAAGCCATTCCCACCCACTCCCACGTGAATGTACTGAAGTCATTAAATGAGTCAAATTTCAAAAGTTTTCAAAACTTATCTCCAAGTACCCACGTGTCCTAGTTTTAACATTTGCACATTGATTTTTATTTCTTTCGGTTTTTCATTACTGCATTTAGGGAGCACATGTACTTAGTACTATTATAAAACTACCACTCTTCTTAAAATAAAAAGTTATACTACAACCATAATTATTAATATTTAAAGGAATTATCATTATTGGTCAAACTTTAAATCATTTTATATTTTTAAGAGAATATATATATATATATATATATATATTTAGCAGTAATCCCGAAACGGTACACCGGTATTAATCGGTACCCGAAATATATCGTATCACTAGTCAAAGCAGTACAGCCTCCAGTACGGTATTGACTTCCTTTGATAAAACATACTAATCATTACCTTCGTAAGTCATGTACTCCATTTGAAACAATGACACGAATATACTTTAGATTCTTAATTACAACTTCTCAAAAAACAAACAAAAAATGTTTTAGTCAATACTTTATGATGCGGCACAAAAGGTTAGCAGGGTTTTGTCAAATGTGTGCAATATATTCTTGACACAAATGCACATAAAATTTGGATGCAAGTGATGCTGTAGCCTGTATATGAAAGGAACAGCTAGCTTATACGTGATACACCATATATATATATATATATATATACACACACATGTACATATATATATATATATATATATATAAAAGCTAAACCTCGTAATCAATTCACAAGTGAATTATTGACTAATAACTAATTCTCTTGTCAATCTAGCATGAGAGCATAATTCGGATTTTAGAGTATTGTGTAATGTTACGTTCACAACATTTTAACAATAATTTCACAACAAATTATAAGTAGTAAATTGTTATAAGTAAGTAAAAAAAAGTGACATTAATAATAGGTCCAGATTAGAATCAATAACAACTTAATTATCACCTAAAATTTGATGTGAAAATTTTATAAATGTAACATTACTCTTATTTTTAATGAACCTTTATTCTTGAAATTTTGTTTTTTAAGTCAAGGTGTTATTGTAAACACCTTACTATAAGGTAGAGCCGCACTGAGTCAAAGCATGTAACACATTGTGAAGAAGAGTACGTATTCATTAAATTCTAACGGAAATTATTAAACCCATGAACGCAATTTCGTGGCAACATCACTTTTGTCCCCTTTCGATGTAATTGAAAATCTGACTTTTCTGCCGCTAGCTATGTTATGGGCATGTGCTTGTAAGTACGATATTCCATAAGTAGTTGGTTTCGTTTTCTGTCTTTATATATACAACGTTGAGGACAACGGTAGTCCTCGAGTTTATATGTGAAATCTGAAATCTCTTATGTCAAGAAAATAAATATTTTGAATACTTCACCTTTTTTGTCTTCTTATCAAACTTGAAAGCCATTAATTGGATAACTTGAACTTCTTCTTCCTTGGTGTTCATGCAATTGACAATATTCACCAAATAAGAGTTAATGATCAAATCAAATTTTTCCACTCCAATAAAATCAATAAATTTTGTTTCGGTGTCTCCCACCAAAATAATAGAAGCATGAATGTAGCGATCATCTAACATGACTTCATCGAGATTGTTGACAACTTCCTCTACAATTTCTTCTTTAATGGTCTCTACAATCTCGACCTTAAGATCTTTCTCTATAATAGGGTCTTCATTAATCTCCTCCATAGTCTTGATTTCAGGTTCTTCTTTTATAACAAGGCCTTAATTAATTTCCTCAAAAATCTCTATATTTTCTTCTTTGACTTTTACATATTCTTCAAGAAAAGTATTTTCTTCGACATGTAATTCTTCTCTCAATGGTGGAATATATGGCTCTTTAAAATGATTCAAGTGTGAACTTCTTGGCCAACAATAATCTTGTTTCATATATGACAAAAGATCATCACAATCCAAGGATAAAATTTGATAGCAAGCATTTTTTCCTAACCCTGGTCACGAATGAATTTTGTTTTTATCTCATATGAGTCTATCAAACTACATTCGTTCCCACCAACATAAGGCATACTCTCTAAGTTTATATAGAACAAGTTCAACCTTTCTCTTATCACAAATATTCTCATAGTCAAACAAATCCTCTAGATCAAGTAACCAATCAAGAAAATCTTATTTATATAAATAACCATTAAAACTTGCAATTCTTTTATAAGGCCTATATGAAATTTTTTTACCAATAGATTGCCTGTGAGTTATGTCTCTGCAATAATTATTCCTATTGTTTCCATGCTCCAATAACGACATCTTGCAAAGATATTTAAGAGTGTTAGCTGTACGTTATGTAATACTTGCTAAGTTTTTTGTCACTGGAATGCCACTACACGAGGATAAGTCAAGGGTCTGGTACCAACTGATGCGATATGCAGAAGCGTAAAAAAGCAGAATACGTCTACTTCTAGAAAATAAGAAACAAAACATGTTTTCTTCTAAAAATAATCTTGAAATACGAGGATTCCTTGAATCCACAAGAAAAAAGGGCTTTGGAATTCGCTAAAGAAACAATAGACAAAAGTTTGAATTTTTATTAATATCAATAATACTGAAAAACGTTTACGGACTTGGAGGCCTATTTAAGGGCTTTGTAAAATTTGACAGACAAGAAAATATCTTCTAAAATAATCCCTAATTAATATCTAACCATAATAGGAACCAAATTTGACCTAAAAAGCATTAAAAACACCTAAAAAGACAGAAATTAATCAACTAAACCTAAAATAACTTTTTTTTACATAATAATATAAATTAAATAATTGCAAAAATTAATTTGTAAATTCTGTCTTGCATCATTGTTAATGAAAAGTAACTCAATAGAGGAATTGACTATTGAGTTACTATTCATTTGTTATTTTTGAATGATAAACAATTGAGCATGGTACTTGCTGTTTTTAGGGATATTTATTTATTTATTTATTTTAACCATATTGCTAGTTTGAATAACTTGATGTGGTTACTCTTAGGATCCAATGCTTACATTGATGCTAATTTGATAATCTCCAAATATCCACAGAAAATTTTATGACAACTGTTATAGGGAAGAAGTGGCTTCCATACAATGGAATACAGCTTATGTTACAGCATGTAAAACACTCTAAATATTCCTCAAATTAAAATATCAAAATTACTATACTCCTCCAACCAAGTCAATCAAGTTGCATATACGGTAAGTCAGTACTACTATACCCCAACCTCTGTCCCTCAAAGTTGTTGCCTTCTCTTAAGACTCATTTGAAATGGAAATGATATTAAATTCTATAAAGATGTGGTGTAAAACCCAAGTTTTACCTATCAAATCTTAACATGCCACATCATCATATTACATATTAAAAAATAAACACAACTTCACTTAATCAATTTCTAATACCTATTTGAAAATTCAACTTTCTATGAGTTTATGTAGATGTTATTATATGTGATAAGATATATTGAATTTTAAGTAAAAAAAACTAATGTAGCAACTTCTTATTAGATGGTATAAAACATGGTTTTTACATCATATCCTTACCAAATTTGGAATCATTTGAAACAATGGCATGAATAATTTAGATGTTTCGAATTACAAAGTCTCAAAAAAAAAAAAAAAAAACTTGTTTTTAGTCAATACGTTATGATGCGGCATAAAAGGTTAGCAGGGTTTTGTCAAATGTGAGCAACATATTCTTGACGCAAATGCACATAAAAATGTGTGGCTGGCCTTTTTTAAAGTTTTCTATGGTTGCGAAATTCTTTTTTGGTTCTGCTCAATTCAAAAGTGAATTGACTACTAATAACTAATTTTCTCATCAAATCTAGCAAGCAGGAGAGAATAATTTGGATCTTTTTGTGTCTGAAATTGGTCTCATATTCTGATATTCATCGTTACATCTGATCATGTAACCATGAATTCAAGACAATATTTTTACTGTTCTTATCGTACCTGTATGTATGTTCCCATGAGTAGCTACTACGTATAGATTAGTAATCTTTTTTTCTTTTTCTTTTTTTTTTCAAAAAGAGATTCTTGGAATGTTGTCAATTGATCATCTTCAAATTAATGTATGCCTTAAACTATGTTTCCTAAGTCAGGGCTAGAACGAATAGGAGCTTATTTTAACTTTCATTATTGTAATGACTAGTAATTCAAGAAGATAATTATTTATAGTGCAACAGGGTATATGAGAAGTAGCGACTTTAGGAAATTTTTAAAGAACTTAAATATATCAACATTACAACAACACCAACAAAAAACAAATATACAAAGTTTTACAATTTCTTTCAACTTATAAAAGGAAAAAACAAAAAGAGACTGGTGAGAATACAAGTGAGAACTGAGAATGCTGAGATGAGAGTAATAAAATGAGAGAGAGAGAGAGAGAGAGAGAGAGAGAGAGAGAGAGCAACGCATGATACTTATTATGACTACGAGCCGAAACGGTTTTTTTGTTTTTAAATGAGCTTTCTGTTGAATTATTTGATCATTTTTTATTGTTTGACTTAGTCTTGTTTTTGTTTGAACTATTTTTGCTATTATTTGAGCTCATTTTTATTGTTGCTACTTGATCTTTTATTTATTTTATTTTTTGTTTAAGGGTTTAAGGATCATATTTGGGGTCCAAGATTTTTTTTTGAGTAAAGCGTAATGTTACATTCACAATATTTTAATAACAATTATTTCACAACAAATTATAGGTAACAAATTGCTATTGTTAGTAGTAGTTCCAAATTATAACCAATTCTATCTTTTATCTCAAAAAATAAAAAATAAAAATAAAACCAGTAATAACTTATCACCTAAAATTTATTATATATACTATAACATCCACAGCAGATGTGCCAAATGTGCCAAATGCCAAATATTTGGCACATTTGGCACACCAAACACAAAAACAGAGCATTATTAGATGTGTTAAATGTGCCAAATTTTTACAACATTGAACAATACCGTTGCAATTTGCCACGATACGGACGAGAATGGCAAAACGCATTTATTCGACTTTTATCTCTCCTCTCACTTTTTTAATTGATTTTTTTCTCTCTCCTTACAATCTATCTCCAACTGGTGTTCTTTCCTCTTCCCTGCTGATCTCGATCTCGATCTCGATCTCGCTTCTGTCAACTCCTCCATGTCGATCTCGATCTTGCCTCTGTCAAACACTGCTCTTTCTTGCTTGCCGTTGTCTTGCCATCCAAGTCTCTCTGTTCTTGCTCGCCATCATCTCACCGTCCGGGTCGTCTAGGTCTCTCCGATCTTGCCCTCCACCATCTCGGACACTACCGGATCTCTCTTCTTTCTCTTGCGGTGGTTGTGGTGGTGTTTTTTAGGGTGGTTGTTGTGATTTGTGTTTGGTGGTTTTGTGTTTTTGGATGGTTGTAATGGGTTGTGTTTGGTTAATTTGAGTCGTGGTTGGCTAATTTGAGCGATGGTTGGTTGATTTTGGGATAGTGCTGTGGATTTGAGATTTGGGATGGTGTCGATGGGTTAGAGATTTGTGGTTGTGCCGATCTCTCTAATTGTGTGTGTGTGTGTTTTGTTTTGTTTTTGTTTTTGTTTTTTTTTTTTTTAAGGTGGCATTGGTGGATGTGGGTTTATGTCGGTGGTGGCTGGTCGGTGTTGTTACGGCAGTGGTAGATGTGCCATTGTTGTTGATGGTGATGATAGGGAGGAGATAATATATTATTTTAATGTGTAGTAAATATTATTTTAATGCATAAAATCGAATGATAAAACATCTGATAAATAGGATATTGTAAAATGATGTGGTAAAATAATAAAGTAAGCTTTTGGTGTGGCAAAATGTAGACATGGCAAAATGGGTCAAAATTTTTTGACCCAACTCGACTCGAAAAATACTCGACCCGAACCCAATTTTTTTGACCCGAAACAAAAACGGGTTGACCCGTGACCTGACTCAAGTTTTTCGAGTTTTTTGCGGGTCAACCCGACCCGACCCGTGACCCGACCCAAACCTAAATCACTTTTTTAAAACATTTTTTTTAGTTAAAAAAAAAAAGTAAAATTAAGACAATAGTAGTTTAATTGTTTATTGTGAGCTTTAAGAAAACAGTCGATACATTTACATATGTAAATTAATTAAAAGATAAAAGGTTGAGCATTCTGAAATGAGTAAAGATTTTTAGATATCAAATAACAAAGTACATGTCAAGATAATAAGGTTCTAGTAAATTTAAAAATATAGATTTAAGATTGTAAACATATGTGAGAAACATTTACAAGTGTAAAAATTGTGAAGCCAAAGTATCAAATTAGCATAAATTATGAATGCTTAGACTTATTTTTTAACAATTTATGTCCAAAATAAACGGCTTTTCAAAATAAATTATGATATTTCTTAGAGTGTGTGTTGCTTAACAATGATATGATATTCATAAAAGAGACCATGTATAAATAAGTAAGCAATCAAATTTTAATGTATATCTCAAATTGAAATAGAGTGCCAACCACAACTGATAATAGATTATAAAATTAATTTTCAAGATTGTAAATTTCTTATATGTTTTTATTCTTTATCAAATGAGTTATCCAATAAGTCATTTGTAATTTTGTTTTATATTTTGGAATGTTAATATTGCGTAGAAATAAAACATGTGTATTTGTTTTACTTAAGTTTGTGCTATTTTGTTTTAGATAGCAATGTTAGGATTTGTATAATTTTAAAATTATTGAATAAGTATTAATAAGTTTAACTTAATTTATTCTTGATATAAGTGGTGAAATCAAAATAATGCATTTTACATCAAATAATTTGTTGCATAACTTTCCAAATGACAAATACATATTATTTTATTTTATTTTTTTTAAATTCATGTGAAAAATACGGGTCAACCCAACCCGACCTGATCCGCAACCCGATTGACCTGAACCCATTTTTAACCCGCTCAAGATAACTTGTTTTTGACCCGTTACCCATTTGACCCGCAACCCATTTGACTCGACTCGACCCGACCCGATCCGCTCGTTTTGCCATGTCTAGCAAAATGACTTTTTTTTTGTAACATCTACTACAAATGCTCTTATGAAGTAACATTACTCATTTTTATTAAACCGAAATTATTGAGATTCTCTGGTATTCATTTTTTTAAGGGTAGACAAGACTAGTTAGTTGTGTGAGTGTGTATATATATATATATATATATATATATTATTCTTTTTTCTTTTTTCTTTTTCTTTAGCAAGTAAAAATTTTGTCAAGTTAGAATGCTTGTGACACTGACACCCATTCTATAATGTAGAGTTGCCACTTTCTCGAAGCATGCGACACATTAGAGTAATTGAAAATGTGGGACATTGACGTAATTAAGATCTTATCTTGCATTTGACCGCGATTTCAAATCAATACTTTGCTGTCGCTAGCGATCTTATCGGCATGTGCTTGTTAGTACACATTTTCAAAACGTTGTTTGCTGTCTCTGAGCATACAACGGTGAGAATCACCAACAGGATGGTCCTAATGTAAAGAAGTGACTTCTATACAATCGAACACAGCTTATGCTGCAGCATGTAACGCACTCTAATTAAAGAGTGCTTTCATTCATGGAATCATTACAACTTCGTTGCAACTTCATTTTGGACGCCTACTTTTTTATATATTGTTATCTTGACCAAACATTGATAGGTCCATCTTCAAGGCTGTAATTATTGACCGTTTTTCAACTCAAACTTTTTGTATAAATATGTTACTTAGAGCTAGGGAATCACTTGACCTAAATTTTTAATTACAGAGAGATGGTGAGAGCTCCCTTCTATGATAAAAATGGACTAAAGAAAGGTGCATGGAGTGTAGAAGAAGATAATAAACTGAGGTCTTATATTCAGAGATTTGGCCACGGGAACTGGCGGAAACTTCCCAAACTTGCAGGTAATTAAGAAACTCTTTAAAGCTAATAGAAATCAATCCAAGAAGGACTTTTGTATTTATATATATATATATATATATATATATATATAAAAGAAAAAGAGAAATGTATCATTAGTGGTTAACCATGTTAACTGCCTCATGAAATGTCTAGATAAATAAGGCTATCTAATTTCTCGGCTTCTCTCAAATTATACTAAAAAATGCAAACATAAGCACTTATAGTTCTAATTTTTATGACAACTTTTTCTTTTACTTTTATTGTTCATTTTTATGCATGATTTGCCTCTACTGATTATCATGATTGTCGTCCATTTTCTATCATACTTTTCTTTCCTGGGAAAATCCAAATATAAAAAAATAAATTGGAATCCTGTGGCATTACAGTACTTCACTACCTCACGTTAATCAACCTTTTTTGTTATAAATTGGTTTACAGGTTTATCAAGGTGTGGGAAAAGTTGCAGACTGCGATGGATGAACTACCTCCAGCCAGATGTGAAACGAGGAAACTACACAGAAGAAGAAGAGCTTATGATCATCAAATTGCATGAAGAACTAGGCAATAAGTACAGACTTAAAACTTCCATATTCTTCAACAAGAATTTGGATGAACATAACTTTATTTAAAAAGTCAACCCTTCTTTCCATGCGCTTTTTCTTGTTTGCATGTTTTCATACTTGATAACAAATATGTATGAGCAAAACGTACTTCACGCATGCCAGTCATATTGAAGAATCTAGCATAAACATGTTGGCATGGTAAAATCTTATAAGCATCTTATGTTTGCATTAAATGTGTCTGCAAGTAACCATGATATGTGACCATAATTAGGGTCCGTTTGTATAGAACTTATTTTTGAAAACTAAAAACACTGTAGGAAAATAATTTTTAAATGTGTGAATAGTACTGTGGGACTTATTTTTAATATTTTTTTCTGAATAAAGTGCTTGTGGGTCCTATGATCAGTGAGGAAACAGTGCATGAATAGTGATGAACAGTAACTTTATCTTCCGCACAGTGTAATAATGAGCATGAACAGTACCGATTACTGTTCATGCATGCTGAGAAAAAAAAAAAAAAAAGAGGACAAAACGCAGCAAAATTCATCCAGATCCAAACGGACACTTAGTCAGTTTTTCTTTGAAATGATTCAAAATGAATTTATCAATGAGGCTATATACATGAATACAAATATATAGTAATGTAACTACATATAAACTTTTGAAATTGAGTTAGATTTGGTGTATATACTGGTGTTCCAGTTCTGCTAATAGGTGCTGTTACTTGAACTTTGTACTCTAGACATTTGATGCAATAGAATCTTCTCATTCATTGAAGAAATAAAAAAATAAAACCTCTATATAAAACCCCATGTATTTTTCTTTGTAGATGGTCTATGATTGCAGCAAGCTTGCCAAGGAGATCAGATAATGACATAAAAAACCATTGGCATGCCCACCTGAAAAAGCGCACCAAGAAAGATCCTACAACATCAAAGATGAAAACGCTATCCAATGAAGCTTACCAATATGACGCTAATATAGCGAGGAAAACAGAAACTGACAGTTCTGTAAACATTTCTCCCTCTTACCAAGTTCAAGAGAGTTCCCAATTACCCCTAGAAACATCTTCTAGTGAATTCTCAAACTTGATCATTGATAATGCACCTTTATCTAGCATAAATTGGATTGCAGAAGATAGTCTCGCTACATTGGAAACACTTGAACAATCGTTTAGTGACTTCTGGACAGAACCCTTTATATTGGATAATACCTACATCCAGAATAACTATCCAGAATCCTTGGTAGATGGAGGATTTAGTGCATCTCAATCATGCTATAATGAAGGCATAGATTCCATCTACGAGGCAATGCAAGAAGTCGAGAACTACCAGAAAATTAATGAAGATCCATATTTGGTGAACTAGTGTGTTGGTGCATTTTCATATTAAA
Source organism: Castanopsis chinensis (assembly GCA_032878915.1). Classification (NCBI taxonomy): domain Eukaryota; kingdom Viridiplantae; phylum Streptophyta; class Magnoliopsida; order Fagales; family Fagaceae; genus Castanopsis; species Castanopsis chinensis. The sequence continues at coordinate 1,483,034 of JAVQMG010000026.1, read as the reverse complement.
TGAATAAATGAAATATTTATCAATATACTAATTAGGTTTTTCTTTTTAATGTGAATAATTAGATTAATTGAATGAGAAAAGGTGGGAGTTTCATGAGGTAATAATTTCATAGAGGGGAGTTCAGTGTTAAGAAAATAGATTCCTACATTAATAAAGAGAAAATCTACATTTATAATTGATGATGTTATTTGCTTCAGAACATGATGCATACAAATGATAGAATCCACATTAGGGGAGGTGAAACGCTGGAAATTTCCAATCCAATTCCATTTTCCCTTGTAATTTCAAATTAATTTTTGTATTTCTAGATATGATATTTATATTCCCTCAAATGCTTTCTTTTGTTTCTTTGTTTTGGTGGAAAACATTTTCCTTGAAAAAAATTATTCCAAAAAGAGTGACTAGTTTTGATGTTTATTGTAGCGAATCTGAATATGACCTTGAAACCGTTTTATATACATCATTTAATATGCTTAAAAATCATTAGTATTTCATATAAACTCAATGCTGGTTTAGGTGAGAGTACTAATGGTAGCGACCTTAAAGATAGTAGTGGTGGCAGTGATAGAATTAGTGATGGTCGTGGTGAAGGTAGTGAAGGTGGTAGTGGTGATGGTGATGGTGATGGTTTTAGGAGAAAGAAGAAATGAATGGGGGAGGCCATAAGGAAATTGTAGAAAACTACTCCCACTTCTCGTAGAAAATGCTTTTCACCATTTTGACTTATTTTATATAAACCATGGAAAACATTTTAGGATAATCTTAGACCCCAAATTATTTATGCAGTGGATTAGTTGGTATTAATTGAATAATTTATGTGTATTCCAACTGTAATTCAACCACAGTAATTAATCACCAATTCTAAAACAATAATAGTAAAAGCAATAAAAGGCACACTAATTTTGGTGACAAAGTGGAAAGTTAAGATTTCAATAGAGTATGTAATGTGTTATCGAAGTTCAAGTTCTAATGTTTAAGATGTATGTCAAAGAAGATAGAATTTAAAAAAATTAGTTAGGTTTTAGATCCCTATAAACTAGATTTCTTAACTTAATTAATTAATCAAGTGAATACTTAGGTTTATTATTCAGATATAGGTTAAAACAAAACAATCATATCATGCAAAGCAGCGGAAAAGTAAATAACATAATGATATGATAACCTAGGAAAACCAAACTGGTAAAAAATCTGGGAAGGATTTAACTTAGCTATCCTCAAGATAAAAAGCAAATCCACTAGAAAGAATTAAAGTTTACAATAAGACTTAGACCACTAACATCCTATTGCTATCACATGTACAACTTACTACCACAACCTCATGATACCTACGAGTCCACAAACTACTTATTTCTTTGAACTTTGCAACACAAGCACCTACACTTGTGACTTTGAGACTCCACTTAAAGGTTTAGCAACACAAATTCTGTTTGGGACTCCAAGACCACCCTTGAAGGCTTAGATCATCAGCACCTTTGATGACTAGAGAAAGCAACAACTTCTACAACACCAAATTTTGAGATTCTTTAAGGAATAATACTGGTAGAAGACATGAGAGAGCTTTTTGGGTACAAAACCCTTGATACAAAAGAGGCATATTCTTTTCTCTTTGAAAAGCCTTATAAAAACATGCTTAAGATTTCCTTTATATACTAGAAGAAGTAGATCTCAAACCTTAATCTTTAATGGGTTTGAACTGATGTTGGGCTGAACTTAAAATTCTGCATATACGTGTTTCGATCAGTCGAGTCTGTCTTTCAATCGGTCGAACTTGGAAGATTTCAAATTCTTCTTTTTGCAGCTTGTATGTTCTTGAATCTTAACTTGTATCACCTTGAGCATTGTCTAATAATACCTATAGACTCTAGGATCTATATCTAGACAAGTTTGTGTTCATGATTTGCCAATTATTTTAAACTTTTAGAACCTAACAATTCTGATTGCCCTGACACTCAATTGATCAAACAAAAGTCTTCAACGACCTTTTAAATTTTAATCACAACACTATCTATCAAAAGCAAATTCTTGATATGGCTTGATCGATCAAAAAATAGGAGAGCTAAATCTGACATGTTTTGACTAAGTCAATGTTGTCTTGGTTTTTTGTTCCCTACATGCAAGAGTATAAAATGTCATATTATAGCACAACTCATAATATATTTTAGAGGGTTATTTTTGTGCGCTACAAAGAGAGAAAATCTTAACCTAATTATCTCAAACCTTTTTTTTGTTTTATAAATAATTATAATATGCTGCTAACTACACTGCTTGAAATATTTCTCCCTAAGCCCCTAAACACTTTGATCAAAATGGTTTGAAGCTAAAGAGCCAATCCTAGAACGTTGTTTCAGAACAATTTGAAACTACTGTAGTCAATTTGGTCCTTACTATTAATGCATGTCCCTAGTGAATTAACAGTAACAATTGAACTGACTGCAAGTTTAAAATAACAGAGACCAAATTGACTGTTACCAAAATGTATAAAACAAATTGGAATTTTTGCTAAAAATAAATAACAAAAGTCTAATTGACCGGTCCTCCCAAACTTTGGTCAGATATTCTATACCAAATAGGGCGCTTGAGCATTTCAATCAAATGGTAAAAAAAAAAAACCAAAAAAGTAATGTTAGAAAAAAAAATACATAAAAAAAAAAAATGTGCTTATGTCCAACTGTTGATGAAAATTGTTAACTGATGTTTAACAATAATTGTTAGATTATGTTTAACAAACATTGTCAACTTATGTTTAACAAATATTATCAAATTATGTTTAGCAAACGTCGCCAACTTATGTTTTACAAATATTGGTAAATTATGTTTAACAAACATTATCAAATTAGTCAAATTCGTCAAAAATAATTTCATCCATAAGTCTTTTGGCGTATGAGTTTTATTAATGTAAGTAGTGCACATTCAAGATAATGTATCTCTTAATTATAATCCCTTATTTCAAGGGAAGACCATTTGATTCCAACCCGTCATCTTTGTACATAAGTTTATTTATTTTTATGTTTAAGGAGATATGTGTTTTATTTATTTGTGGTTGCACCTAATAAATTATTTAGGTTGCCTACATACCCTTGGCTGGGATCAAGCCAATTCTTAGCTCTTAATTTGAGGTTTTAGATTTAAAGTCCTCAAATTGATTTCACCCAATTTAAATATTCCTTTTACAGTATTGTCAAAATTCCAATGAGTTGCAAATTCAATATTCTTTCTTTCTTTCTTTCTTTTTTCATAGTTTTCATGATCCATGCGATAATGAGAGAATCATAGCATGGTGCATCTACTGCCAAATTTTCTCTCATTTTTTTATCTCCTTCTAAAATCATTTAAATATTATTCTAATATCACATGCTCTCTGAAGAATTTAATTATAAAATGAGGTACGTAATTGCATGCTAGTACTTATAGAATGACGGACCATAATTATTGGCAAATGAATAAAAAATAACTTACATCATCATCCGAAAGAAGAAATTAGAGAACAATTTTGAAGTGTAAAATTTTTTATTAACAGTATATCACAAGTACGTATCTTAAGCACTGGAATGAAACAGGCTCGGTTTATTCCACTTCTTTCCAAGGCCTATAATAGCATTTCTTTGTGCCATTTTCTTCAGATTAGATGGATATACTGCACCAGCATCACCAGCCCTCAACCATGTCTTCTTCAACTTCATCATCCATGTACTTGGAAGTCCTTGGATGCAGTTTTGTCATTGTGGAAAAGGGCACCAGTGAAGACATCATGGACTGAAGGAAAGCATATAAGGGAGGAGGTTTTGGGCGTGTGAAAAATATGGGGTATTGTGCTAATCTAAAAGCATTTTCCATCATCTTTTTCATAACGGTCTTGAAAGTTCAATGTGTATAAAACACCTATGAACGTTTAGACCCCCAAATTACAAATTACCAATTTAAGCTTAATATCAAACATAGTATGTGCGGAAAATGAACATAAGCTTATAACAGAATTGATAAACAATCTAAACCAAATAAAATCACATGCACAGCAGAAATTAAATGGCAAAGATTAAGAGAAGAGAGATGCAAACACAAGAACAACACAACGATGTGTTATCAAAGAGAAAACCGAAGCCCTCGGCGTAATACCTCTCCGCCGCCCTCTAAGCGGTCAATAATCCACTAAAGAATGTACTTGGAATACATGAGTAGCAGAAGACCCTCCAAGCCTAATCTACCCAGTGTACCTAAGCCCTCTAACCTCCTACTCCAACAAGGTTGCGCCAAACCTATTTCTTCTTTAGCTTACCGGATTCTACTATAGCCCATAGCATCAATCAATATGAAATTAGTCCCTTCCTAACTGCTTTCCAAAGCACCAAACAGCCTTCTCATAAATATGGGTATGGTGAGAAAATGTTTTGGTAATATACCTTTTAAGGATGTAACAATGGAGAGGAAGAGAGTAGAGGAATTTGAAGAGTCTCTATGTAAAGATTGTAGATGAGTCAATCTTGTTTTTTTTTAGGATTTCTCTCTTAAAAATTCTCTCTGGAAACTCTCTTCATTTCGTGGGTATAAGGGGTATTTATACTGGAGAGAGAAAAGAATACGAAGAGTCAGTTTTTTTCAAAACAGAGTTGTCTGGTGACTTGGCCTCACGTCTTGACTGAGTCGCAAGTTCAAGCCGCAAGCCAACAAATGGCTAGATTGGACTTTTTGTCCTGTAGTGCTCCAGCTGGCGTGACTGTTCATCGTCTTTGCATGCTTCACTGCACAGTCTTGAGCATTTCTTCACACTTTCTCACACACTACCCTTACATAAATCCCACCTAAATACAGGGTTTTTAAGTGCTGAATTACAAGCAAATTGGCACGAAATAAAGCCAACAAAATGGTTGATAAATTTCAACCTTACAATCTCCCCCTTTGACTATTCCGTGACAAAACCCTAAAACAAACTCTAGATTTAACATGTGAGTTGGAAACAGTTGAACAAAACTCACTCACACCTAACTCTAGAATCTGTGTAGCTCTTGAACAATTTCTCCTGAAACACAACAACATAATATGATCATTGTATGCAGAAAAACTTGTAATGCATATGAGGCAAGCACAATGCAATCAAACAAAATGAAGTAAAGTAATAAAACAAAGCTTAACCATACAGGCAATCACTATAAAATAGTGACCACAATGCTCATTCACACTTGTAATAAACATCCGGACATGCAAGCTAATAAGCTTAAATGCAAAGTATCATTTGCATGTTCAACACTCAAGCAATGCACAATACATGAAGTATATGCATCTAGGCACAAGATCCTACTAGGGCACAAGAGTGATGTACTTAAAATAGTGCATAGCATAACATCAAGTACAAAAGCTGCAAAGCTTAGGAACAAAAACATAAAGGATGCATAAGCATGGTACAAACCATAAAAGCCTACAAAAAATAGAAAACAAATCTTAAAAGCTTACAAAAGCAACATGGGTACAGACAAAACATAAATACTGAATACCAACTCAAATATATATAGCCAAAAGTTTTAAAAAAAAAATCCATGAGTTTAAACCAGCAAAATAACCAAAATATTTAGGAAACCCATAATTAAAAACATCATCCAAAACACACCACTAGAAACTATAGATAACAAAAGCATAAAAGCTTAAAATGAGTTTTTGGCATGCTCCCCCTCAAACAGACACTCCCCCTCAAGAGCTGCCCTTCAAAAATTCTCCCCCTTTTGACCGAAATGGCCAAAGGGTCACTGAGGAGCGAAGAAGTTATCAAAATTTGCTGAGAGTATGTTCATCTGATCTTGTATTGCAACCAGCCTGTCAGATTGTTCATTCTGGATATCTTTGAGTCCATCAATCCTCTCTAGGATGATTTAGAATGCATCTGGAGGTACTGCTAATGAAGATGAAGCTTTGCTCCTCTTGCCACGGCCTCTTGAGCTTGAAGCTTGTCCTATAGTCTCTGTCTTAGTGTCCATGGGTTCACCTTCCTCTTCATTGCCTGGGAGACGAACTTGTATCCCTGTGATGGTTAGTTTGTTGATGGCTGAGGGTATAGACATGGGACTGATATCTTGAGGGATGGCAACACCTTTTAGTCCGAAAAGCCTTATAAGAAGGCTGGGAAAACTTAGCCTGGCCCTAGAGGTTGTTCTAGTTTCATCCATAATGGTGTCAAAGATGTGAGAGCTAATGTCTATAAAGGTGTTTTCCTTGAGCTTCATGAGATATATAGCTCTGGTATTATTGATTGTAGTCACCTTTCTAATTGGGTACAAATTGAACATCATGATGGTGGTTAGACACCTTATGTCAGCAGGGAAGGCAGTAGCATTGAGGCATCTCCCCTCTCTTGCTCCACCAATGTGAGATTGGACAGTCTCTATGGATACCATCCTGTACTTGAAGTTGGTGAAGTCATGGTCATCTAAACCTTCAAGACCTAGCACCTCATCTATATCACCTACATCTATAGTGAATTCCTTTCCTCTTATCCAACAGTTTAACTCATCTTCTCTCAGTACAACATTTGCATAAAATTCTCTGATAAGAGGCTCACACACTACAGGCAAGTCACTCAGCAACTTATCCCAACCTCTGCCCTCAAAACAATTTGGAATGAACATGTCCTTCAAATCCACCAAGTCTACAAATCTTTCCTGAATAATGGTTGCCTTTAGGTAGAAATCTCTATATCTCTCAAAGTGTTGAGTTAATCTAAACTTGGTGTTGTCCATTTTCAGCCTTTTATCACCCTTCTTGGCAGTGGTTTTCTTCTTGGTAGGAGTCATCTGCAAACATAGCAGAAAAGGCCACAAAAATAGAGCACAATAGAGGGAGATTCAACCATTAGTAACAGATTAGTATAATAGAAAAGAACATAGAACTATACCACCATTTAGTCCATATTCAATTGAGATTTAGACATTGAAGAGATAGCTCGGATCAGAAAAGGATGGAACAACCTATCAACAGTGCTAATGCATAACACATTGTGATAGTGACCACAACAACTCAATCAAGAACACTCTAAGGCACATTCCCAATCACAAACCTCAACATGCAATAATCAGTTGTATTAAAATAGTGTATACCACATTCATCCAAAAGAAAGCATATGTCTATGAGACATATCTTAATGAGTATGAGATAATCAAACCAACACAAAGCAGACAATATCCTCAAGGCAGACAATATCCTCAAGGCAGAAGCGGCACACATGATAACAATAATCTACAGCAACTGAAGACAAAACACTATAACCCAACTATCAAAACTCAACCATATTGAACCAACCATATTCACAAATAGAGTATAAAACCCAAACAAATAACATATGACAAAGAGACATATTCTCATGGGTGTGAGATATACTAACCAACACACAAATAGTTTACAAACTCAAATAGTGAAACTAAAACATGATAACGACCATATTCAGTATCCTTGAAAAACAAGATCAACCAAACCCGAACGCCCAAACACACCAAACATGAACCCAATCCATATTCGAAATTATAGATATCACAAATGATGACCACAACTCACAAATTCAAGAAAATAACGCTCAAAACATAAAATATGTAGTGAGAAAGAGAAAACCCATACCTTTTTCTTGACAATATGAGGTTGAACAGATGCAAAAATGGAAGTTTTTCGATAGAGACACGGTGGGTTTGAGAGAGTTTCAAGATAGGAAGATAATGAAAAGTCACAAAAGTTTGAGGGAAAACTGAAAGGGTTTAAAAAGCTGACTTTAAAAACGCAAAACACGCGTTTTTCCCGACTGATTCAAGTCGCGTGCAAGTCACCAGATTCAGTAGCCAGAACACTTACAACAAAATTTTTGAAAAATTTGTTTAAGTGTTTTTTGTGACTCGAAGATCAACCCGTGAGGAAGTCGCGAAGTAAGCTGCGAAAATCTTTGTTTACCCCTTGCAACTGGACCTTCCACCCGCGAACAAGTCGCCACTATGAGCTACAAAAAAACATAAAGACCCAAATTTTGAGAAAAAATCTAAGTATTTTTCGTGACAGGGACATTTACCTGCCAGTGAGTCATGAGAAATCTCTGTATGGGCTCGCGATTGGGGCATGCGACTGGACCAACCCACGACTGAGTCGCCAAAATAGGACAACACTATTTTGAAATTATGACACTTTTTGAAAGAACAAAATACTTTCCAAACACAACTTAAAACACTCAAAAATCTTTTTGTGTTTGATCAACAAAGATTGAGCATGTGAAAACACATTTCATCAAATACAATCACACAAATGAATATGGCATACATTGATCATAGGCTTGTGTGATGTGTGTGGATATCAACAATGAGATAATCCTTAGTCTAATATGAAGCTTCAATGATCAATTCAACCAAGACATACACAATTAGCACTAGATAATGTGACCTATCTCAATTATAGAAATATGCATATATGACCTCTCACAAAACTTGCTAAAATAAGATTGAAGCTTTTCATTTGGCTCCATATACATCATATCATTTGATCTTTTTGAAACAATACGTCTCATTGTGAGATCAATGCCAGAAATTTTGATATATTAATTGATGAGATAGCCTTTGGCCTTTTGGGCATCATAAAATTTTTATAAAGGTCACTTTCTCTTTTTCCTAGTCAAATACTAGTATGTGCGACAGGCTTTTACAGCTCAAAATCTCTTTTCATTTGGAGATTTACATTTAGTGAGCTCTTTTAAGCAAAAATAATAATAAAAGAGTGGGGAGCACAAAGACACAAGGAAAAACATGTTTTGAGACAAGACTCAACAAAGACGATCAAACTTTTAGGATTTTCTACTTTTTATATGTTTTTAGATTTTTGACACAAAAGCAAGAAAAGACTAATCAAAAGCAGCAATGTAAAAACATTTAAAGTGAAAACAAACAAACACAAACAATAAGCATACAATCAAGCATATTCACACAACATAGGAAGTATTCATGCATGGTCATGATGTAATGCTTATGCATGAGTACCCTTTTTCACCCACACGTCATGTGCGTTTTGGGTAATATCCCTATAGGATTAGGTATGAGATTTAGGACTTTCAAACCTTCTTGTGAAGCTTTCCATGTAGTTGGTGAATGCACCAATCATCTTCATCACGTCCATCATTTCTGGATCACCATTTTGACCTCTTAATGGCTCAATAGCCCAAGTTCTCTTGTCATTTCTTGGTCCTCTTGACCTTTGATCACTAGCATTCCTTAATGCTCTCAGCTTATAACAATTGGGTTGGGTGTGCCCTTGAAGTCCGCAATGATGACACACATAGTTCGTTCTAGGACCTCTTCGCGATCGTGGAAGAGATTTTGCTCTGGCTTCGGACCTGACCACAGATTGATTACAAGACTTTTTCAACACCCACTGGTCATCCACATTCTTCTTCTTCTCAACCTTTTCCTTCTTCTCAACCTTTGCCTTCTCCACAGTAAGGGCAACTACAGCCAGCTTTTTAGCCTTCACAAACTTCACTTATTTTGAGGTATTCACAGTTGAGCTACTTTCTCCAATGTATCCTAGTCTAGTTCTGTCAGAAAAAGTTTTTTGAGAGGAAAGGACATCATTGAGCTTCTTTGTGGATACGTGCTCTATTTTGACATTTGCTTGAACCACCTCAAGCTCAAGGAATTTCACCTTGGTGTAACCTTCGGTTAGTTCACCATTTAGTGTCTTAATCTCACACTTGGCCTCCTTATATCTCACTGGGAGACTTCGATAGTCCTCCTCTTCTTTCTTCATCTTCTTTACAGCTGCCTTGGCCACCCTTGCATACTCTCCCGACTTATCAATGATTGAATTGTAGTTCTCTTGAAGACCAGTTGTATCTTCATCTTCTTTAGCATCCGATTCTTCTACAATACCCATGGATTCCTCATCACTATGCTCCCCAAGCTCTTGCACAAGCACATTCAAGTCCTCCAAAGACTCAACAAAAGCAATAGTCATGAACCCTGAGAAATTCCCTTCTTCATCATAGCTATCCTCTGAATCAGAGGTGGAAGAGTCTGAGTCACTGAGAGTGGTGGCATAAGCCTTCACTTTCGATCTCAAAAAATTAGGACATTCCTTTTTGAAATGGTCATGCCCATTACATTCAAAACAGTGACTCCTTGGGTAGATTGGGACTCCTTCCTATCTCTCTTTTTGAAGTCATTTTTCTCCTTTTCGGAACTTGTGAATTTCCCTTTATCACCAAACTTCCTATTGTTCTTGAACTTCAGAAATTTGCGGAAATTATTTGCAAGGTAAGCTACATCCTTTTCGACTACATCCTCATCTGATGAGTCGTGTCCTTCTACCCTTTCATTTATCGTCTTAAGAGCAAGTGATTTGCTCTTTCTTTGATTTGGAAATGAAAGGTCATATGTTTAGAGAGAGCCAATCAACTCTTGGACTTTGATTTCATCAAGGTCTTTGCTCTCCTTAATTGCAGTCCCCTTTGCACGAAAGCTCTCTGGCAATGAACAAAGAATTTTTTGTTCAATTTTCGAGTCCTCCGTTTTCTCTCCCAAGTTAAACTTCCCAATGACCACTTCATTTAGCTTACTATAGAAAGAGTCAAAGGACTCATCCTTACTCATTTTCATCTCCTCAAACCGAGTGGTCAGCATTTGCAACTTGATGTCTTTAACTTTCTTCATTCCCTTGTACGTAGTCTCTAATATCTTCCATGCCTCCTTGGCAATGGTTATGTGAGATATCCTGTGGAACTCATCTGGAGATACACCACAAAAAATAGCGTTAAGTGCTTTGCTATTTGCATCAGATGCCGCAAGGGCTGCCTTATTCCATGTGGATTTAGCTGCCTCCGGCCTAGTCCACTCGATATCAACAGCATCCCAAACAGATTCATCTACTGAGCATAAGAATGCTCTCATTCGTACCTTCCAAAAGGCATAATTGCTACCATCAAAATATGGTGGAGCATTCAAAGATTGAGACCGATCCATCTCAATATGGGGTCAAGGATCGCACTAAGGTGTTTAAACCACGAAGAGTGCACCAACTTTCATACCAATTGAAAGTTCAAAGATTGAGACCCCCAAATTACAAACTACCAATTCAAGCTTAATATCAAACAAAGTATGTGCGGAAAATGAACATAAGTTTATAACAAAATTGATAAACAATCTAAACCAAATAAATTTTAATTCACAGCAGAAATTAAATGGCAAAGATTAAGAGAAGAGAGATGCAAACACAAGGACAACACAACAATGTGTTATCGAAGAGGAAACCGAAGTCCTCGGCGTAAAACCTCTCTGCCACCCTCCAAGCGGTCAATAATCCACTAAAGAATGTAGTTGGGATACATGAAAAGCAAAAGACTCTCCAAGCCTAATCTACCCAGTGTACCTAAGCCTTCCAACCTCTTACTCCAACAAGGTTACGCTGAACCTATTTCTTCTTTAACTTACCGGATTCCGCTATAGCCCATAGCATTAACCAATATGAAATTGGTCCCTTCCTAGCTACTTCCCAAAGCACCAAACAGCCTTCTCACAGATATGGGTATGGTGAGAAAAAGTTTTGGTAATATACCTCTCAAGGATGTAACAATGGAGAGGAAGAGAGTAGAGGAATTTGAAAAGTCTCTATGTGAAGATTGTGGACGAGTCAATCTTGTTTTTCTCTAGGGTTTCTCTCTTAAAAATTCTCTCTAGAAGCTATCTACATTTTGTGGGTATAAAGGGTATTTATACTGGAGAGAGAAAGGAATGCAAAGAGTCAGTTTTTTTCAAAACAGAGCTGTCTGGCGACTTGGCCTCAAAACTTGACTGAGTCGCGAGTTCAAGCCGCGAGCAAACAGAATGGCTAGACTGGAATTTTTGTCCTGTAGTGCTCCAGTTGGTGTGACTGTTCATCTTCTCTGCATCCTTCACTCATGTGCATCATCTGGCGGCTTGCAAGCTGCAAGCCACCCGCGAGATCCAGCTACGAGTCCCTGCTTCACTGCACAGTCTTGAGCATTTCTTCACACTTTCTCACACATTACCCTTACATGAATCCCACCTAAATACAGGGTTTCTAAGTGCTGAATAAGAAATTACAAGCAACTTGGCATGGAATAAAGTCAACAAAATGGTTGATAAATTTCAACCTTACAGGTCTGTGTCAAGTTGTTAGAACAACATGACGCTATTTTTATTAGTACTAATCATAATATACCACTTTAACAATTTGTGGAATTTTTTGTGTCCAAACTTATTGAATCTGAAAATAATCTCTCTGTCTGTCTCTCTGTTATTTAAGTATTAATTATGTTTTATCTCTTTTTGGCTGCAAGGTTGATGATACTTGTGGATACTTTGTTTGGCTTGACCCTCCTACATGTGCACGTGGTAGAGAATTGCTGCCTTTGCTTAGAGAGATGATAGATAGCTTAGAGAAGGGGGTGGCAGCAAAGGAGAAAAATTTTTCTCGAGCAATGTGGCTTTTTGCTCTTGCTTTTATTGGATCGACGTGGATGAACGTATTAAGAACTATGGGAATTATATATGGGATGATATTTATGTACTCTTTAACAACTAGATTTACTCTTCTTCTATTCTTTCTTCTTCTTTTTTTTCTTTTTTTTAAAAAAGTTTAATGAAATAAAAAATGTCACTTTTTCCCAACTAGACAATATCCGGCGCCATGCGCAAATACTTTGTAATTTAATTTGAAAATAATTTTTATGTGTTTTTATAAAGGCTCATATATAATACTTATTTTGTTATATAATATTTATGATATTTTCCCACACTGTTTGTTGAATTCTTTGAAACCCCAATTCCTCAATTCATATCTTATAAATTTTTCTCGTCTTAGAAGTACTTTCTGACAATTGAGGGGATTTTATTTACTAATCTAGATATATGAGGTTGGAACTGAATATTGCTTAGGCAAGAAACTATTTTTTATTATAAATTTAATATTAAAATGATTAAAATAAATTCTAGATAAAAAGTAGTCTTTATTTTTATAACTGAACACTTATTAAACACTTCCTCAACCACTCCAATCTCACCACCAAATCCCAAGACCCCAATAGCAAACATTGTGTTCATTATTTAAATGAGATGAAATCATTTGTGTACCAACATAAAGAGAACATGTTCAAACAAAGAAAAAATGGCTAAAAACACTTTCATTTATTAAAATTTAATTGCCTCTAACTAGGCCTCCATATCCTAAAAAAACTGATGAATATCCAAAATTATAACATCTTCATGATTACTTCAGTTATAAACATTTTAGATTTTACAATTAGAAATTAAGTAGACTGTAACATTTTGATTATACTTTTGCGTTTCTAAAAGAGTAAGAGAGCCCTTTTCTATGAGTAAACATATAAGATTCTTCTGGAGGGAGGTGAGACTGACATTTTGATCTCCATTGCACCAAATCAAGCATCTAAGATCAAATCATCAAGTAACAAATATATGGTTCTTTACTCAATTGTGCATTAGCAAACATTGTAGACTCCAAAATAAAACAATACCTATTATTATTATTATTATAAACCCACATATGTGGACAAGAAAAGTCAAGTTCAAATAGCATATTCAAAATTGATTAATAAAGCGCAAAATAACTTTACGTGTTTTGTTAAAATGTCATTTCAAATTTGTGTGTTTTTTTTATAGGATATTTTTTTTTTTTCTTATTGAAAATTTGAATGTTCAAAAAGCAAAATCATCATTTTTTTTTTTGGTATTATTATTATTTTTTATGTTATCTATCGAACAGTGAGCTGTGTCATTCCATCTCAAAACCAATTAGTGATGAGGAAGATATACACCCAAATCTTTTATTACATTCAATATCACGCCACACATGCCTGTTTTTAGAGTGGTTGTATGAAGTCAAATTGTGATCCCCAACATTATCTTTGTTTTTCTTGTGTAAGGAGCATGACATAAAAGAATAGAAAATTAATTAGTTGCTTCAAATGCGCATTTGGTGTCTCAAAATTCCTGTCCTAGCTTGTGCTTCACCACTCAATGAATAACACAAGTTTTTTTTTTTTTTACAAAATAGAAATTCTACTTTAATCTAATCTAAGTATATATGTGTGTGAAACTCTCTTCTAAAGACATGAACCCGACTCTTTCCCTGCACATCCCACAAGCTTATATATTTGTGGAGTGACCATTGGTCCAAGGTATGCAACGGTTTCTATTATATTCTTAATGTGTTAACTTCCTTTTGAGTATTAAAAGTCTTACATATATCCAGATTGATGGCATCAAGAAGCCATTGGAGCTGAAAGAAAAGTGCAAGAGATGTGAAATGTCTTTACACGTAGGGATGGCAATGGGGTGGGCTGGGTCTGAAAGATGGGGTTTTTGTCCCCACCCTTTCTGGTTTTGTCTTACCCCATTCTTGCCCGGTCCCGCATGATAGGAAAAATTTTCTTGCCCCATCTCTACCCCATTAGGACCTATGAAGCCTTGCTCCACTCTGTAAAACTCTACTACTTTTTTAATTTGCCCATAACTCTTACAATTGTTTTTATATATATAAAAGATAGAAATTACAATTGTTTTTAATAAAACCTATCTCGTAAGTAAAAATATATTTGAAATTACAAATAAATTTATCCTATCAAGTCAAACTACTTTTTAGCTAAAATTGAATAATATTATTAAATTGTTTAACAAGACAATATCACAACAAAAACAAAAATCTCATAATACAAAATCAATGATTCAATAGTATATAATTTTTTTTTTATAATAAAGACAAAAGAAAATGTTAAAATTAGTACCTTATTTCCAACCTTGATAGAGAGAAAAAAAGAGAAAAAAAAAAATTTTAAAAAAAAAGGAAGAAAGCTTTATTAGGTAGATCAGAATAAGCTGATGAAATGCTTGTTTAAATAGTATAGTTTTAGGGTATGAAAAATTTACAATTTAACCCTTATCAATGCGCAGCAGGTTGAGTCTAAAAAGTCTAAATCCATCTTCGCCTTGTTCTGTGGTGTGGGGCTTAAATCTCTCTCCATCTCTGTCCCACCATCTTTGCGGAGCGGGGAAAACCCACATGAGGCGAAGCAAGACGAGGCAAAATTGTCATCCCTATTTGCATGTGATCAAACTTTCACACCTAACCATTTACATTAGTAAGCTAACTTAGACAGTTTTAAAAGTGAACTTAATTATTATCACTTACTATAATTTATTAGTTTGTCTTTTACTTTTTACCATTTGTTTATATTGAATTCACAAGATATTTTGATAAATTCTTTTAGGCTTTCTTTACAATTCTTTAATTTAATTAATTTGTTATTTTCTATCCCACCAACTAAGTGTTTACAATTATTTAATTATTTATTAGTTTAAAATTTTTAATTTATTTACAATTATTTAATTTTTTAGTTTACAATTTTTTTAATTGTTTAATTTTTTTTTATACAAGATAGAAATTCTTCTTTAACCTAATTTAATTGTATATGTGTGTGAAGCTTTTTCCTGAATACTTGAACCTCGGTCATTGTCCCCCCACACTAGACATGGCAAAACGGGCGGGTCGGGTCAGGTTCGGGTCAAGTCAATCGGGTTGCAGGTCAAACGGGTCACGGGTCAAAAACGAGTCATCTTAAGCGGGTTAAAAATGGATTCAGGTCAATCGGGTTGCGGGTTGGGTCGGGTTGACCCGTATTTTTCACATGATTTTTTTTTTTTAAATAAAACATGCATTTGTCATTTGAAAAGTTATGCAACAAATTATTTTATGTAACTTTGACTTCACTACTTATATCAATAATAAATTCAGTTAAACTTATTAATACTTATTCAATAATTTTAAAATTATACAAATCCTAACATTGCTATCTAAAACAAAATAACACAAACATAAGTAAAACAAATACACATGTTTTATTTCTATACAATATCAACATTCCAAAATATAAAACTAAATTACAAATGACTTATTGAATAACTCATTTGATAAAGAATAAAAACATATAAGAAATTTACAATCTTGAAAATTAATTTTATAATCTATTATCAATTGTGGTTGACACTCTATTTCAATTTGAGATATAAAATTGGATTGCTTACTTATTTGTACATGGTCCATTTTATGAATATCATATCATTGTTAAGCAATACACACTCTAGGAAATATCATAATTTATTTTGAAAAGCCGTTTATTTTGGACATAAATTGTTAAAAAGTGAGTCTAAGCATTCATAATTTATGCTAATTTAATACTTTGGCTTCACTATTTTTACACTTGTAAATGTTTCTCATACATTTCTACAATTTTAAATCTATATTTTTAACTCTACTGTAACCATATTATCTTGGCATGTACTTTGTTATTTAATATCTAAAAATCTTTATTCATTACAATATATTCAACCTTTTATCTTTCAATTAATTTGCATATGTAAATGTATTAATTGTTTCTTTAAAACTCACAATAAACAATTAAACTACTATTGTCTTAGTTTTACTTTTTTTCTACAAAAAAAAAAAAAAAAAGTTTTAAAAAAGTGATTCGGGTTCGGATCGGGTTGCGGGTCGGGTCAGGTCGGGTTGACTCGCAAAAAAACTCAAGTCGGGTCACGGGTTAACCCGTTTTTGTTTCGGGTCAAAAAAATCGGATTCGAGTCGAGTATTTTTTGGGTCGGGTCAAAAAATTTTGACCCGTTTTGCTATGTCTACCCCACACTCCACAAGCACACACTCCACAAGTACTTATACTTGTGGAGTGATCATCGTGACAAGAGTGCATGGTTGTTGTTTAATACTTTTATTGTCATGACTGGCCCACTTATTACATAGCCAATAACCACTCTCACACACAAATTCGGTCAAAGAGTCAAAAGTGGGAGAGAGCTGCGTTTTTCTCTCTTAAGGTTTTAGTTTGGTCCTTTTTTATTTGTAGTTTTTTTTTTTTTTTTTTTAAATTGATTTATGGGCTTTTTTCTAAGATAAAAGACCAAAAAATTTTCGGTTGGACTTGCAATTTATTTTTTTCAGAGTTTATTTTTTTTAGAGTTTATTATTTTCAAGGTGTGCAAATGTTTATTTTAAGGTGTCAAAACAATAAGTAGACGCGTGTCATCCGTTAGAGTGGTGGAGCATGGATTGAGAGGGACTTTGAGATAGAAGATGCGCATTCCTTACTATCATACACGACTTTGAATAATCTTCCAAACGTGTTAACAGAAACTGAAAGTTATATAGACTCTTCTTTTAAACACCAAACTAGAATTTCACTTTATCTTCTTCTTTTTTTCACCAAAGTGTAGACTTGTATCTCTGGAAAATCTGTCATCTTTACAAATAATTTCAGCTACAAATTGAATTTCTACCAGATGGGTTCAAAAAAAAAGTGAGAACTTAAATCTTTTTTTGGAGACCATGGGAGAAGAAGCTGCAGATGATCAATCCCATTTCTTCAAACTCAACCAGCAGAGCATCCTCTCCAGAGAACTGGTTTGGCTTCATCAGTTCACCCATTTCATTATTAATCCCAACTTTTGTGTTTTTTGCTTTTTCAATGGTGATTATCAGAATGAGCTTTGAATGAACAAAGATTCAAGAGCCTTAACTTCTCATTTTTCAAATTTTTTTTCCTTCTCAGAATTTTCAAAATTCCCATGAGTTGCAAATTCAATATATATATTCGTTGTGTTCATGATCCATGCAATAAATCATAGCATTGTATCTACCTGCCAAAATTTTCTCTCATTCTTTTATTTCCTCTAAATAATAATATTAATTTTAGTGTGCAAATACATTATTTAGCCATGATTTTAAAATCTTGCATTCTCTAAAGAAATAAATTATAGAACCGCATGCCAGTACTTATAGAATGATGTACCATATATAATTATTGGCAAAAGACTAAAATATAACTAAATTTTGAAGTATATATAACACTTAATCTCCTATGGTTACATTATATGTTTTAGGTATAAACCACTATTTAATCTCCCTCAATATTAAAAGTGATATCAACATGTGCGCATCTTAATTAAGCACTTGAATTAAGCTCGTTTTTCATATGGGAAATGCTCCACCTCTTTTAATAATAGCATTTCTTACACATACACTGTACCAACAGCCCTCAACCATGTCTTCTTCGACTTCACCATATGCACTGAGAAATCCTTGGATGCAGTTTTGTCATTGTGGAACAGGGGCACCTATTCTCCATGCATGGATAGGTGAAAGCATCGGGAGGAGGTTTTGGGCGTGTGAAAAATACGGGGTACTGTATTGATTTAAAAGAGTAAAATTTTGAGAAAATCTATCAGAACAACTTTTGTTCCACAACTTTTGTAACAACCTGACATGTGCGACTATAAAATATAGAGAAAAAATTAGTAGGTTTATGTGAAAGTTCACAAAAATAAAACAAAAAAGATGATATAGTAAAAATTTTCATAATCGTTTTCACAATTTTCTTGACATATTAAGTCATGATTAGGACAACATTTTTATATAGGTCTATTATTGATATGACACTGTTTTTTCAACACCAATTACAATATACCATCTTTATAATTGTGTAAAGTTTTGTGTGCCTAATTATAAACTACTTATTGAATCTGAAAAATGTATTATCATCACTCTATCTCTCTCAATCTGTTATTTAATTATTAATTAATTTTTGAACCTCTTTACTGCTGCAAGGTTGATAATGATACTTGTGGATATATATACTTTGCTTGGCTTGACCCTCCTACATGTACAGGTGGTAGAGAATTGCTGCCTTTGCTTAGGGAGAAGATAGACAGCTTAGAGAAGGAGGTGGCAGCAGCCAATGCAAAGGAAATTAAAATTTCTCCAACATTCACTTTTATAACAGGTACTATTTTAGGGTTTTGTTTGATAATAGGCTTTTGGATCCTATTTTTCGGGTGATATTTATGTACTCTTAACAACTGGATATAGTTGTTTTCTTTAAATAAGTTCGGTGAAATAAAAATTCTCACTTTTTTTATAAATAGAGAATGTCTTGCACAATGCATAAATATTTTACAATTTTATTTTAAAATAATTTTTATGTTCTTTAAGACCTCAATTTATATTTATAATATTTATAATGATTTTCCACATTATTGTTGAATTCTTTGAAATTCAATTTCTTAATTCATACTTTAATTAATTATAGTCTAAATAGGTGTTAGGATAAGAGAAGACTACAATATAATGATGGGCTGGATAGGTTTATTAGTGGACCTTTCTTTTTTTTTTTCTTTTTTTGAGAATTAGGTGAATTAGTGTACTTGAATTTACAAATCATATTCATGTCCCATAAATTTATGTTAATAAATTATAGCATAATTAAACACCAAACAAAAATTTTTCTAATAAATTCTGGCATATTCTGTTTGAAATATAAAAAATCAATTTATATACATAACCAAGCTTCAGCAAATACTACTTCATAAAAAATAAAAATAAAAACTTCAGCACATACTACAGGCCTAAATGATCATACCGTCCACTGAACGAAACAACTTTCACACAAAAATGTTAGCAAATTTAAGTTTGCCAATTATGTATACAACTTCCTCAAATCAAAATATCAAAATGACTGTACTCCAACCAAGTCAGTCAACTTACATATTTCATCTCACAAAATATCCCTCAAAGTCAGTACTACTATACCCCAACCCATGTCCCTCAAAGTTGATGCCTTTTCCTAGGTCTAGCTCCTTCAAATTGGCTCGTTGTTAAATCTCCTTTTAGAATAGAAGCAACAATAATGATGGGAACTTGCTCTATTCTACCAGTACCACTTCCAGAAAAGCAGAAACTCTCTTGGTAATTAGGGAAAATCAAAGCAATTGATTGTGAATTTTTTTTAAAAAAATAAGATTTATTGTTTTATCTTTTGAATTATATAATAACAATTGATTATGAGGGTATAAAGTCAATTTTATACAAAATCCAACTCTCCTCCATTTCACAAGGTACGTAATAGAGTAAACTAGTTCGCATAAAAACTAATATGGTTCTCCTCTTTTCCATCCAAATTGGATGGAAAGCAACAAAGTAACACTACAAATGTAACAATTTTTTGCAATAGTTGAGTGGTCAATTTTTTACTAGTTCTTATCTAGCCCATCATTAACATCAATTTTTTACTTACCAATAACAACTTGTCACCTCAAAATTTTTGAAATTTTTTTATATTTCTAGACTTATTGAAAGGAATAGGTGAGAAGTTAAGAATAATGCTAGAGTCAAAATATTTTTTATAAACTGCTGGCATGGTTCACATCAACTATTAAATTACTAAAATACCATCAAATAATTAAAAGAACGCTAAAGAAATTTCATCTCAAAAAAAAAAAAAAAACTATATTGAAAATTTTTTTTTAGAGCAATTTATTATATTGTAATTAGGATTTGTTATGAAAGTGTTGTGAACATAACATTTTTCAATATTTATTACATAATAGCCTATTTGTTATTTACTTTATTAAAATGTCATGTCACAAAAGATAACCGAAAAGGATAAATATTGACATAAAATAAAACACACTAATCATTAGCTTCATAAGTAATGTACTCCATTTGAATCAATGACATGAATATACTTTAAATTTTGAATTACAAATTCTCAAAAAAAAAAAAAGTTTTTAGTCAATACTTTATTATGTGGCATAAAAGGTTAGCAGGGTTTTGTCAAATGTGTGCAAGATATTCTTGACGCAAATGCACATAAAAATTTGGATGCAGGTGATGCTGTAGCCTGTATATGAAATTAACAGCATATACGTGATACATCATTTATATAACTAAGTAATATGATGAGAGATCCATTGATCAATTGAAATAAACTAAGTAGAATGATGAGAGATCCATTGGTCAATTGAAATCCTTATTTCTTTGAACCTTGTTTTAGTGGTCTCGGACTTGAGGTTTTACTTATTGTACTTCTGTTTTTTAATTTTATTGCTCACTTAGGTTTGCTTTGTAATCTGTTAGACTCTGTGTTCACCAATTTGAACATGAAGTGCTTTTATTTAAATATTAAAAAAAAATAAAAAATAAAAATAAAAAACTATTCTACTTCCTTATCTAAAAAGAAAACCCACTAAGTAGAATGATTGTTGATGCTTAAAATGGATTTCAAGAAAAGGAACGCATGGACGTGTTTCATCTTGGTGCAATTAAGCTTATTTGGGATAGGCATTGCCTATACAATTATACATCTTCTATCAGCATAAGGTTTATAAAGCTACTTCTCTCACTCCCAACTTCATTTTTGAGCATAGTAGTTTTGGCTATAGCTATTCAAGAATTGAAACCATTTAATAATACAGAATCGCATTATATGCCTTTTTGTTGCCAAAATTGTCATCTGGGTCATTCGAATTCCAGAAAGATTTTATATAACCAAATCCAACAAGGGTATGAAATGTTGAATATTGATTTCAGATTTTGTTAGTGTCATCCAAAATCACAGAATTGGCACTTCTATGATTTACAAAGACTAAAAATAACTAAATTTTGAAGTATATATAACACTTAATCTATCTCACTAGAATTTCACTTTATCTTGTTCTTTTTTTCACCAAAGAGTAGACTTGTATCTCTGGAAAATCTATCATCTTTACAAATAATTTCAGCTATAAATTTAATTTCTGCCAGATGGGTTCTTCAGAAAAAAGTGAGAACCTAAATCTTTTTTTGGAGACCATGGGAGAAGAAGCTGCAGATGATCAAACCCCATTTGTTCAAACTCAACCAGCAGAACATCCTTTCCAGAGAACTGGTTTGAATTCATCAGTTCACTTATTTCATTATTAATCCCAACTTTTGTGTTTTTTGCTTTTTCAATGGTGATTATCATAAAGTGCTTTGAATGAACAAAGATTCAAGAGCTAGCCTTAACTTCTCAGTTTCTATATCTTTCCTTCTCAGAATTTTCAAAATTCCTATGAGTTGCAAATTCAATATATATATTCATTGTGTTCACGATCCATGCAATAAATCGTAGCATTGTATCGGAACTAAAGTCACAAGCAACCGGCAATTTGGTGCATCTACCGGCCAAATTATCTCTAATTCTTTTATTTCCTCTAAATAATAATATTAATTTTAGTGTGAAAATACATTATTTGGCCATTATTTTAAAATCTTTCATTCTCTAAAGAATTTAATTATAGAACTGCATGCCAGTACTTATAGAATGACGTACCATATATAATTATTGGCAAAAGACTAAAATATAACTAAATTTTGAATTATATATAACACTTAATCTATCTCCTATGGTTATATTATATGTTTTAGGAGTAAACCATTTAATCTCACTCAATATTAAAATTGATATCAACGTGTACGTATCTTAATTCTTGAGCACTTGAAATGAGCTCGGTTTTCATGTGGGGAAATGTTCCACCTCTTTTTATAATAGCATTTCTTACTTTCTTCAGATTTCATGGATACACTGCACCACCAGCCCTCAGCCATGTCTTCTTCAACTTAACCATATGCACTGGGAAATCCTTGGATGCACTTTTGTCATTGTGGAACAAGGGCACCAGCGAAAAATTCTTGAACAGGTGGAAGCATTGGGAGGAGGTTTTGGGCATGTGAAAAATATGGGGTATTCTACCAATCTGAAAGCATAAAATTTTGAGAAAATTTGCGAAAACTTTTGTTCCACAACTTTTGCAACAACTTGACATGTGCGACTATAAATTGGGGAGAAAAAACTAATAGGTCCATTTGAAAATTCGCTAATCACAGTTCACACTATTATCAAGTTGTGGCAAAGTGTCTATGTAGTAGTAGATGATACATTATAAAAAATTTCATAATCGTTTTCACAATTTGTGACATGTTAAGTCACGATTAGAACAACATTTTTACATATATAGGTCGATTATTGATTTTTATTAACACCAATTACAACATGCCATCTTAATAATTGTGAAAATTTGTGTCCCTAATTATAAACTACTTATTGAATATGAAATTATATTATCATCTCTCTATCTCTCTTAATCTTTTATTTAATTATTAATTACCTTTTTTAACCTCTTATTGCTGCAAGGTTGATGATACTTGTGGATGCTTTGTTTGGCTTGACCCTCCTACATGTGCACGAGGTAGTGAATTGCTGCCTTTGCTTAGAGAGAGGATAGATAGCTTAAAGAAGGAGTTGACAGCAGCCCATGCAAAGAAAATTAAAATTTCTCCAACATTCACTTTTATAATTAGTACTATTTTTGGGTTTTGTTTGATAATAGTCTTTTGAATTCTATTTATCGGATGATATTTATGTACTCTTAACAACTAGATATAGTTTTTTTTCTTATAATAAGTTTGGTGAAATAAAAATTCTCACTTTTTTACAACTAAAGAATGTCTTGCACAATATTTTGTAATTTTTTTAAAAAATTGTTTTTTAATGTTTTTCTAAGACCCATATATAAACTCAGTTTGTTTGTATAATATTTATAATGTTTTCCAACATTATTGTTTTTTTTTTTTTTTTTTTTTTTTTTTTTTTTTTTTGAAGGAATTGACTATTGAGTTACTATTCATTTGTTATTTTTGAATGCTAAACAATTGAGCCTGGTACTTGCTGTTTTTAGGGATATTAAATTCTTTTTTTAACCATATTGCTAGTTTGACTAACTTGATGTGGTTACTCTCAGGATCCAATGCTTACATTGATGCTAATTTGATAATCTCCAAATATCTGCAGAAAAAATTTTGACAACTGCAACGGGGAAGAAGTGGCTTCTATGCAATGGAACACAGCTTATGTTACAGCATGTAACACTCTAAATATTCCTCAAATCAAAATATCAAAATTACTATACTCCTCTAACCAAGTCAATCAAGTTGCATATTTCTGCTCACAAAAAATGAACAAATATAAATTGACCTTCTTATATTAGAAGGAAACTCCCACTCCTTTTCTGTGATAACATACAAAGCCTAAGAGGCTTGAGAGAGCTGATATTGAAATGACTACATGTTTCAAATTGCAGAAATATTTGTAGATTTTTGGCCTAAAACATATGATAATGGAAATTTTCTCCTATTAGTTTTGTTAATTAACTCTTTAAACTATAAAACTTATACAAAAAATGCAATAAAGATGCATTAGTATGGAAAATTTCTTATAAAAGTATTGGTTATATACATAAAAGCTTTCTAATTTTACATGAACTATCATAATTTTAATAATAATTGTAAAAAAAAAAAAAAAGTAAATATTCTACATTGTATGAATACTATATTCGAAAAGTTCTTGTAACATATAATGATTCCAAAGGTTGAAAAAGAGCACTTGAGTTAATTATTTCAATGATTGTTTTGGCTTTTTCTATCACACAATAGATAATAATGTTTCACCAAGAAAAGACCCTATTTAACTTCAGGTGAGTTGGTGGCTTCTTTTAATTTCAATGACAATTAGTGACTGATCATAAGATTTTAGTTTCAAGTTTAACACTTTTGCTACTGCTTTGGTATTAGTTTATGAATTTTTGGCTTTCTTTCTTCGCTGTGGTGAGCACTTTTGTATCCGTAACTATTCTTAGTAAAACTGCAAAGAGAACAATCTATATAGTTGCAGCCATTATTTCAAATTGCTTCAAAAATAAATCATAGCAGTTTTAAATTGCAGCAGAGAAAAATGAAAGAAATACTGCAAAAGAAGCCTAAAAAGACATTAAAAATATGGGTTGAACTGTCAACAACACACCATTTAACCAATCTTTGTCATTTATTTCTATATTTCTATTTTAAAGAAGGCAGAAAATAATCGAAGAAAACAATAATTTCAATTAGATCAACTGTATCTATGATGTTATATAGCAATTTGTTATTCTTTTCCTCTCCCTTTTAATTGAACTTATGGATTGACTAACATTAGTACATTACTTTTAAAATCTTGTACTTTTAACCATTACTTTGTTCGACTTAGTGAATGGTTATAAACATCAGAAAAATGATAATGCATAGCCATCAGACTATGAATTCTCAATTATTAACGTCTAACTCCATCAAATATATATATATATATATATATATATATAGATATTAACGTCCAATGATTTGTTGAAATAAGAAAACTATGCATATGACATCAGCCACATCTACAGTATCAAGCCTCCCCAATATGCCCCCATTCATTCTCAAATGTTCCATCACCACATAGGGAAAATCATCCTTTCCCTAAATTAAATAAATATATCCATAACAAAACTGAAAGGTTCATTAAGCGTATAAAACACCTATGAACTTTCAGACCCCCAATCTAAACTTAACTGATTCAAGCTTATACTCAAACAATAAATGTGCGGAATGATAAGTACAAGTAATACCCAAAATAATAAACAACTCAAAGCTATAATTAATCACAACACAGCAGCAATTAATATGTAAGAGTAAGGGAAGAGAGATGCAAACACAAAGATAACACGACAATATGTTATCGAAGAGAAAACCAAAGTACTCGGCGAAAAACCTCTCCGCCGCCCTCCAAGCGGTCAAATAATCCACTAGAGAATGAAGTTGGGATGCATGAATAGTAATAGACCCTCCAATCCTAATCTATCCAGTGCATCTAAGCCCTCCAAGCTTCTTGCTCCAACAGGGTTACGTCAAACCTTGTCTTCTCTAGCTTATTGGATCCCGCAATAAGCCTATTGCATCAATCAAATGAATTGGTCCTCTCTGAACTGCTTCCCAAACACCAAAATGCCTCCTCACTGATATGGGTATGGTGAGATAAGGATTTAGAAAATGAACCTCTTAAGGGTATGTCAATGGAAAGGGTAAGAGTAGAGGAATTTGAAGAATCAAAGGATTAAGATTGTGGATGAGTCAATCTTGTTTTTCTCTATGGTTTCTCTCTCAAAATTCTCTCTGAAAGCTCTCTACTTCGTGGGTATAAGGGTATTTATAGTAGGATACGTGAGGAATGTGAAAATGCATTTTTCATCCAAACATGGCATTCTAGCAACTCAGCCCCGCGACTGGAACTAGTCACAAGTCTGAGTCACAAGATAACTGTCTGGTCAGACTATACTTTTTATCTTGTAGTGCTCTAGCTGTCGTGACTCTTCAGCTCCCTGCATGCTTCACACATGTGACACTTTGGCAACTTGCCAGTCACAAGCCAATCACGAGACTCCTTTGAATGCATACATCTTGAGTTTTCTTCACACTCTTTTACACATTACCCTTACATAATTCCCACCTAAATACAGGGTATCTAATTGCTAAAATACAAACAATTTGGCACAGAATAAAGCCAACACATAATTGAGTAAATTCAACCTTACAAAAACAAACAACATCAAAATTCTGAAATCTACAAACTGTAACAAAAAATCCCAAAACATCAAAGCAAATATCTAAATCTATACCTATCCAACCAAAATACCCAAAAACTGAGTCATATTTCATACCTAGATCTAAGAAAGGGGAAACAAATTACTGGTGGCAGTTTCGGCGATCCGATGATGGCAGGTAAATGGCCTGGCCTGATCGACGTAGTTAATGGAACTTAGATTTCTCTTCCTCAATCTCAATTCCAGTATGTGCATGCGGTTTTGGTGTTCTGAGCCTGGCGCGGAAATGGATGGCAGTGGGAAAACTATTTGTGTCTATGGTTTTGGTGTTCTGAGCCTGGCAGTTTTGTGATTGTATCTTTCTCAAGCCTTTCGTTTGAATATTTACCAAACTATGTTCTCTTCCTTTTTCTCCGTACAACAAGCAAGGCTTTTTTTTTTAATTAATTTATGCAGTTAATTTTTTTATTTATAATGAGAGGCCTTTAATCTGTGTTGTAGCGTTACTTGTGTAATGTAATTTATCGCTTTTTAACTTAAATGAGGCTGAATTTTAGATATGCACTTTTCCTACATGGCAGCACCTCCTTAATTGCAGGAGAAGACATCTGTTATATATAGTATACGATATATAACAAGTGCGTATCTTAAGCACTGGAATGAAACAAGCTCGGTTTATTCCACCTCTTTCCAAGGCCTATAATGGCATTTCTTTGTGCCATTTTCTTCAGATTATATGGATATACTGCACCAGCACCACCAGCCCTTGACCATGTCTTCTTCAACTTCATCACATGCACTTGTAAGTCCTTGGATGCAGTTTTGTCATTGTGGAAAAAGGGCACCAGTGAAAACATCATGGACGGGCAAATGCATAGGGAGGAGGTTTTGGGCGTGTGAAAAATATGGGGTATTGTGCTATATAGTATATACCCCCATATTTATTAATTATTTTTGTTAACCGAACTTAATTATTATTACTTACTATAATTTATTAGTTTGTCTTTTACTTTTTACCATTTTTTTATTGAATTCACAAGATATTTTGATGAATTCTTTTATACTTTCTGTACAGTTGTTTAATTTAATTAATTTCTTAGTTTCTATCCCACTAATTAAGTGTTTACAATTATTTTTTTATTGAATTCACAAGATATTTTGATGAATTCGTTTATACTTTCTTTACAATTGTTTAATTTAATTAATTTCTTAGTTTCTATCCCACTAATTAAGTGTTTACAATTATTTAATTATTTATTAGTTTACAATTTTTTAATTGTTTAATATTTTTATTGTCATGACTGACACACTTATTACATAGTCAACAACCTCACAAATTTGGTCCTTTTTTATTTATAGTTTAAAAAAAAAAATGATTTATGGGCTTTTTCTATGAGATAAAAGACCAAAACTTTTGGTCTTTTTCGGAGTTTATTTAGCTGGGCTTTAAAAAATTTGGGCCATGTCAAGGTGTCCAAATGTTTATTTTAAAGTCTCAAAACAATATGTAGACGCGTGTCATCTGTTAGAGTGGTGGGATTAGGATCTAGTGCAATTGCACCGTGCAATTCACCCAATCCTCCCACAACTTTTTTTTTTTTATACTTTTTTACTTTTACTCATTTTTTATATTTAATAGTTGATATTAAAAATTTTTTTTTGCAACTTTAAATTTCAATCATCCATAGCAATTGCATCAGGTGCAATACTCAAGATATTGCACCTGAGCTCAATCCGAGTAGTGGAGCATGGACTGAGAGGGACTTTGACATAGAAGATGTGCATTAATTCCTTACTATCATACACAACGTTGAATAATTTTCCAAACGTGCTAACAGAAAGTTATATAGACTCTTCTTCTAAACACCAAACTGGACTTTCACTTTATCTTCTTCTTTTTTCCACCATAGAGTGGACTCGTATCTCTGGAAAATTTTGTATCCTTACAAATAATTTCAACTATAAATTGAATTTCTGCCAAATGGGTTCTTAAAAAAAAAAAAAAAAAAAAAAAAAAAAAAAAAGGTGAGAACTTAAACCTTTTTTTGGACACCTTGGAAGAAGAAGAAGCTGCAAATGATCAAACCCCATTTCTTTAGACTCAACCAGCAGAGCATCCTATCCAGAGAACTGGTTTGGCTTCATTAGTTCACCCATTTCATTATTAATCCCAACTTTTGTGTTTTTTCTTTTTCAACGGTGATTATCATACAGTGCTTTGAATGAACAAAGATTCAAGAGCCTTAACTTCTCAATTTTCTATATCTTTTCTTCTCAGAATTTTCAAAATTCCCATGAATTGCAAATTCAATATATATATTTGATAGGTTAAGAATGTATTGACCCCTTATGATAAATTAATTGATTAAGAAGCCAAGTTTATTAATTAATCCAATTAACATGCAAAACGAGTGGTATCACAAACAAATCATCAACTAAATTAATATGCAGCGGAAATTAAATTTGACACGATGATTTATTTACAAATGGGGAAAACCTCTAATACCAACCTACAGTTAAACCCTTACCCCAATACACAATTGGACTTGTTCTACAGTGACAATCTCTCCTTTTCAATGCACGGCTCCCAGTACATGATTAACCAATCAATGCACAAATCACAGTACGTAACTTAATTACCAACTTGAGAAAGATGTTAGCTGCAAAGTTCTTTAGTTCATCAACATGATGAAGATCACGAAGCTCATTGGTCACAAAACCCAATGGCATACAAACGCAGTAATTTCTTCAAGAGAAAAATGAACTAGGGCAAATTTTGTCTTCGGTCATAATTTGCATGAACAAAACTTTGCTCTATACTTGTGCAACCTTTGATGGCCCTTAAAATAATTCTTATATATGTTTAGGGTTATGAGAAAAGAAAGCTTAAACTGTTAGGATATATGCCCTTAAATCCTATTGTATGATGCTATGTATGACATTATGTATGACTTAATTTTGTGTTTAATAAAGTTGTTTATTTCTTATCTAAAATAATGGTAACATGAATATTTCGACATTATCATATAGTCCATGAGATGCATAGTATGTGATTTATGTGAAAAGTTACAGAAGATATAAATCACAAGTTCTTTGTAAACTCAAAATTTATAATTCGTAGTCGGTGATGAAATTGGGCATTTCATCTGCGAAGACTAAAACGTATCAACTAAGATGATTTGTCTTGATCATAGAAGTGGTGACTTCTAGTTGATATGTTGATATGTTGATATGTTTTAAGAGTTAAGAAATATTGAACTGGACCGCTGTGAGATTTATTATTCTCCTAACGACTGTCAAATGAATAATAAATCTCACGATTTTTATTTGCATGAACTCTTAGTCCTGAGAGAATAATGGACATGATCATGACGTATAGGTTGCTTTGATATATCAGGAGTGAGATCTAAAGTAACGGTCAAAACTTCAGTATGTTGGGCAGCCACATTTAGTGTTGACGGAACATATATTTTCAAGATGGAACATATATTTTTAAGATGGAATTCATAGTCTCTTAATGGAGATACAAAATATTCCCTTGAGATAAGTTTAATGGGTTTGGTTATTCAGAGAGTTAGGTATAACCACATTGGTAAGAAATTACTAAAGTATATATTTATGAAATTGGATTTCATAAATATATGATGAATAACTTTAAAGGATTAAACTGGGTACTCAAGGATAAGATGTAGTAATTTTCAAAGTGGCAGTCTATATTTATGACTTTGTATTACTACGAATATTTTATGAAGGGGTTGCGTGTAAAATAAAGTCTTGGGATATAATTTATTAATAAGGCCTAGAGTGCAATTATATTTATATAGTGGTATTAAATATAATTAATGGTAACTTTGGACTTGTCAAGAGTTGACGGAAAAGCCCAAGGCCCATTGGAGCTAGTGTCTTATTAGTCCCTTTTAGTCCCATTCCAAGCCACATATTAAAGCCCAATTGGAAAGGCCCAATAGGCCGGCCCAATTAGATAATCAGTTAGTTATAAAAGGAGAAACATACAGAATTTTTTAAGTGATTTTTAAAAGAAAAGAATCATAGAGAAAAAGAGAGAGTGTGAGACACACTTTCATTCTCCCTTTGGAAACTGATTGAGAGACCACACATCTTGGGCGTAAAGTGGAATTGGAGTGAAGATTAAAAGTTTTCCCAAGTGCTTCTAATCTTTGTTTTGAATTTCTCCACACCAAGGTACGCTATCTTGTCCTTAAATTCTAAAATTTACATAGTGCATGTTGTCAATCATGAATGAAATAGATCCTTCTTTGTTGCTTCCGCTGTGTGTTTTGTATGAGATACAAAACCAAATTTTATCCAACAATTGGTATCAGAGCCAGGTTTTCATATCATGATTGTATAACGTGTGATTGTTTTTTAGAATTTAAGAAAACCGTTATCTTTGTGTTACAATTTTCTGCATCAAGTTGTAGTGTTGTGTCATGGTTTTTAATTTCCATGAAATCCGTGTATATATATATATATATATATATATATATATTACAAGTGAGATTGAATAGTGCTGCGCATGGGTGATTCAATCTGTACGGATTGCAAAGGGTGGTTACAAAACAGTTATTCTTCTGGAAAGCATTAACCACTTGGGTTTAAATGCACCTTTTGGATTATATATGAACGGATTGGTTTGCATGGAATGCATGGCATGGTTTATGTTTGCATGGATTGAACGTGATTTCACCAACAATTGTCATTGCATGGCTGGAGTGATTTTCACGTTTTGGACATTTTGGCATTTAATGCATAGCTTTAATTTTTTGTGCATTTTTTGTCCCTTTTGCCATGGAAAGTTGAATCCGTACCTGAAGGATTTCAACTTTCCAAAAGTTATATATATATATATATATATATATATATATTTTTATATTAACCAGAAGTGTGCAATTGTACAATCTATATAACCGAATGGTCTTAAAACATTTTTATATAACAAGGATTCAAATGAATTCCTTTAAGATATCAAAATGCAACTCTCTTCATTATATCCAAATGATGCAGAAAATTGAAACACAAAGATAACAGTTTTCTTAAATTCCAAAAATTTAATCACACAGTATACAATCATGATATGAAAACCTGGCTCTGATACCAATTGTTGGAATATATTAATGTATTTAATATATTTAAATATATTAATGCTAGTTTTATGAAATTTATTCCTAATGAAATTAGGATTATATTTTTTAAAGTGTCTAGCATTATTATGATTCTTGACATTAAAAACCTTTATTTTAAAATATCTAGTGGGAGAGAGATACAAGGGTTGGATCTCACGGCCTCCATTGTTGGTTCATAGTAGTGTGAAATATATACTTTTTCTTTGCCTCGAGCTTAGCATTCCATGCGGAGAGTATTTATTTCATGGTCCTACAAGATTGAATTTCTTAGTTTATAGTGGTTTGATAAACACCTTGTCTTAGCCTCGAGCTTTGCATTCCATGCGGATGGTGTTTTTATCATGGTACCACAAAATAAGCTTGTTAAAGGGATGAAATGTGGCTACACATGATTCTAGACAATGGTATACACTAGACTAAGAATTTTAGTATCCTCTATGCTGAGTTCTTGCTATTATTACTTAGAGGCTAAATGTAAAACGGCATATTATTAGTGTTTGATAAGAGTTATCATGATAGCACTAATAATGAGAGTAGTTCTCAATCAATCATAGTATTTAATGTTCACTCTATGCTGAGGGATATTGAATATGGGATTGGGTTGTCATTGCATATATTATTTTATGGTTTTATTAAGGTTCCATATTATATGCTTATATGCTAAATTTGATAATGTCCAGTTTACTTATTATATTCATGTTTATTATTTTCAGACTTAAATCATGGCATCATTTAGCCCACTTGTTGCTATTTTTAACCAAAACAAACTGACTAGATCCAACTATGTTGACTGGAAAAGGAATTTGGACATTGTTCTTACTGCTAAAGAGCACAAATATATGCTTACTCAACCATGTCCTAGCTTTCCTTCATTAGATGCTCCTATTAAAGAAAAACAGCGATATGATCGTTGGCAGAAATCTAATGAGATGGCCAAGTGCTATATCCTAGCATCTATTTCAAATATTCTACAGCATCAAATGCAGGATGTAGAACATGCTTTGGACATCATGCTAAGTCTGAAGGAGATGTTTGGTGAGCAAGGCCGGTCTACAAGGCCGGTCTGCAAGGCAAGAAACTATGAGGCAAATTTATAATACGAAAATGGCTGCAGGAAGTTCAGTAAGGGAGCATTGTCTTAGGATGATTGCTAATCTGAACACATTAGAAGTATTAGGTGCCGACATTGATGGAGAATCCCAAGTAAATATAATACTGCAGTCACTACCGGATTCATTCAAGGAATTCAGACTCAATTATAATATGAACAAAAAGATCTATACTTTGTCTGAATTAATGAATGAGTTAGTGGCAGCAGAAAGCATCCTTGGTACTTCTAGTGTTGAAGCCAATGTGGGTGAAGCTTCTACTTCTCAACCTAAGTCGAAAGGCAAGGGTAAGAAGAAGAAGAAGGACTTCACTAAGAAAGATAGTAAACAAATTGCCTTAGAGGTTGCCGACAAAGGAAAGAAAACCAAAGGAAAGTGTTTCCATTGTGGTGAGAAAGGACATTGGAAGAGGAATTGTCCAAAGTTCAAAGCTGCCAAGAATAAGGGTAATAAAAGTTCATTTCTTCTTGAAATATGTTTGGTACAGAATCCAACAGATTTCTGGTATGTGGATTCAGGTTGTACTAATCATATCTGCAATTTTTTGCAGGGGTTCCAGGAGACTAGAAAGTTGAATGAGGGAGAACTATTTCTTACTTTGGCTGATGGGAGCAAGATTCCGGTTGTAGCTGTTGGAGTATATAATTTGTGTTTTAAGTCTAGAGTGTTAATATTGGAAGACTGTTTGTATGTACCTAATGTTTGTAGGAATTTGATTTCTGCAACTTACTTAGGTAAGCATGGATATTGTATTATCCTGAAAGACAATGTTGTAATAAAGAAGGATAAAATGTTTATCTGTTCTGGCAATATTATGGATGGTCTTTATATCTTAACTCCTAACATGCATGAATTATATAATTCTGAAATAGATAATAGCTCTCATGTAAAATCATTAAAGAGAAAGTTTCCTTCTACTAGTGAAGCATATCTTTGGCACTTGCGTTTGGGTCATATTAATTCAAATAGGATTCAAAGACTAATCAAAAGATGGACTTTTACAGCCCATGGACTTTGATGGTTTTCCAGTTTGTGAATCTTATTTGGAAGGTAAAATGACCAAACGACCTTTTAATGCAAAAGGTAGAAGAGCCCGAGATTTGCTAGAACTAGTGCATTCAGATGTATGTGGTCCTTTGTCAATCCAAGCAAGAGGTGGCTATGAATATTTCATTACTTTCACTGATGATTACTCTAGATTTGGTTATGTGTACCTAATGAAACGGAAGTCCGAAGCCTTTGAAAAGTTCAAAGAGTTTAGGGCTGAAGTTGAGAATCAATTAGGTAAATGCATAAAGGCCATTCGATCTGATCAAGATGGCGAATACCTTCTTGGTGACTTCAAGGATTACTTGACTGAAAATGGGATTATATCCTAGTTGACTGCACCTGGAACTCCACAACAAAATGGTGTAGCAGAAAGAAGGAATAGGACTCTTTTGGATATGGTTAGATCCATGTTGAGTTATTCGACTCTACCAATTTCCTTTTGGGGATATGCCTTAAATACTGCAATGTATCTTCTGAATTTAGTACCTTCGAAGTCTGTTCCTAAAATACCTGTAGAGTTGTGGAATGGGCATAAGCCTAGTATGAGACATCTCCATATTTGGGGTTGTCCAGCACATGTGTTGAAAGGAAAGTCTGACAAGTTACAGTCTAAAATAGAAGTGGTTTTCTTTGTAGGGTATCCAAAAGGAACTGTTAGAGGTTTATTCTATAGTCATAAGGATAATAAAGTGTTTGTTAGCACAAATGCCAAATTCTTGGAAAATGACTATATGAATGATTATACTCCTAGAAGTAGAGTTGTCTTGGCTGAAATGAATGAACCTATAGTTGAACAACCAATGGATGAAACTAGGGATGATGTGACTGTATTAGATACACCACAAGATATTACTCATGAGATGTCTAGTACACAGGTGCCTCGTCGTAGTGGGAGAATTGTTCGACCTCCTATAAGATTTATAGGTTTGGGAGAAGCCTATGAAGCTATCTCAGAAGAGGCTGAATCGGATCCTTACACTTATGATGAAGCAATGAATGATATAGATTCACATCATTGGGTTTTAGCTATGAAATCTGAATTGGATTCTATGTATTCCAATCATGTATGGGATCTTGTAAAGGCGCCTAACGGCATTAAACCTGTTGGTTGCAAATGGGTTTACAAGAGGAAGAGAGGGATAGATGGAAAGGTTGAAACCTTTAAAGCAAGGCTAGTGGCGAAAGGATATACACAAAAAGAAGGTATTGATTATGATGAAACTTTTTTGCCAATAGCCATGCTTAAATCTATCAGAATTCTCTTATCCATTGCTGCTCATTATGATTATGAGATTTGGCAAATGGATGTCAAGACTGCATTTCTTAATGGCAATCTTGAAGAAGAAATATACATGTTGCAACCAGAATGTTTCATAGTAAAGAACCAAGAGCATATGGTATGCAAGTTGAATAGGTCCATTTATGGACTTAAACAAGCATCTAGGTCATGGAACATTAGATTTGATCAAGCAATCAAGTCATTTGGTTTTGAACAAAATCTTGATGAACCATGTGTGTACAAAAGACATCAAGACAAAGTAGTAATGTTCCTAGTGCTTTATGTTGATGATATTCTATTCATTGGGAATGATGTAGGGGTAATGTCATCGGTTAAAGTTTGGTTGTCTAGCCAATTTGATATGAAGGACTTGGGTGAGGCTAACTTTATTCTAGGGATCAAGCTTTGGCGAGATCGCAAGAATAAGATGTTAGGCTTATCACAAGCTGGATATATAGATAAGGTTATAGAACGGTTTAGCATGCAAAACTCCAAGAAATGATTGCTTCCTTTTAGACATGGAGTTCCTCTGTCTAATGACCAAAGGCCTAAGACTCAAGAGGAAGAAAATATGATGAGACAAGTTCCTTATACCTCGGCAGTGGGAAGTCTCATGTATGCCATGCTTTGTATTAGACCAGATATTTGTTATTCAGTTGGCATGGTCAGCCGATATCAATCAAATCCAGGACCAAAACATTGGCAAGCTGTAAAGCATATTCTCAAGTATCTTAGGTGAACGAGAAATTATATGCTTGTTTACCATAGTGAGGATTTAATTCCCATTGGCTATACAAATTCAGATTTTCAATCGGATCTAAATTTCAGAAAATCCACTTCAGGATGTGTTTTCACCTTAGGAGGTGGAGCCATAAGTTGGAGTGTTAAGCAATCTTGTATTGCAGACTCCACCATGGAAGCCGAGTACGTTGTTGCTTGTGAAGCAGCAAAGGAGGCTATTTGGCTTAAGAAATTCCTTTCTGACCTTGGTGTTGTAAGAATGGAGCAAGTTCTCATCACATTGTTTTGCGACAATAGTGGAGCGGTTGCACAATCCAAAGATCTAAGAAATCACAAGAAAGGAAAGCACATTAAGAGGAAATATCACATCATTCGAGACATTGTTACTCGTGGAGATGTTGTGGTGGCAAAGATTGAAAGTGCAAATAATCTAGCAGATCCTTTTACCAAAACCTTGCCTCAATGAACCTTCGAGTCACATTTGGAGGGAATGGGAGTTAGATTAGTGCACAATAGTCTTTAGGGCAAGTGGGAGACTGTTAGGATATATGCCCTTAAATCCTATTGTATGATGCTATGTATGACTTAATGTTGTGTTTAATAAAGTTATTTATTTCTTATCTAAAATAATGGTAACATGAATATTTCGACATTATCATATAGTCCATGAGATGCATAGTATGTGATTTATGTTAAAAGTCACAGAAGATATAAATTACAAGTTTTTTGTAAACTCAAAATTTATAGTTCGTAGTCTGTGATGAAATTGGGCATTTCATCTGCGAAGACTATAACGTATCAACTAAGATGATTTTTCTTGATCATGGAAGTGGTGACTTCTAGTTGATATGTTGATATGTTTTAAGAGTTAAGACATATTGAACTAGACCGCTGTGAGATTTATTATTCTCCTAACGACTGTCAAATGAATAATAAATCTCACGACTTTTATTTGCATAAACTCTTAATCTTGAGAGAATAATGGACCTGATCATGACGTGTAGGTTGCTTTGATATATCAAGAGTGAGATCTAAAGTAACGATCAAAATCTCAGTATGTTGGGCAGCCACATTTAATGTTAATGGAACATATATTTTCAAGATGGAATTCATAGTCTCTTAATGGAGATACAAAATATTCCCTTGAGATAAGTTTAATGGGTTTGGTTATTCAGAGAGTTAGGCCTAACCACTTTAGTAAGAAATTACTAAAGTATATATTTATGAAATTAGATTTCATAAATATATGATGAATAACTTTAAAAGATTAAACCAGGTACTCAAGGATAAGATGTAGTAATTTTCAAAGTGACAGTCTATATTTATGATTTTGTATTACTACGAATATTTTATGAAGGGGTTGCGTGTAAAATAAAGTCTTGGGATATAATTTATTAATAAGGCCTAGAGTGCAATTATATTTATATAGTAGTATTAAATATAATTAATGGTAACTTTGGACTTGTCAAAAGTTGACGGAAAAGTCCAAGGCCCATTGGATCTAGTGTCTTATTGGTCCTTTTTGGTCCCATTCCAAGCCACACATTAAAACCCAATTGGAAATGCCCAATTGGCCGGCCCAATTAGATAATCAGTTAGTTATAAAGAGAGAAACATACAGAATTTTTTAAGTGATTTTTAAAAGAAAAGAATCATAGAGAAAAAGAGAGAGTGTGAGACACACTTTCATTCTCCCTTTGGAAACTGATTGAGAGACCACACATCTTGGGTTTAAAGTGGAATTGGAGTGAAAATTAAAAGTTTTCCCAAGTGCTTCTAATCTTTGTTTTGAATTTCTCCACACCAAGGTACGCTATCTTGTCCTTAAATTCTAAAATTTACATAGTGCATGTTGTCAATCATGAATGAAATAGATCCTTGTTTGTTACTTCCGCTGTGTGTTTTTTATGAGATACAAAACCAGATTTTATCCAACATAAACATGTACACATGGATTGGAGTGAAATCAGGTTTGAAAAAGTGATTTTTATAAATCTGGATAAATAAGGTATCTATCGAGCAGCTGTCGAGCATCGGGTTAAAGCAACCTTTTAAACCTCGATAGATGCTATCTATCGAGCTAACCGTCGAGTTTTAAAATCCAGCAATCCAGCACTTCTTCACTTATTTCTTAAACAGATTTGCATGGCTTCAATACTTAGACTTGAACTCTTATTCCTTGAAGTATTAAACACATCCTAGATCTACCCAATTACAAGTAAAGTGCGTTTTGTTAAAGGATTAGTCAATTCTAAATGACATATATTCCTAACATTATTCACACATGTCTTTGGAAATCTATGACAAAACCACAACAAACAAATGAAAATATAAGAAAAGTCATAAATTACTCAACTCATACTCACTTATAGAATACAATAAAATCTGTCCTAACACAAACTCTTGAAAAATTTTGCAAGAAGAAAGTTCATAGCAAGAAAGACTTTGACAACCTGTATTTCTAAAACACTTTAAACAAAACTCATCATAGCATCTTAGTGTGAAACAAAATTAAAAGATTCCATACAAATAATAAGAAGCACGTGCATAAATAGAGAAAAGAAACAATACATGAAGAGACAAGTGAAAGAAAGTAATAACAACCTCAATATATATATATATATATATATCAATAATAAGTACAAGGTTTGCTATCACAAAGTCGTCACAAGACCAAAGGTACAAGAACAAAGTATCTAAAAGATAAAGAAAAGAAAACATACATAAGTTCTCACTACATCCCTCATAAAACAAAAGCACTCCCCCTATCAAAAATCTCCAATACTAACTCTTCCCTTAAGTACATGACTATTCTCATACCCAAAACTACTCCCTCTTTTTGTCACAAAGGATAAGTCACTAAGAAGCAATCATCTCCTCGTCACCGGAAGAGCTAGCACCATCAAAGTCACCACCATCATCCTCATCCTCAGAAGTCTCTAGAGAAGGAGTGGGAGACTTTACGAAGCCAGCAAGGTGAGCCTGTCATCGTGCAATACGACCGACACGGGTGTTCACCAAACACAACTCATCACTGAAACTGTCAAGGCGAGCATCCATGCGCTGAAGTTGCACCATAATCTCCTCAATAGTCACACCATCCACGGAAGAAGAAAGAGCGGATGTGGATGGAGCTAAAGAAGCTGAAGGAGTCGCCGTCTCAGTCCGTAGCCGCTTCGATTGAAGTTAGGCCTCACTCCGTCTAATAGTAGCCTCATCAATGGTACACATGACAAAGAAAGGATCTGAAATAGGAAAGGAGACAGAAAAGTGACGTAAGATCCTCGTGATAGCAGAAGGAAAGATAAACTTATCACGGGTCACCATATCCCTATATACATCTATGAGAGAGAAAATAAAGTGAGAAAAGAAGTCTATAGTAAGGTTCTCTAAGAGGGATAACAAAAATTGAGCACGAGCCTCTGTGATAGAGTTATAGTGAGACAATGGATGGAGAACGAATATCATCACCATGTTAAGGAACCTCAGACCTTTAGCAAAGGCCGAGCAACTTGTGTTTTGACGACCACCCCAAGAAGAAGAAGTCTCACAAAACACAGACATAAGCTTGTCTTTAGATACAGTTTTAAGACGATTACAACTGGGGTAGTTAGGATGCGCTACCCTTCGTACATGCAGCACCTCAGATACAAGATCCAGAGTGATAACAATGCACATACCTCGAACGCAAGTGATAAAATAAGGTTATGAATAATCGAATCCGGACATATTGGAGTAAAACTCCTGTATGATCACAAAGGGACAAGTCACCAGTATGTCACAGAGTGACTCCTAGCCCCTATTGTAGATGATAGGGGGAAGGTCAGTATCGAAAAAATTCGATAAGATGACTTGGTGTTTCAAATGAATGCCTCATCAAGAGAAGTTCTCCGAGAAGTCCTTACAGGCTTTCTCATCATGGAATCAAATATGAAAAGGGGTAGAGTCAGAAGTAGATGCCCCAGAATGAAGAGGATTCTGGGACGAAATGGACTTACGTTTAGGTGCCATGATGAAGAGATATATATATATATATATATATTTAGAGAGAGAGAGAGAGAGAGAGAGAGAGAGAGAGAGAGAGAGAGAGAGAAAGAGAGAGAGAGAGAAGTAGAAAAGCACCAACACAATTAACAACAAAAGATAGAAAATGGAAGGTAAGTATGCATGAAAAATGCATGAGCATGTGACATGCAACAATAAAAGTATCATTGACTCAGCCAAATCCAAACCTACCAACACACATCATTGCAACAAAGTAAACACACATCTAAAATGCATGAAACATTGTTAAAATGCAATTTGATGCAATGCATGATCATTTTAAGATTATTTGAACAAAACCCATCCCAAAAATTTTGCAAAAAACTCATTAAATTTGAAAAATCCCAAAATCTTTCAAAAACCCCAAAAGTTAAGTAAAAAAGAATGAAATTCATGATTAAATGATGGAAAGAGAATCATACCATGGGAAGAAAGTGATCTTGAGGCTGAAGATTGAGTGGAAATGAGGTTTAGAGTGAGAGGAGGGTGTTTGGGAAGGTGAGAAGTCAGAAAGAGGCAAGAGAGATCAAGAAAAATGAATGAGAATTTGCGCTGAACCTTTATATAGAAGTCCACAATTCTTGATGGATCGAGAGGTAGATAGAGCTATCGAGAGGTGTCCATAGCAAAAGAACCTCGATGGATTGAGCAGCTATCATTGAGACAAAAACTTTCTCGATGGATCGAGAAGCTATCGAGACAAATTCTCAAAAACTTCAATGGATCAAAATTGTGATAGCAGCTATCAAGAAAAGAAGATTAAGAACTTGATAGATAGCCTAGCTGTCGAAAGGTGTTGAGGAGCTGTCGAAAGGTGTTGAGGAGCTGTCGAAAGGTATCGAGAAGCTGTTGAGATTGCTCAAAAAGAGTTTTTTGAAGGAGAGAAAAACACAGACATGAATGCAATCAATCAAGCTACTCTACCAAGGATCCAAACAGCATTTTAAACTCTCAAAAACATCTCTCAATAAGAAAAATGTCAAGCATATAGATCCAAAACACACATACACACACCAAACAAGTTTAACCAATTTTATGTTTGTTAGGACATATGTGATTGAATGTTAGGAACATACGTCAACATTTTATATATTGGCTAATCCTTTGACAAAACACACTTTTCTTGTATTTGGATAGATTTAGGATGTGTTTAATACTTCAAAAAACAAGGTTTCAAGTTTAAGTGTTAAAACCATGCAAGTCTGTCCAAGAATCAAGTGAGAAAGTGCTGGATTTTAAAACTCGAGAGCTAATATCTATCAAAGTTTAAAAGATGCTAAAGCCCGTGGCTCGACAGCTAGCTCGATAGATGGCTATCTATCGAGATTTATGAAACTACTGTGTTTGTATACCGTAGGGTTTTATGACTAAGCAACTTCGTGATCTTCATCGTGTGATAAGCTGAAGAACTTTGCAGCCAACATCCTTCTCAAGTTGGTGATTAAATCGCGTACTAGGATCCGCGCATCTTTTGGTTAGTCACGTACTGGGAACCGTGCAATACAAGGAGAGATTGTCACTACAAAACAAGTCCAGTTGGGTATTGGAGTAATGGTTCAACTTTAGGTTGGTATAAGGTACTGAGATTCCTTTACTTGTAACCGCTTATTTTGATAATAGTGAATTCTCAGGTGTGGTGACCTTAAAATCACTCGGTGGGGTTTTTATTGTGTAGGTTTTTCACATTCGTAAACAAATCACTGTGTCATTTAATTTTCGTTGCATATTTAGTTATTTGGTGATTTGTTTGTGCTGCCACGCTCATTGCATGTAATTGAACCTAATTAATTCACTTGGCTAATTAATTGGTTAATTCATCACAAGGGATCAATACATTTTTAGCTTAGCAATATTTCAAAAATAAGTCAAGACAGTTTAGTGGGCATACATTACATGTATTCCTTGTGATGGTCAAATTACATTGTACCTGCACATGTATCAAAAGAAGTAAAGAATATTACGTGTTGTGTGTGAAAAATATTGCAAGATTGCATAAGTGTCTACTTTTTATGACGATTTGAGATATGAGCAAGTCAATTTAACTCACATACGATTATAACTACTTGATGGGGACTATCACCTTTGAGGTATGTCCTATAACTCCTACGTCTCCTAGAAGACACGCTTGCAATCACATACAAAGCATATTGATTCTTTTTGCTTTTATTTTTCTTTGCATATTTTTTTTAAGCACATCATGCATGGGCATATAAGAGAGAGAAAAGAAATACTCAATTATGTTTAGCTTTTGACATTGCACTTTTGCTATGTTTAAGCAT
This sequence comes from Castanopsis chinensis, assembly GCA_032878915.1. Classification (NCBI taxonomy): domain Eukaryota; kingdom Viridiplantae; phylum Streptophyta; class Magnoliopsida; order Fagales; family Fagaceae; genus Castanopsis; species Castanopsis chinensis. The sequence goes on along the minus strand of JAVQMG010000026.1, from coordinate 1,441,091 downwards.
ACAGATATCATTTCATGATTGGTGGGTACAGTGGTGAAATGGTTATTTTTGCCTTTCTCTTAAGATTTTCTAGTCATACCCGTCAAAAAGAGTGATACGAGTGTTAAGTACAAAAGATTATTTAATCTTACTCATCACAAACATGAGCCACAAAGCTCACTTGTTAGTAGTGCGTTAAGATGCTCATCTAAGTTTCAAAAGATACAAAGTTTAGAAAACTTTTTTTTCATTGGCCATTCAAGGTACACAAGTACCAATGTACACAAACACATACCGTTTTTGTATTTTTTTTTTATTTTTCAATTTTTATTTTTTATTTTTATGATAAACAAAATTAAACAAAATTGAAAACAAACAAACAAAAACGTGTTAAACAAAACAAAGTATAAAACTAGACTGACTCAAAACAAGAAAGAAAAAACACACAAGTAATGCAATCAAAATGTAGAGGAAGAGTGAGAGAGAAAAGTGACTAAATCACTTAGAGTCTTTTTCCTTCCACACCTTGGAAAAATATTTCCTTTTAGCGAACCCTTGAACCGACAGAGAGGGGAAATAATTGCAACTGTTCAATTTCAAAAAGAACATGAGAGCTTTAAGTAGATCTCTAAGAGAAGCAAGAGAGGATGGAAATTGATTCTGGTTTCTTGAAGAGATCATACAGTTACTCTGTTGAATGGCTACCCACTTGTAGCAATTTGGTCAAGTATGTCCAGTTTCTCCTTAGTGATGGCAGAGATGCTGTTTCTTCTGTTTAGACTTTTGGGTAGTACCCTTCTTAGCCGTAGGGTTTTTAATCTCTTCCTTAACAAGCTTAAGGGTTGCTCCTAAGATAGATTTACTCTTGTCTATATTCTCACTAGCTAAAATAATTTTGACATCATTATTCTCAAATTCAATATTATTAGCAGGAGAAACAAACATAGTAGTACTGGAAGAAGTAGTATTGGAAGAAGTAGTATTAGGAGAAGAGAAATCATATCCTAAACCAATTCGATCAAAGGCTGATTTCTAGATGCTAAGCATTTCATTAAGTTTTGCATTTGAAGTCCTCTCCAACTGAGCTCTGACTTTGAACAGTTCTACCTCAAGTTTCTTAGTCTTCTTAGCCAAGAAATTGTTCTCAAACCTTAGTGCTCCAATTGTCTGATTAACTTCATCAAAGTTTCTAGAGATTTCTTCTCGTTCAAGCTCCACATCACTAAGTTTCTTGGTGTCCAACCTATACAACTTCTCATGATTATTTGAGACCTTGAATAATTTTGTATAGACTGTATGGATGTCATCTTGCTCATCCATCTTCTCAAACTTAGACTCTACCAAGTCCTCTTCTTCATGCACATCTTCTACAATCCCCTCAGTAGGATTTATAGTGGCACTGAAGGCATTCATGATTCCATTATCCTTATTTTTTCGAATCATTCTTAGGTTTGGTGTCGCTCAATGTAGCAGTAAGTTCCTTACTTTTCCCAATGGTATTGAGATATGTGGGGCACTCCTGTTTCATGTGTCCAAAACCTTGATACTTGAAACACTTGGGTCTCGAGAGAACAATGTACTGACTGCTATCTCTAGCATCCTTCTTCCTTTTGTCTTGGCTCTTAAATTGAGAAGAACTAGATTACCTACAATCCTTGTCGAAGCCCTTGCCATTAGCATTCTTCATGAGCTTCTTGAATTGTCTTGTGATGTAGGACTTCATTTTAGAATCTTCATCGTCTGAAGACTCATCTATGTCATTACTCTTGGCCTTCAATGCCATGCTCTTACCTGTACTCGATTTTCTGATTCTTGTCAAACCTAACTCTTAGGTCTACAGATTGCCAACCAGCTCTGTCAAAAAAATTTTGTCAATGTCCTTTAATTCCTTAATTGATATTGGCATGAAATTTCTCAGGTAGAGATCTGAGCATTTTTCTAACAATCTTGGGTTCGGGAATAGTTTCCCCAAGATTAAAAACCGAGTTCACTATGCATTGAGCTTGGCATAGAACTCATCAAACAACTCATCCTCCTCCATCTTGATCTCTTTGAACCTTGTAGTGAGCCTCTAAAACTTCGAGTCCTTAATAGCCTTGGTTCCCTCATAGGTTGTTTGGAGAATGGTCCATGCTTCCTTGGCAGTTTCGGTAGAGGATATCTTTTTAAACTCCTTTTTCGTGACTGCACTGAATAAAGCATTTAATGCCCTGCTGTTGATATTTGCCACCTTAATCTTAGCATCATCCCGATCAGCTAGAGCTTCTTTTGGCTTGGTCCAGTCTATCTCTACAGCTTGCCACATCTTTTCATCTAATGACTATAAAAAAGCTCTCATGCATACTTTCCAGTATGCATAGTTAATGCCATCAAATAAAAGAGGTATAATAAGAGACTGTCCTCTATCCATGACAAACAAGGGTCAATAGATAGCACAACGAAGATTAACCCTAATCAGAATGTGTCTGCTCAAATACCACTTGATAGGCCAAGAATGTATTGACCATTTGTGATAAATTAATTGATTAATTAGCCAAGTTAATTAATTAATCCAATTAACATGCAAAACTCGTGATAGCATAAAAAACCACCAAGTTAATATGCAGCAAAAAATAAAGTTGACACTGTGATTTGTTTATGAACGGAGAAAACCTCCAAGGCAAAAACCCCCCCAGTTGAATTTAAGGTCACCACTCCTAAGAATCCACTATTATCACAACAAGCGATTACAAGTAAAGGAATCCCAGTAACTTATACCAATCTATAGTTGAACCTCACCTCAATACATAATTGGACTTGTTTTGTAATAACAATATCTCCTTTTCAATGCATGGCTCCCAGTACATGACTAACTAATCAACAAATGGATCCTAGTATGCGACTTAATCACCAACTTGAGAAAGATGTTGGCTGCAAAGTTCTTTAGTTCATCAACACGATGAAGATCATGAAACTCCTTGGTCACAAAACCGAACGACGTACAAATGCAGTAACTTCTTCAAGAGAAAGATGAACTAGGGCAAATTCTGTCTCCGGTCACAATTTGCATGAACAAAATTTTGCTTTATACTCGTGTAACCTTTAACAGCCCTTAAAATAATTCTTATACATGTTTAGGGTTGTGAGAAAAGAAAGCCTAAACATGTACATATGGATTGGAGTGAAATTAGATCTGAAAAACTAATTTTCATAAATCTCGATAGATAGAGTATCTATCGAGTAGCTGTCGAGTATCGAGCTAAAGCAATCTTTTAAACCTCGATAGATGCCATCTATCGAGCTAGTTGTCGAGCTAGTTGTCGAGCTTTAAAATCCAGCACTTTTTCACTTGTTTCTTGGACATATTTGAATAGCTTCAATACGTGGACTTGAACTCTTGTTTCTTGAAGTATTAAACACGTCTTAGATCTACCTAATTACAAGTAAAGTATGTTTTTTCAAAAGATCAGCCAATTCTAAATGACAAATGCTCCTAACATTATTCACATATGTGCTAACAATATTCATTGTGTTCACGATCCATGAAATAAATCATAGCATTGTATAGGAACTAATTAAAGTCACAAGCAACTGGCAATTTAATGCATCTACCTGCCAAATTTTCTCTCATTCTTTTATTTCCTCTAAATAATAATATTAATTTTAGTTTGGAAATACATTATTTAGCCATTATTTTAAAATCTTGCATTCTCTCAAGAATTTAATTATAGAATTGCATGCCGGTACTTATAGAATGACGTACCATATATAATTATTGGTAAAAGACTAAAATATAGCTAAATTTTGAAGTATATAACACTTAATCTCTAATGGTTGTATTATTTGTTTTAGGAGTAAACCGCCATTTAATCTCCCTCAATATTGTTTGTGGGGGAAATGGGCCATATGATTGGTACCGGCCCTCCAAACTTAAGCCCAAATACTCAAGCCAACTAGCCCAGGGGATTGGAGCTGGCCCAAATCTTGTGGGGATGGGCTTGGCCTAACAATAAGTGTATCAAGATCTGGAGAGCAATGTTCGGTGAACTTGTTAATTGTTCGGTTACATCTCGGCCCATTACTAACTATTAAGACAGTACGAAATTAACAAGGAAGTAGAGAAGTTCAGATCTTCACTAAACACTAGAAGTGCTTTTAGGAAGTATTTGTTGAGCACTATTTGGCATCAGGAACAAGTTTCAAAAGAATCCCTAGAAGATATGATGATTCCTTGGGATTTTGACTGAAACTGGGATTGCATGGAACTTGGTGAAATGGTAATGATTTGAACCCCACTAAGAAGAGACTATACAAGGGGAGTAAGGGTAGATAAGTGGGGGGGGGGGGAATTGCTGAAAAAAGAAGAAGAAAAGAGTAAGAAGTAATAACAAAGGAGGGCAGTAGACACAAAGAGGGAGGACAAAAGAACTGAGGGAGATATACTAGAGATTGTAAGGGACTAAGTCTGAGAATAAGAGGGCTTTTGGGCTAGAAATCACAAGGGTATTTATAGTGAGGCTGTCTAGGCTTTGTTTGAGGCTAAATCTGTAGGACTGTGAGGAATACCACCAACACATAGATTTGGAGCCCAAATTCACTTCCATAATTATGAACGTTAGTAGGGTTGGGGCACCACATTTTTTATGCCCATTTCTATGAAACAACCAATAATAGAAGAAGCCCAACAATAAGGGAAATGGAAAGAAAAAGAAGTAAGAATGGTAAAAGGAAGTTAGCAAGCCTAATAGGCTAGCATGGCATGAATAACAGCCAGTAGGCCCATGGGAAGAATAAGAGGTAAAGATAAAGTAAGCAAGCCAAGGAAGTCCATGAAAAGAGGTAGCAAACCCAATGGGCCAACATGGCAAGCATACAGCTAACAAGCCCATAGAAAGAATAAGGGGTAAAGATGAAGTAAGCAGGCTGAGGAAGCCCAAGAAAAGAGATAGTAAGCCTAAGGAGCCAACATGGTAGGAAGGACAGCTAGCAAGCCCATAGGAAGAATGAAAGGTAAAGATGAAGTAAGCGGATCGAGGAAGCCCATGAAAAGAGGTAGCAAGCCCAATGGGCCAACATGGCAAGAATAACAGCCAACAGGCCCATAGGAAGAATAAAAGGTAAAGATGAAGTAAGCAGGTTGAAGAAGCCCAAGAAAAGAGGTAGCAAGCCCAATGGGCCAACATAGTAGGAATGACAGCCAGTAGGGCCATGGGATGGAAAAGGAATGGCGGGAATAGGCACCAAATGGGCTATACGGATAGAGGCCCTTATTTGGGCAATGCTTGTTCCACGGAGGCTAATGCAAGCCCAAAAGCCCACGCATGCCTAACACCGCAAAAGTCAAACTTTACCCAGTACGCATGGCAAAAATATATGGCACAAAAGCAACAAGAATGGCTTGAGAATGAAAGATTACAAACCCAGATGGTAATGGCACTCACACAAGACCCAGGGCACCACCTACATGTACTCAGCCAATACATGGGAGATGGGTCCTCGATCAAGGGATTTAAAGGGTGTGGTTTGGCAGTAGGGAGAAAATGGATCTATTTTGGAGTTCCTGCCGAAACTCCTTTTTGGGAAAATGCTTTGTTGGGATGGAATTTCTCCCAAAAGATGTAAACACAGGCTGGGACTACTTGATGCATGTCATAAGGGTAGGTATAGAGAGCCTTCAACCCTTATCCGTTAAGGGAAGGCAAGGTAGTGAGTGGGAAAGAAACAAAAATAAAAATTTTTGTTTGGAAATGGGGAGTGGTGGAGCATGCACCCTCTAAGCAAAGGTAATAACTAGACAACCAATAGGCTAGTGGATAATCTTGGAAAGATGCCAAAAGTGGTTGGTATAGCCTTTGGGACAAAAGAGAGAAATCTTATAAATTTGAGCAAGTATAAAAGGGATAGAGGTAACCATGAACAGGGGGAACGGAAGGAGGAAGGAGTGACAATAGGTAGATAGAAAACACCCAGAGAGAAAAGAGAGTTATGGCAAAAATGAGACATGCATCAATAGACCAACTTTTCTCTCTCCTTAACATTCCCACTCTCTTGAACCCATAATCCAGGACACGAAACCATTTAGCCCCTCTTCTTAGCACAAGTAATTTCTGCAGTAGAAACCTGCATTAAGGTTGCCAGCATTGGAGATTGGTTCACTTTTTGGACCCATTCTTGCCAAATAGCCCAACCCAAGGCTAGGGAAGACGAGGGTACCTTCTTTGCATCACTAGACATCTTGTGACTGCTTCCTTTTAGTTTGTATTGATACTATTAATATTACTAGTTTCATTTTAGCATTACATGTCCTACTATAGCTTTTCCTTTTTTAGTTCTATTTGTTGTATCAGTTGTTCTGCTGTAACTCTATTTATTTTACTAACGACGTTAGTTGTCTACTATGACTCCATTAAACATGTTTTACCATAACATTCTGCCATAGTATATTTCTGCTGTAACAGCCATCCAACCACAACAATGCCTTGCATTCAGGCTACGGTGCTCTCCACCGCTTGTCTCAACTTTGGGTGAGCCTAGCTTGTGCACAAACTGGCATATTGTGCACTGCAATTCCAAACTAGGCCAATCCCAACTTTGCTACCCTAGATTCACAGGCCTTAGTACGACAGAAGGGTAGAGGCCCAAGCTCACAAAACGCCCCCACAAATATTAAAAGTGATATCAACATGTGCGTATCTTAATTAAGCACTTGAAACAAGCTCGTTTTTCATGTAGGAAGTGCTCCACCTATTTTAATAATAACATTTCTTACTTTCTTCATATTACATGGATATACATACACTACACCACCAACCCTTAACCATGTCTTCTTCAACTTCACCATATGCACTGGGAAATCCTTAAAAGTTGTTTTGTCATTGTGGACCAAGGGCACCGGTGAAGACATCATGGACAGGTGGAAGCATTGGGAGGAGGTTTTGGGCGTGTGAAAAATACAGGGTATTGTACTAATTTGAAAGAATAAAATTTTGAGAAAATCTATGAAAACAACTTTTGTTCCACAATTTTTGCAACCTGACATGTGCCACTATAAATTTTTGAGAAAAAACAAATAGGTCCATGTGAAAGTTCATTGAGAAAATTAAATGATACACTATAAAAATTTTCATAATCAATTGCACAATTTATTGACATGTTAAGTCACGATTAGAACAACATTTGTATATTGGTCCATTATGACATGACATTGTTTTTACTAACACTAATTACAACATGCCATCTTAATAATTGTAAAAAATTTTGTGTCCCTAATTATAAACTACTTATTGATTCTTTCTTCTAAAAAAAAATACTTATTGAAACTGAAAATATATTATCATCTCTCTATCTCTCTCAATCTGTTATTTAATTATGGGTTATGCTAACAAGTGCCCTTACAATAATGATTAATAATTCATTTTAAGAAAGTTTTGACACCACTTTTATAAAAAATGAAAAAAAAAGCTATCAAAATATTAATTTTTTTCTTTTCTAATAAAAACTTTATTTGAATGGATTATTAACCATTGTCATAAAGGAATCTTTTAGCATTTTCCTTTAATTATTAATTAATCTTTGAACCTCTTTATTGCTACAAGGTTGATGGTACTTGTGGATACTTTGCTTGGCTTGGCCCTCCTACATGCGCACGTGGTAGAGAATTGCTTCCTTTGCTTAGAGAGAAGATAGATAGCTTAGAGAAGGAGTTGGCAACAGCCCATGCAAAGGAAATTAAGGGCTGTTTGAGAAAGTAATTTGAATTATGTTGTTTGAGTATTTTTTATATACTTGTGGGTGAAAAAGTGTGTAAAAATATGTACAATATTGTTTAAAATGTATTGAAATGTGTTAAAACTATGCCTTCATACAGGCTCTAAAATTTCTCCAACTTTCACTTTTACAACTAGTACTATTTTTGGGTTTTGTTTGATGATAGTCTTCTGGGTCCTATTTATCGGATGATATTTATGTACTCTTAACTGGGATATAGTTTTTTTTTTTTTTTTTTTAAATAAGTTTGGTGGAATAAAAATTCTCACTTTTTTTACAACTAGAGAATGTCATACACAATGCATGAATATTTTGCAATTATATAATATCTATAATGTTTTTTTCCATAGTTTTGAAACTTGTATCGGACTGTACGGTCCAACTGTGTTAACAAAAAATCGTTCAGCAGTCCGGTTTTTTAAACTGATAAAAACGGATATTTGACTTTTGCTAGAAATAGCGTGAACCGCAGTTAAACCGTACATACTTCTAAACCGGTCACGAGTTTACAGGTCAGTAACATATTTTCTTCAAATATTTTCAAAAAAAAAAAAAAAAATTGGTAATCTATTTGCTCGCACGGCCCAAAGTCCAAACTGTCAGAAGCTTTGGGAAGTGGGGTAATATATTTAAAAACAATATATATATGTTAAATAAGACTTTTCGCTTGGGACGAGTGAGTGGGCTCCAGCTTTTTTTAAATTTTAAAGTGCATTGCATATTTTATATTTTATTATTATTATTATTATTATTATTATTATTATTATTATTATTATATTTTGGTTAAGAAAAGGTTTCTTATGTTTAAAACTTTAAATTTTAAACTATCAGTATTGATTTTTATTTATTAAGATTGAAATCTGAGTATTTTTTATTATAAATAAAAATCTGACTATTTTTAGTTGAGATTAGTTTTTGAAATATTGTTATGCTGTATTGTTGTGCTAAAAACAATTGAAATAATAGAAGAAATATCTAACTAATCTTTGAAGATTGCTAATGTTACATTTTTATTTTATTTATTTTTATATTAAATTAATTATTACATCATTACGGTTCAACCTTAGTTCGATCTTAGTCTAACTTTAAAAATTTTGAATCTCTACCTTTCACGGTTCATTAAACGGTCCAGATTTTAAAACCATGATTTTTTCACGTTATTGTTGAATTCTTTGAAATTTGATTTCTTAATTCATATGTTGCAGTCTAGATAGGTGTTAGGATAAGATGTATACTTAAAGGTACAAATCATACTCATATCCCATAAATCTATGTTAATAAATTATAGAATAATTTAAACACCAAACAAAAATGTTTCTAATAAATTCTGGCACATTCTGTTAGAAATATAAAAAATCAATTTATACACATAACCAAACTTCAGCAAATACTACTTCATAAAATAAAAAAAAAATAAATAAAACTTCAGCAAATACTACATGCCTAAATAGTCAAACTGTCCACCAAGCAAAACAACTTTCACACAAAAATGTTAGTAAATTAAGAGGGTGTTTGTGATAATAGTTTAAATTATGTTATTTTGGTATTTTTGATATACATATGAGTGAAAAAGTGCAATCGACTGTACTCTAACCAAGTCAATCGACTTACATATTTCATTTCACAAAAAATGCCCCTCAAGGTCAGTACTACTATATTCCAACGGCCCACACTCACATCGACAATAAAGGGGCTGGAAAATCCTTCATAATCACAATTTAATTTTTTTATAATTATAATCATAATTTAATTAAAAGAACGATTCAATGATACCACATGAAAATTTTAAATCTCTAAAGATTAACCAAATCTCTCCAATGTTATTGTCAACCAGCCTTAACCAATACCAAATCAATTTTTAAAATTTTTTTTTAAAAGAAGTGGTCGGCACGAAATCCTGAAAATTAAAAGATTATAAAGTTACGAACAAAGTCAGTACTTCGGTAACAAAATTCTACAAAATCACATTGTGCTCTTTATAACAAGAAGGTTACGGATGTACTAACTTGATTTTTATTATTATTATTTTTTTTTTGGAGAAGATACTAACTTGATATGTTTACAATTTTTTTAGCATTATTTTTTCCCCAAATTTCAGAGATTAAAATAAAATTTTATCCAAATTCAGTGATTAATTATATATTTTCACTTTAATTAAGTTTTTTTAGAAGATTAATTAAGTTAATTATAAGAAGGTTACACGGTCTACATTTTCAATGATCCTATTGGGTAAGTCCTATAGGGGGCCTGACTTAAATGCAATCTTTGGTTTGTTAATAGAGCTATTAATGTGCATTTCCCTAACAACAGATCAAATTACAACATCAAAAACAACAAGAATTAGTCCAAAAGCTGTTGGGCAAGGTTATAAATCCTTAATAGACTGGTTATGGCATGCATTCCTTTGCGTCATTTTATTCTATTCAAAATTATACTTTTGGTAAATTTTTTAAGAGAAATGATATGTCTACAATATTTTCACAATATTTTTACAATAAATTCTAAGTGACAGGCTATTACTGGTTATTATTGTTGGGAGTAAAAAAGTAATCTTAGTGTTGGGTTTAAATTTGAACCAGTAACAACTAACCACCTATGATTTGTTGTGAAAATATTATAAAATTATTGTGAACGTAACATCCCTCATTCTTTAATTAATACTTTTTTTTTTCTCTTTCTACTAATACTATTTTAGGGTTTATTTATTCTCTTCACTGAATTGAAGTTACTCTTTTTTAGAAGTCACGCTTTAATCGCTCTCCTTTATACGTGATCAAACCATCTCAAATAACTCTTTATTATCTTTTTCTCAATAGGGAGTTCATATCATAAAACAAAATTTCTCATTGTGAATCATTTTTTTTTCTTAATATATATTTTTATTTCAATCACACTCATTTTATGAACATATTACTTCTTAACAATCAAACATTCCGAACTATAAAGCATAGCTTGTCAATTAAAATATGGAATATAAAGAAAAATATGAGGGGGCTTAAATTTTAAATGACGTGGGAGACTTAGAAAAAAATCATTATAAGGCCCAACCCAACCCTGGTACCTCAATGTTGAAGCCTCTACCTAGGTCTAGCTCCTTCTAATTGGCTCGTTGTCAAATCTCCTGTTAGCAACAATAATGATGGGAACTTACACCGTGCTTCCAGTCCACTTACAGAAAAGCAGCAACTCTCTCGGTAATTAGTAAAAATCAAAGCAGTTGATTGTGAATTTAAAAAAAAAAAAAACATTTATTCTTTTATCTTTTGAATTATATAATAACAAATGATTATGAGGGTATAAAGTTAATTTTATACAAAATCCAACTCTCCTCCATTTCACAAGGTAATAGAGTAAATTCACATAAAAATTAACATTTTTCTCCTCTTTTCTATCCAAATTGGATGAAAAGTAACAGAGTAACACTACAAATATAATAATTTTTTGCAATAGTTGAGTAGTCAAGTTTCTACTAATTCTTATTTAGCACACAATTAACATTAATTTTTTACTTATCGATAACAACTTGTTACCTCAAAAATTGTGAAGCTTTTTTATATTTCTAGACTTATTGAAAGGAATAGGTGAGAAATTAAGAATAATGCTAGAGTCAAAATATTTTTACAAACTACTGACATGGTCCACATCAGCTATTCAATTATTGAAATACCATCAAATAATTAAAAGAACTCCAAAGAAATTTCATCTAAAATATATATATATATACACATATATTTAATGAAATTTTTTTAGAACAATTTATTATATTGTAATTAAGATTTATTGTAAAAGTGTTGTGAATATAACATTTTTCTATATTTATTACATAATAGCCTATTCTTTATTTACTTTATTAAAATGTAATGTCACAAAAGATAACCAAGCAGAATAAATATTGACATAAAATAAAACACACTAATCATTACCTTCATAAGTCATGTACTCCATTTGAAACAATGACATGAATATACTTTAAATTTTGAATTCCAAATTCTCAAAATTAAAAAAAAAAAAAAGTTTTTAGTCAATACTTTATGATGCGGTATAAAAAGTAAGCAGGGTTTTGTCAAATGTGTGCAACATATTCTTGACGCAAATGCACATAAAAATTTGGATGCAAGTGATGCTGTCATCAAGGGGCAGGTGTCCAGCGACCTTGATGACCTGGTCCAGCGAACTGACTCGCCATTCATAGCTTCTGTCAATTCATTCTCACTCCCACAGAAGTTTCGCATGATACATGTAGAAAGCTACAACATGTCCAAGGACTCCTTGGATCACTTGGAGTCCTTCAAGACCCTGATGCACCTTCAAGGGGTACTAGATGCGATCATGTGCAGAGCATTCCCCACCATGCTGAAGGGACAAGCAAGGATCTGTTTCAGCAGGCTAACGCCAAACTCCATTGGTACTTTCAAAGAGTTAAGCGCCTAATTCGCCTCGCACTTCATCGGGGGGAACAGGTATAAGAAATCCACCACATGCTTGATGAACATTAAGCAGCGGGAAGACGAAACGTTGAAGTCTTACATAACTCACTTTAACAAGGAAGCCCTTTCAATCGATGAAGCTGACAACAAGATACTTGTAGCGGTGTTCACCAATGGGCTGCGGAAGGGTAAGTTATTATTTTCCCTATATAAGAACGTCCTGAAGACCATGTCAGATGTGCTTTACAGGGCGACCAAGTACATGAATGCGAAAGACGCACTACTGGCCCGAGAAGAGAAGCCTAAAAAAAGGGAAAGACAAGAAGACGCATGACTGGATAGGGGGTGACCTGAGATGTCACAATTTTTGTGACAGTATATACTCCATAACCCGTCAGGAAAGGCTGACGAGGCTATGGAGTAGGGGGCAGCTGATAAGGATAATTTTGTAGACAAGAAAAAAAGGGAAAGACAAGAATGCGAAAGACGCACTACTGGCTCGAGAAGAGAGGCCTAAAAAAAGGGAAAGACAAGAAGACGCATGACTGGATAGGGGGTGACCTGAGATGTCACAATTTTTGTGACAGTATATACTCCATAACCCGTCAGGAAAGGCTGACGAGACTATGGAGTAGGGGGCAGCTGATAAGGATAATTTTGTAGACAAGAAAAAGGTGTCGAGCCTAATGGTTCCGATGGGCTTGCTTACAGCGAGGGGCTGCATCTTAGAGCTGACGACCCTAAAGCTGACAACCTCAACCTACAAGTCGACAACTTTAGAAACGAGAGAAGCGTCAGGCTGACGGGAATAAGCTGAAGAGGTCAATTAAACTCCCGTCCGCAGCCTTACTTGACCTTCATGCATGCGTGAGTAAAGGGAGTTTTTGCGCTACACGCTTAACCCTAATTAAAAGACTCCTAAAAGGAAAAGAGTTCTAAAAGATATGCAAAATCCATGAATTACTCTCTCAGAAGGAAAGAACTTCTTAACCAAGGCGTAAATTTCGGCCCTACAATACTATAAATACCCCAAAACCCTCAGAAATCAAGGTACACATAATTAATTCCAGCTCTGGCACTCTAGGATTGTGAACAAGAGATTTCTCTAACTTGACCGTCGGAGGGTATTTGGCCGGTACCACGCCGGTACTCCTCTAAAAGTCTTTAGCTTTTGTATTGTGCTCGTATTTCATCAGGAGCACGTGAGGACCGTGTGACTTACTGACAATTTTTGGCATCATCAGTATGCCTCATATGCATGGAGTTCAAGGCCAAAGAGGTTACAAGAGCTAGCCCTTAAATAGATGCACTCAAAAAAACCACCAGGACCTGATGGTATGCCTTATCTTTATTTATTTATTTATTTATCAATATTACTGGTCTTTAGTTAGAAATTGTGTTACACAAGCTGTTTTGGATTTTCTAAATCATGGAACTATCTCACACAAATTTAATGAAACCCATATTACCCTAGTCCCCAAGTGAAGAATCCAACTAAGATTACCCAATATAGACCTATTAGTCTTAGCAATGTTGTGTCTAGGCTTGCTTCGAAGGTTCTTGTTGTAGATTAAAAAATTTCCTTCCAAATATCATTAGTGAGAATCAAAGTACTTACATGTCCCAGCGTTTTATCACTGATAATGTATTAATGGCTTTTGAAACAATGCATCACATAGGCCAAAAAAGAATGAGAAGGTGGGAGTGATGGCTCTAAAATTAGACATGAGTAAGGCTTATGATAGGGTGGAATGGGAATGCCTAGAAAAAATTAAGCTCAAGGTGGGTTTCAATACACATTGGGTTGATCTTATGATGAGGTGTGTGCACTCTGTCACTTATGCTGTTAAAATCAATGGAAAACCGCGAGCCGTTATTATCCCAACTTTAGGACTATGCCAGGGGGACCCTATCTCCCCTTACCTTTTCTTGTTTTGTGCAAAAGGTTTGTTAACCCTAATTAGAAAATTAATGGAGCATGGTGCCATTAAGGGGATTTCCACTTGCACAACGGGACCATCGATCTCCCATTTATTCTTTGCTGATAATAGCTTGATTTTTTGTCAGGCCACAAGAGAGGAATGCTCTAACTTAGTTGATATCTTGGAGAAATATGAGTTAGCTTCAGGCCAACAGCTGAACAAAGAGAAGACTTCTCTCTTCTTAAGTTGTAGCACACCATAAAATGTCCAAGATGAGATCAAGAAGAGATTTGGAGCAGAGATCATTAAACAACATGAGAAGTATCTGGAGCTTCCATCACTAGTAGGGAAGAATAAATGTAACACCTTCCATCAATTAATTGAGAGACTGGATAACAAACTATCTGGGTGGAAAGATAAGCTATTGTCTAATTTTAAATTATGGGCCAACTATTTCATGCCAAGATAAGGTCATCAATTTCCTCAAAAGAAGAAAGAAAAAATAAATAAAAAAAGGTTGTCAAAACTGCTGAATGTTTAAAAATAACTTAGTCTAATTGGGCCTAGTTAAAACATTGAAAAAAATGAATAAATAATCGTTGCAAAGAAGTAATGCATTCTAAAGATTAAATAAAAATAAAAATATAAATATAAGGCAATATAAATGTGGCATCATTAGAATTTAGAAGACCAATTTGCTTCACCTTTTGTCATGGTGACATTTTATTAGTTTCTCAAGAAGCCATTCAAAAAGAGCCAATTTTATTAATTCTCTCGATTTCATCACACGCACGAAGTTGGGCTGAGTCATGCTTGACTAGGTCTGTTACTAAATAATACTGCCTGAGCTCCATTGATTCTTAAATACAACAAAGCACCTCCGGCCCAATTGGATCCCAAACCTCACTCAGCTTAAGCAAAAACAAACGACCCACATCAAATTTGAGGTCCATAAATATATATATATATATATATATATATATATATATATATATATATAAATTTGATGAAAAGGAGCACATCCGACCCAATTGATAAAACCAGTGGCACAGGCAATACCAAGTTACACTATGAGTGTATTTAAATTCCCAAATGCTTTATGTGATGAAATGACTGGTATGGTTTGCAAGTTTTGGTGGGGGCAAACCAACGAGAGAAGAAAAATAGCTTGGTTGACTTGGGACAAGATGTGTTTACTAAAGGAGGAGGGTGGCTTGGGTTTTCACAATCTCAAAGCCTTCAATCTCACTTTACTAGCAAAGCAAGGCTAGTGCTTACAAACTAATACCACATCACTCGTTCATAGGATCTTCAAGGCACGGTATTTCCCCAATGGGAACTTTCTATCGATTGAATTTGGCAACCATCCATTGTTTGCTTGGCTTAATATCTTGGCAGCATAACCCATTGTACAAAGAGGGCATCGTTGGTAGGTTGGGAATGACCATTCACTAAATATTTTGAGAGATAAATGGCTTAATGAACCATGTATATTTAAACTTACATCCAAACCAGTTAATGTCCCATTCGATACTCGAGTGTCTTTGCTTATCGACCCTTACAGTAGGGCTTGGAAGGCTGACATGGTTACCCAAATCTTCTCCCCTTTGGATGCCTCTGCTATTTGAAGCATTCCCCTTAGTTTTTGACTTCCAAGTGATCAGATAATATGGGCTTATACTCCAAAAGGAGATTTTAATATTCGCAGTGCTTATAAGATTGTGTTGGATGAGGTGATTGAAACCCAGGGGAAGCATTAGACAATGAGGATCGTAATATATTTTGGAAGACACTCTGGGGTCTTAATGTTCCTAATAAAGTCAAGTCATTCGCATGGCGAGCATGTAGGATTATCATTCCAACGAAGGCTAACTTGCGTAGATGGAAGGTAATTGATAATTCCATCTGTGAGGCATACGGGTTGGAACCAGAAAGTAGCGGGCATGTATTCTGGGGTTGTGAGAAAGCATGAGAAATCTGGGCACTATCAACTATTCTTTTTAAGCACATGGAGTTAACTTCCCAAAATTTGAGGACCTGATTTGGTATTTGAAGTTCGGACAAAGAAAAGGGAATGATCTGCTGGAACTTGTCATTATGGTATCTTGGGCCATTTGGTTCAACCGTAACGAAGTGTGACAAGGGAAAACTAAAAAAACTGACCTAGCTATTTTGCAAAAGGCACGATACATGCTAGAAGAATTCCAAACCGCCAATCTGAAGTTGTCAGAGGTCAAAAATAAGGATGAGGTCTGATGAGAAGCTCCAATTGCACCATGGTACAAGGTCAACAACAATGCTACAATTTTTACTAGTAACAACTCAATCGGATTGGGAGCTATTATTCAAGACCATGGTGGGCGTGTTAAAGCCAAGGAAGTCAATACCGTACCGGAGGCTGTACCGGTTTGGCCAGCGGTACGATATATTTCGGATACCGGTTAATACCGGCGTACCGTTTCGGGTTTATCACTATTTTATTTATATATATATATATATATATATATATATATATATATATACAACCAAAATTCATATAATTTATTAAAAAGTTTAAATTTATAAATCTTTATCTTATTTAATATATTAATCTCTAGTTAAAATTTCAAATAGGTTAATTAATAAAAATAGGGAATTGATGTTCTTACTTCTTTAACAATAATAATAATATCACTTACACAAAAACTTTTTTCACCTAAAATGCTGTTTGAAACTTCTTTGCATTAGATAGAAAAAAAAAAAAAAAAAAAAAAAATCTAACAATTCAGTTGGGGCCATTGGAGGCTGAAGCGAAGGCATTGGAGGAGAGCTTACTATTTGCTTGGGATGTGGGAATTCATGATGTTCTATTTGAATGTGATTCCAAGATTGTCTATGATGTTGTGACTGAATGTAGTGATCCTCCTTCAATAATAGGCAACATAATTGAAGGTATTCGATACAAATTGCATGATTTTCGACAGGCACAAGTATCACACGTTCATTGACAAAGTAATTGTCTTGCCCATTTATTAGTGTAATATGCTAGGTATATCATTGATTATGTAACTTAGATAGAGGAAACACCTCCTATCGTTGAGTTTGCAATGGCTCATGATGTAACAATGCTATCTTCGTTTTAATAAAAGTTACAAGTTTCATATAAAAAAAAAAAAAATTATAGGTAACAAAACTGTTATTAGTAGGTTAAAAAGTAATGTTAGTAGTATGTCCAGATTAGAACCAATAAAAGCTTGCCATCTAAAATTTATTGTGAAAATATTATAAATGCAACATTACTCTTATTTTTAATAAACCCAATTTTTTGAAATTTTGTATTTTCAAGTCAAGGTATTCCGTCAAATTCTTGAAATTTTGTTTTTTCAAGTCAAGGTGCCCATCAAATTCTTGAAATTTTGTTTTTTCAAAAGTCAAGGTGTTACCATGAACACCGTACAATAATGTAGAGCCGCCACTGTCACATGATGTGTGTCAAAGCATTTAACACATTGCGAAGAATAGTACTAATTCACTCTTCACGGAAATTATTAAACCCATGAACTCATTTTTCGTGGCAACATCAGTTTTGTCCCCTTTCGAGTAATTGAAAATGTGGTAAATCGATGTAATTATGATCTCATCCTGCATTTGAACACGATTTCAAATCAATACGTTGCTGTAGCTAGCTATGTTATGGGCACACATGTGCTTGTTAGTACAATATTACATACGTCGCTAGTTTTGTTTTCTTTTTTAACAGCTACATAGAATAAGTAGCTTCTATACAATGGAACACAGTTTATGTTACAGCTTGTAGCACGCTCTAAATATTCCTCAAATCAAAATATCAAAATTACTATACTCCAACCAAGTCAATCAAGTTACAAATTTCAGCTCACAAAAAAAGTGAGTTTTAACATTTGGTATCCAATCCTGATAATGTAGCTTTATCATCAGATAAAGATATCAATTGGTTTTTGGTGTAGACAAGAATTAAATTTCAGATCTTTTGTTCAACTATTAGACACTTTATGTAACATGGATAGAGGAAACACCTCATATTGTTGAGTTTGCAATGGCTTATGATGTAACAATGTTATCTTCATTTTAATAAAAGTTACAAGTTTCTTTTCTTTTAAAAAAAAAATTATAGGTAAGAAACTGTTATTAGTAGGTTAAAAAGTAATGTTAGTAGTATGTCCATATTAGAACCAGTACAAGCTTGTCACCTAAAATTTATTGTAAAAATATTGTAAATACAACATTACTCTTATTTTTAATGAACCCAATTTTTTGAAATTTTGTATTTTCAAGTCAAGGTATTCCGTCAAATTCTTGAAATTTTGTTTTTTCAAGTCAAAGTGTCCATCAAATTCTTGAAATTTTGTTTTTTCAAGTCAATGTGTTACCATGAACACCTTGCTATAATGTAGAGCCGCCACTGGCACAGGCTGTGTTAAAGCATTTAACACATTGCAAAGAAGAGTACTTATTCACTCTTCACGGAAATTATTAAACCCATGAACTCATTTTTCGTGGCAACATCAGATTTGTCCCCTTTCGAGTAATTGAAAATGTGGTAAATCGATGTAATTATAATCTCATCCTGCATTTGAACACGATTTCAAATCAATACTTTGCTGTAGCTAGCTATGTTATGGGCACACGTGCTTGTTAGTACAATATTACATACGTCGCTGGTTTTGTTTTCTTTTTTAACAGCTACATAGAATAAGTGGCTTCTATGCAATGGAACACAGTTTATGTTACAGCTTGTAGCACACCCTAAATATTCCTCAAATCAAAATATCAAAATTACTATACTCCAACCAAGTCAATCAAGTTACAAATTTCAGCTCACATAAAAAGTGAGTTTTAACATTTGGTGTCCAATCCTGATAATGTAGCTTTATGATCAGACTAAGATATCAATTGGTTTTTGGTGTAGGCAGAAATTAAATTTCAAATCTCTTATTCAACTATTAGAAACTTTACTAGTTGAGCTAACTAGTACCTACTTTTCCTCGGTCTTCTTCTAATTGGCTTGTTATTGAATCTCCTCTTAGAATAAGAAACAAATAATGATGGGAACTTGCGGCATGCTTTCCAGTCCCACTTCCAAATGCATTAACTCTCTTGGTATTTAGAGAATTTCTTAGGCAGCATTAAATCAAATCATGAGGTTATAAATATATATATATTTTTTAAACCAAATTATGAATCAACTTATTCTATTAAAACAAGGTTATAAATCAACTACTATTAGCTACTCATTATGAAAAGCTATTAGCTACAATAAATGAGGCCAAGTGGATTAGTAAGTAAACATAATTATTTGCACTAAGCAATGGCTAATTAATTAAGTACACTATTGATGCTTATGATGAAACCTGAGTGCATCCCCGCATCAGTTTGAAACTATGGGTCCGTTTGGATAAAGCGTTTTGTTGAAAACTGAAAACACTGTAGCAAAATAATTTTTAAATGTGTGAAGAATATTGCGAGACCCATTTTTAATAAAAAATTATTTGAAAAGTGAAATTTGTGGGTCCCGTGAACAGTAAACGGGATCCACAGATGTGATTAAAAAATGGAAAAGTCAACAAAATTGGCTACTGTTTATGTTACTGTTCATGAACAGTAGATTTTGTCCCCCCTGAGGCGTGCATCAGGAAAAAGAAAAAAAAAAAAAAAAAAAAAACGTGGAAACGCTAAACACTAAACGCGTTCAGCTGTATCCAAACCCAACCTATGTTGCCAATTATTGAATCAATGTAATAGATTTTGAATTTAAAAGAGGAAAAAAACAGTAATTTTATTCTATTTTCTTTTTGAATTTTAAAATGACAATCGAATATGATTATGAGGGTATAAAAGTAATTTTATACATAATTCAACCTCCTCCATTTTACAAGGAATAAGAGAAATTTTGCACAAAAATAGATATCTTTCTCCTCTTTTCCATCCAAATTGGATGAAAAAAATAGTAACACTACAAGCACAATAATTTTCAATAGTTGAGAGGTCAAGTTTCTATTTGTTCTTGTCTAGACCCATCAATAACATCATTTTTATCTATCAATAACAACCTATCATCTTAGCAATTGCAATTTTTTTTTTTTTGTAACACTAGACTTCTTGAATGCAAGAGATAAAAAAATAAAAATAAAATAAAACTAAGTGTAATACTAGAGTTATAAACTATTTTTACAAACGGCTAATTTGGCATGGTCCATCTCATCTATTAAATTACTAAAATACACGTTTGATAATTTGGCATGGTCTATCTCGACTCTAATGAAATTTTTCTTAGAACAATTTATTGTGTTATAACAACTAATCACTTAGGATTTATTAAAAATACTGTGAATATAATATTTCTCCATATTTATTTCATAATAGTCCATTCATTACTTTATTAAAATGTAATGTCACAAAAGATAACAGAGTAGTATAAATATTGAATTTTACGGTGAATTTTTACAAAATTAAATTCAGCTCTCCACCCACCTCCTTATGTACAAAGTGCTTGGGAGTCTAGGAGAAAAATGATGCAAGCTATAGGATTAGCATTATATTGTAATTATCTATAAAAAAAAAATTACATGGTATCAATCCTTTAACGATCATGTATTTATTTTCATTTGCAAGGTTGAAGAAGCTGAGTGAGATTTCTAAACATATTTTATTGTGAGTAGCTAGAGAGAATTGTATTTTTGAACTATGCTAGCTAATTGTGTGTGTATATATATATATATATATATATGTATATAAAGAGAAATGTTAATGAATGTCTTAAGGGTATTTGTAAATAAACCATTTTAGGAAAGCTTTTATGAGAAAAGAAAAAACAAATGTTTTAACAGCTTTTTCTATTTCCTATAAAGTGATGTCAAAACATTTCTAAAATTATTTGTTAACAATTTCTCAAAAAAAACCTTTAACATGATCAAAAGAGAAAAATAATAGATACATATATAAGCTTCCTCGTTAAAATACAAACATACTAAAGTAATCATTACCTTCATAAGTCATGTGCTCCATTTCAAACAAGGACATGAATAATTTAGATTTTGAATTACAAAGTCTCCAATAAAAACACTTGTTTTTAGTCAATAGTTTATGATGCGGCATAATAAAAGTTTAGCAGGGTTTTCTCAAATGTGAGCAACATATTCTTGACACAAATGCGCATAAAAAGTTATGGCTAGTTGATCTTTTTTCAAGTTATCTAAGGTTGCGAAATTCTTTTTTGAAAGCTCAATTCAAATGTGAATTGACTAATAACTAAATTCTAACCTCAAATCTAGCAGGAGAGAATAATTTGGATTTTGGAGTGTCTGAAATTGGCCTAATATTCAGGCATTTATCATCTCATCTGTCCATTTAACCTAGAATTCAAGACAATATTTTTGACTCTTCGGATCGAACCTGTATGTATGTTCCCATGAGTACCTACTACAAACAGATTAGTAATCCTTTTTTTTTTTTTTTTTGCAAAAGTGTGTCTTGCATTGTTGTCAATTGATAATCTTCAAATGCATGCTTTAAGCTCTGTTTCCTACGTCAGGGCTAGAAGGAATAGGAGCTTATTTTAACTTTCATTATTGTAATGAAAGTTAAACAAATGTTGTTCTCTAAAAAATGGACTACTTTTTCAAAATAGACCACTTTATAAAATGCCTAAGGATTCAGATCCTCTCACTAAAAAAAAACTTGTTTTTAGTCAATACTTTATGATGCGGCATAAAAGGTTAGCAGGGTTTTGTCAAATGCGAGCAACATATTCTTGTCCTTGACGCAAATGCAAATAAAAATGTATGGCTGAACTTTTCTCAAGTTCTCTAAGGTTGCGAAATTCTTTTTGGGTTCTGCTCAATTCAAAAGTGAATTGACTAATTACTAATTTTCTCATCAAATCAAGCTAGCAGGAGAGAATAATTTGGATTTTGTAGTGTCTGAAATTGGTCTCATATTCTGATATTCATCATCACATCTGACCATGTACCATGAATTCAAGACAATATTTTTTACTGTTCGTATTGTATCTGTATGTATGTTCCCATGAGTAGCTACTACGTATAGATTAGTAATCCTTCCTCTTTTTTTTCTTTTTTTCTTTGTTTTTTCAGAAAGAGATTCTTGCATTGTTGTCAATTGATCATCTTCAAATGTATACCTCAAACCATGTTTCCTACGACAGGGCTAGAAGGAATAGGAGCTTGTTTTAATTTTCATTATTGTAATGACTGGTAATTCAAGAAGATAATTATTTATAATGCAACAGGGCATATGTCGAAGCAGCGATGTCTCTAGAAAATTCTTAAAGAACCTAAATATATCAACATCGAAACAACAACAACAACAACAACAACAACAGCAAAAAACAGATATATAAAATTTTACAATTTCTTTCTACTAATAAAATGAAAAGACAAAAATATACTAATGAGAGAAAAAATGAGAACTAGGAATGTTGAGATGAGAGTAATTAAATGAGAGAGAATATGAAATGATTATAAAAAAAATTAAATGAGAGAGAATATGAAATGATTATAAAAAAAAGGAGAGAGAGAGAGAGAGAGAGAGAGAGAGAGAGAGAGAGAGAGAGAGAGCAACGGATGATATTTACTGTGACTACGAGCCTAATAGAGGTTTTATTTTATTTTTTTTAAATGGGCTTTTTGTTGAATTATTTGATAATTTATTGTTTGACTTAGTCTTGTTTTTGTTTGAACTATTTTTGCTATTATTTGAGCTCTTTTGTATTGTTGCTACTTGATCTTTTATTTTATATTTTTGTTTAAGGGGTTAAGGATCATATTAGGGTTTAAGATTTTTTTTCTATTAAAGAGTAATGTTATATCCACAATATTTTAACGATAATTATTTCAAAAAAAATCATAAGTAACAAATTGTTATTGGTGGTTTAAAAAGTTATGTTAGTAATAGGTCCATATTGGAATCAGTAACAACTTACCACCTAAAAAGTTTTATGAAAATATTATGAACGTAACATTACTCATATTTTTATTGAACCCAAATTATTGGGATTCTCAAGTCATGTGTGGTGGTCTATTCCCAACAACCTTGGGCTTTTGGGCTCAGGCCTCCAATTTACTTATACTCTAGGTTGGGCTTATTCCATAAAGGGAGGTCCAAGAAATGGCTCTAAAGATTACCGAGGGAGTTAAACTATAGTTTTTGGCCAAAATTCCATTGATCCTGGCTCAGCCAAGATAATGATTGTATAGCCAAGCCCCCTACCTTGAAATCCAAACGGGATTTCATTATCCCCAAGTTATATTTTTTCTTTACTACTCTTGTGTTTTACTTCTCCAATTTTCCAACCCATCCTTGCCTTTCCTCCTTAGTTTATAGCCACCCCATAGTGGGGTTTTCATGACGTGGGGATATTCCCCCTGTCAGTGGGTCCCTCTGTATTATATTCCTAGCCAAATGGGACCCACTGCCAATTACTGATTCGGGGTGTCAAATGGGTGGATTTGGGGTGGGCATAATTGGGTTTGGTACATAAAAATCATTTACCCATTTAACTAATTACTTCTAACTTAAACCTAACCCAACCCAACCCAACCCAACCTAACCCAATTATTATGGGTAAACCCCAACCCACCTAATAACCCAATAATCAAAAATACCAAAATGCCTCGAAAACTTGAAAATGACCAAAGTACACCCAAAATCCTTTAAAATTACAAAAATACTCCCTAAACTTAAAAAAATACCAAATATGCTCAAAGACCACTAAAAATTATCAAAATACCTCTGGAACTTAAAAAATGACCAAAATATGACTGAAATACCCTTGAAATTTATAAATTGACCAAAATACTATCCATAAACCTTTAAAATGACCAAAATACCTCCGAAACTTAAAAAATTACTAAAATATCTCTTAAACCTAAAAATTTACCAAAACCTAAAAAAATGATTGAAATACCCCCCCAAAACCTAAAAAAATGATAAAAATACACCCAAAACTGAAAAATTAACCAAAATACCACCTAATCCTAAAAAATGACCAAAATACCCCTTGAAACCTAAAAAATGACCGAAACACCCTTGAAACCTAAAAAATATCCAAAATACTCTTGAAACCTAAAAAATGACCAAAATACTCCTAAAACCTAAAAAATGACCGAAATACACCATAAACCTAAAAATGACCAAAATGCCCCTTAAACTTATAAGATGATAAAAATACACCCTAAACCTAAAAAAATGACTGAAATACTTCAAAAATTGAAAAAAAAATGATCTAAATACCCTGAAATCTAAAATTTGACCCAAATACCCCTGTAAAGTTTTAAACCCCTTAATACAATATGTTTAACCAATATTAAGCCAAGTTGATTAACAAGTTTGTTAATTAAAACTAGGTTAAACATATATGTGTAAAATAAATATAATGCGAAACTATAAGGAACACAAAAATCTGATGACCTAGGAAAACCAAACTAGTAAAAAACCTGGAGAGGATTTCAAATCTTTCCTTTGATTAACTGCAACCACAAGTTCTCCTACTTATGACTTTTAGACTCTACTCAAAGATTTCAAATCT
The DNA here is from genome assembly GCA_032878915.1 of Castanopsis chinensis. NCBI lineage: Eukaryota > Viridiplantae > Streptophyta > Magnoliopsida > Fagales > Fagaceae > Castanopsis > Castanopsis chinensis. The sequence continues at coordinate 1,416,453 of JAVQMG010000026.1, read as the reverse complement.
TCGTTAAGTTCTTTATGTAGCAACTAAAGCGATCATCAAGCTCTTAACATCAATCTTGATCTTGATAACCCTAAGTGTGTATGAAGGTAAACACCTCTAGATCCCATAAGAAATTCAACACACAACACATCAAAAAGCCTCTGAAACATAGCTAGGGTTTTCCTTTTTATGTGTGAAGTAAAATATAAAACCCTACACGTCAAACGGGCTTGGGTTGAGTTGGAAATTCTGCAAAAAATTAATTCAGCGCGATTTTCGATTGATCGAATCTAATTTTTGATTGATCGAGCCTTGCAGAATTTGTCCACTAATTTCTGCAATCACTCGATTCTAACTTTACAATAAAAGATACTTTGAGCAAGCCTAAACCTAGACTTTATGTTTTCATCATGGTTTGCCTACACATTACACATTGAAGTTCTAATATATTAGTCCCTAAGGTCTTAGAACCTAACAACTCTGAAACCTAAAAATTTACCAAAATACCCCCAAAACCTACAAAACGACCAAAATATCCCTGAAATCTTATAGATGACTAAAATACCTCCAAAACCTAGAAAATTACTAAAATATCCCCAAAATAAAAAATTTAACGAAAAACCCCTAAAACCTTAAAAAGTACCAACATTCCCTTTAAACCTATAATTTGATGAAAATACCCTCAAAAAATCCAAAATACCTGAAACCTCTATTTTAGTAATTTTAGTGGCTTCAAGTGTATTTTGTTCATCTTATGTGTATAGTGGTATTTTAGTCATATTTAGGGGTGGCAAAATAAGCCCAGACCCATTTGACCACCCAAACCCACCCACTCTAATTAAACCCAAACCCACCCAATTAATAATTGGGATAAATGGGCATCAACCCAATTAGACCCAATGATTAATGTGTTTTAACTAAAAACCCATTTAACCTAAAATCAATATAGCCCAAATTCAACCCAGCCCTTCCCCCCCCCCCCCCCCAAAAAAAAAAAAAAAAACCTAGCCCTCAGGTTTCATGAGGGTTTTCATTTTCCCTCATTTTCTCGGCTTCCAATCACATCAAAACTCTTCAAAGCTTCAGCAGATTTCTGAGTTGTTCACCAGAATATTCACACTATCTCTTTCCAGTCACTCCAGCACTCATCAGTAAGCTTCGAATCTCGAATTTGGTTCCTCTCTTTAGTTACTCAAAAGTCTTCTTTTGCTTTCCTTCATTTTCTCTGTTACCAAATAGTTTACATCTTATAATTTTGTTCAATTTTATCTTTTCTAATTTCTATTGCCTAAACTTATTTTTTGGTAATTTAAATCTATGAAAGTAGTTAGTATTTGCATTTCGAAGGGTACTGGTTAAGAATAGAGTAATACTGACATGTTTTGCAAAGTAAACGAAAGAAAAGGGTTTAAAGCTTAATGGGGGTGATGGGTTTTCTTTGAATCACTAAGTAAATGTGTTTGCCACCTAGGTTTTATGTAGGCATTTTGAGTTTTTTATATGCTCTTTTTTCTAATGGTGTTTGGTATAACTATATATTTGAATCTTTTTATTATTAGAAAATGTGGAAATGAAATTCAAGTGTGAGAAGCAAAAGTGGATTTTTTTTTTTTTTAATTTCTGCACTTTTTTTTCTTCTAAGAAATTTAAAATAGGGTGATTGAATTTCAGTTGATGTTTAGTTGAGTTTGAATGTTGTTGAACATTTAGCCTTTTATCCCAACATAAGAATTATGCTGCAAAAATTCATTTGTTTCTATGGCCTTTGACGATCTCTTTGTGTGCTGAAATATTGCAAAGTAGAAAGAACGCTTATGCTACGTTAAGTACTTTGTTTGCTTTGTTTGTAATTCATTTGGAATATTGATGCAGGTGGATATGTTGTGCTGAATGAAAAGCTGCCTAATTATGTAGGCCTAGATTTGACTAACTTCAAGGTACTCATTTTTGTAAACTTTAAAGACTATTTGTAAATATTTGAATGTTGTGAGTCTTCAAAGGGAGAGGTTACTTGGTTTTCAAATGCTGTTGTGTGTAAGAAATCAACGGTGCATACATGTGCTACTTTCTTATTAAATGTTCTTTCCTTTCCAAGTTTTTAATGAATGCTACATATTAAGTTGTAACACAGCACAAGCAACATTGTTTAAACTATAAGTCTTTATGCCATATTATTTGAGTGGTCAGGTTTTAGAATGGTTCAAAATGCTCTGTGTGTGTGTGTGTGTGTGTGTGTGTGTTTTTTTTTTTTTTTAATTGTTGGTGGTTTTGTTTTCCTTGAATGAAGAAAATGATGAGTATGGTGATACTGTTTCAAGTGCTCCAAAAAGAATGAGATGTAGGACTTCATCTGTATGGTTAGATTTTGAAATATTACCTAAAGGTTCTGATGGGAAATAGAGAGCAAAGTGCAAAAAATGTCAAAATTCTTTTGTTGCCGGTTCTAGTGGCACTACTTCTTTGTTACGTCATAGAGCAAAATGCCATGAGATTGACAATCAAATTGTGTCTCGTCAGCCTTTAGATCAAGCTACGTATAGGGAAATGGTTGCATTGGCAATCATTGGGCACAACTATCCATTCTCATTTGCAGAACATGAGAACAATAGGTTGCTTCATTGTTATTTGAATCCTGATGTTAAGACTATATGTGGGAACACTACAAAATCGGATGTGATAAAAATATATAGGGGAGAAAAGGAAAATTTGAAACATGATTTAAAGTCAATTACCGGGAGGTTTTGTTTAACATCAAATTTATGGTCTTCACCTAACACTGATGAGTACATGGTTCGTACAGCACATTATGTTGATGAACACTGGGTGTTGCAGAAGAAAGTTCTTAGTTTTTGTCATGTGCCACCTCCACATGGTGGTGCTATATTGGCAGAGAGGTGGTTAGGTTTGTTGAAAGAGTGGGGCATTGAGAAGAGGGTATTCACCATTACTTTAGATAATGTTTCATATAATGATACTTTGGTGAGTCATTTAAAGAGACACCCTTCTTTTGGATCTTGTTTACCTTATGGTGGTGAGTTCTTTTACGTGCATTGTGGTGCACACATATTAAACCTTATCGTACAAGATGGATTAAAAGTCATAAATAAGACTGTGTATAATTTACGTGAAAGTGTTAAATATGTGAGAGGTTCGGATCATAGGAAGTTGAGGTTTGCTCAATGTCTTTCAGAGCTTCCTTTTTTGACAAGTAAGAAAGTATGCCAAGATGTCCCAACAAGATGGAACTCAACATACTTGATGATTGAGACTTGTCTTAAGTATTGAGATGCATTTTCTCACTTGAGTAGGATTGATAAATACTTTCTCAATTTCCCTTCAAAGGAGGAATGGGAAAGGGTGGAGAAGATAGCAAGGGTACCGGTTTTGGAACCATTTTATGATATCACCAAGCTTTTGTCTGGGACAAACTACCCCACAGCCAACTTGTATTTCCATTGTGTTTGGAAGATTCAATTGCGTATTATGGAACTGTTGGAAGATGATGATGCGATTATTAGAGCAATGGCAAAATTAATGAAAGAAAAGTTTGATAAATACTGGGAGTATTACAATCCTATGCTATCATTTGCTGTCATTTTGGATCCTAGATACAAGTTGCAATGTGTAGAATTTTGTTATAGCAAGTTGTATAAGCAGGAAGCAATATCTATGGCAGCTAATCTTCATAATACATTGTATGGCATCTTTGAGGAATATAAGAATTCTACTAGTGATACCTGCAACATGCTTGAAGAAGCATCCAGTAGTGGTGGAGTGCATGGTCATTATGTTAGGCATGATGATTTCTTTGGTTTTGAGATATATAGGAGTCGACTTATTGGTTTAGATTCAAGCAACTTATTGTTCTTGTTTTAATTATTATGCCTTCTGGCACATTTATTACTTCAATATACCTTTTCATAAATTGCTAGTTCATGGGATATATCCATTTTATATAAGAAGTTTTGTGACTTGAAAGTAAAGTATATTGGATGACATTATGTTTTTCACTTCTATTTTTCTCCCTTTCTATGCAACTTGTATCTGCCGCATACAAGAAAAAAGAGGTTAACATCTGGGATCCTAAGGCTGCAATTTTTTTTGGGTTCGAAGAAGACTTTCTTAGGGATACATTCAAAAATGTATAACTTGCATTAATCATTGAGTGCAGTCTTTTTTATTTTGATCGAGTCAGCGATGGCTCATCCTTATAAATATGTAAATCAGAATCTGGAAAGCATTTTAAAATCCTTTGCTACTCTTCTGTTTCTTTGCATTTTCCAACTTACATTATTACTACAATTACAAATAACAATTTTTTCATAGTTGTAGTAGTAGTAGTTGTTGTAGATTTGTGTCTTTCGTAATTTGTATTATGTTGATATTGTATGGTAACTCATTTTGGTGCACAAGACTTTCGTGTTGTATGGATAGTGATATCTCTATAAAGAATGCATGGTCATACTTTGGTCATTTTTTTTTTTTTTTTGGGTTTCGGGGGTATTTTGGTAATTTTTGAGTTTTAGGGGGTATTTTGGTAATTTTTGGGTTTCAAGAGTATTTTGGTCATGTTTTCGGTTCCAAGGTGTTTTGGTAATTTTTGGGTTTCAGGGGGTATTTTGGTAATTTTTTGGTTCGGGAGTATTTTGGTCATTTTTTGGTTTCGGGGGTATTTTGGTCATTTTTTGGGTTTCAGGAGTATTTGGTAATTTTTTGGGTTTTGGGGGTATTTTGGTAATTTTTAGGTTTTGGGAGGATTTTGGTCATTTTTTGGGTTTTGGGAGTATTTTGGTAATTTTTAGGTTTCGGGGGGGTATTTTGGTCAATTTTTGGGTTTTAAGGGTATTTTGGTTATTTTTTGGGTTTCGAATGTATTTTGGTAATTTTTAGGTTTTGGAGGTATTTTGATCATTTTTTAGGTTTTAGGGGTATTTTGGTAATTTTTGGATTTCAGGAGTATTTTGGTCATTTTTGGGCTTCAGGGGCATTTTGGTAATTTTTAGGTTTTGGGGGTATTTTGGTCATTTTTTTGGTTTTAGGGGTATTTTGGTCATTTGTTGGGTTTCAGGAGTATTTTGGTCATTTTTGAAGATTTTAAAGTACTTTGGTCATTTTCACTTGTATGGCATTTTGGTAATTTTGATAATTGGGTGGGTTGGGGTTTACCTATAATAATTGGGTTGAGATGGACTTGAGTTAGAAGCAATTAGTTAAATTGGTTTTAATGGATAAATGGATTTTATATACCCAACCCAATTACGCCCACCCCAAACCCACCCAAACCCACCCATTTGCCACCCTTAGTCATTTTAAATATGTTCAAGGGTATTTCAGTTGTTTTGGAGGTTTAGAGCTATTTTGATCATTTCAGAGGTTTTAGGGTATTTTTTGTAACTTTAGAGGTTTTTGGAGGTACTTTGATCATTATAAAGGTTTTAGGGGTATTTTGTCATTTTATAGGATTAGGGGATATTTTGGTCATTTTTTAGGTTTTTGGGGTATTTTAGTCATTTTTTAGGTTTCGAGGGTATTTTGGTCATTTTTAGGTTTCGAGAGTGTTTCAGTCATTTTTTAAGTTTTAGAGGTATTTCGGTCATTTTTAGGTTTAGGGGATATTCTATCATTTTTTAGATTTTAGGGGTATTTTGGTCTTTTTAAGGTTTTTGGGATATTTCAGACTCTTTTTAGGCTTCTGGGGTATTTTAGTCATTTTTTAGATTTTAGGAGTATTTTGGTCATTTTTTAAGCTTTGAGTGTATTTCGGTCATTTTTTAGATTTAGGAGGTATTCTAAATTTTAGGTTTCGGGGGGTTTTTATGTCATTTTTTTTAGGTTTAGGGGGAGTTTTTTAGTAATTTTTGAGGGTTCATAAGTATTTTGGTATTTTTGGTGATTTTGTGGTATTTTAGAATTTCGTAGTTAATAGAAATGATACTTGGGTCATAATTAATTAAGTCTAATTGGGAACTCAGTTAAAACCAAATAAACATTAATATTAATTGGGTTTAATTAGGTTAATACTCATTTAACCCAATTAATAATTGAGTGTGAACACTGAAGTCCGAACACCCTTTCTATAATGTAGAGCAGCCACTGTGTCGAAGCATGATACACATTAGAGTAATTGAAAATGTGGGAAATTGACGTAATTAAGATCTCACCTTGCATTTGACCACGATTTCAAATCAATACTTTGCTGTCGCTAGTGATGTTATCGGCATGTGCTTGTTAGTACACATTTTCCAAACGATGTCTGCTGTCTCTGAACTTACGACCGGTGAGAATCACCAACAGGATGGTCCTAATGTGAAGAAGTGGCTTCTATACAAAACGCAGCTTATGCTGCAGCATGTAACACACTCTAAAGAGTGCTTTCACCCATGGAATCATTACTTTATCAAAAGCCCATTTTCGTTGAAACTTCATTTTGGGCGACTGCTTTTTTTTTTTTTTTTTTTTAATATATATATTATTATCTTGACCAAACATATGATAGGTCCACTTCAAGGCTGTAATTATTGAACATTTTTCAATTGCAACTTCATTTTGGGCGCCTGCTTTTTTTTTTTTCTTTTTTAATATTATTATCTTGATCAAACATATGATAGGTCCACTTCAAGGCTTTAATTATTGAACATTTTTCAACTCAAAATTTTTTGTATAAATATGCTACTTATAGCTAGGGAATCACTTGACCTAAATTTTTAATTAGAGAGAGATGGTGAGAGCTCCCTTCTATGATAAAAATGGACTAAAGAAAGGTGCATGGAGTGTGGAAGAAGATAATAAACTAAGGTCTTATATTCAGAGATTTGGCCACGGGAACTGGCGGGAACTTCCCAAATGTGCAGGTAATTAAGAAACTCTTTGAAGCTGATAGAGATTTGTATTTATTTATTTATTTTTATATTTAAGAAAAAGAGAAATGTATCATCAGTGGTTAACCATGTTAACTGTCTCATGAAATGTCTATAGGTAATTAAGGCTGTCTAATTCCTCAGCTTCTCTCAAATTATATTAAAAAATAAAAATGTTGTTTAAGCACTTTTAGTTCTAATTTTCATCACAACCTTTACTTTTTTTGTTCATTTTTATGCATGATTTGCCTTTATTGACTATCATGATTGTCTTCCATTTTCTGTCATACTTTTCTTTCGTGGGAAAATCCAAAAAAAAAAAAAAAATTGGAATCCTGTGGCATTACAGTACTTCATGTTAATCAACCTTTTTTGTTATGCATTGATTACAGGTTTATCAAGGTGTGGGAAGAGTTGTAGATTGCGATGGATGAACTACCTCCAGCCAAATGTAAAACGAGGAAACTACACAGAAAAAGAAGAGCTTATGATCATCAAATTGCATGAAGAACTAGGCAATAAGTACGGAATTAAAACTTCGAAATTCTTCAACAAGAATTTGGATGAAGATAACTTTACTTACAAAATCTCCCCCTCTTTCCGTGCTCTTTTTCTTGTTTGCATGTTTTCATACTTGACAACAAATATTCATGAGCATAACCTACTTCACACATGCTAGTCATTTTGAAGAATTCAGCGTAAACATGTTGGCATGTTGAATACTCATAAGCATCTTATGTTTGCATCAAATGCTTTTGTAAGTAACCAAGATATGTCGCCATAATTAGTCAATTTTTCTTTGAAATGATTCAAAATGAATTTTTCAATGATCTTATATATGTGAATATGAATATATAGTAATGAAACTACGAACATATAAACTTTTGTATTTGAGTTATATTTGGTTTATATACTGGTGTTCCAGTTCTGCTAATTGGCGCTGTTACTTGAACTTTGTACTTTATTCATTTGATGCAATACAATCTTCTCATTCATCCAAAAGAAGAAAGAAAAAGCCTCCATATAAACCCCATGTATTTTTCTTTGTAGATGGTCTATGATTGCGGCAAGCTTGCCAAGAAGAACAGATAATGATATAAAAAACCATTGGCATGCCCACCTGAAGAAGTGCACCAAGAAAAATCCTAAACCATCCAAGATGAAAACGCTGTCCAATGAAGCTTACCAGCTTGATACTGATATAGCTAGAAAAACAAAAATTGATAGTTCTGTAAGCAATTCTCCCTCTCACCAAGTTCAAGAGACCTCTCAATTACCCCTAGAAACATCTTCTAGTGAATTCTCATACTTGAGCTTTGATAATGCACCTTTATCTAGCATACATTCGACTGTAGAAGATAGTCTCGCTACATTGGAAACACTTGAACAATCGTTTAGTGACTTTTGGACTGAACCCTTTGTATTGGACAATACCTACATCTTGAATAACTATCCAGAGTCCTTGGCTGATGGAGGATTTAGTGCATCTCAATCATGCTACAATGAAGGCATAGATTCCATCTACAAGGCAATGCAAGAAGTCGAGAACTACCAAAGAATTAATGAAGATCCATATTTGGTGAACTAGTGTATTGGTGCATTTTCATATTAAGAACCCGCTTGGATAGTGCTTTGTCAGCGTTTGCGTCTGCACTTTCTTTTTTTTCTTTTTTTTTTTTTCTTTTCTTTTTTTTGAGAAGCGCATTTTATCACCATTGAAGCTTTTCCAGTGGATTTTGTGCACTATTCACGAGACTCACAAACCTCTTTTTTTAGCAAAACTTTCATTATAATGGGTTTCACGGCACTATTCACACATTTAAAAATTATTTTGCTACAGTGTTTTCAGTTTTCAGTTTCAGCAAAATAAGTGGTATCCAAACACACTGTAATGAATAAAATATTTATCAATATACCAATTAGGTTTTTCTTTTTAATGTGAATAATTAGATTAATTGTATTAGAAAATGTGGGAGTTTCATGAGGTAATCATTTCATAGAGGGGAGTTCAGTGTTAAGAAAATAGATTCCAACATTAATAAAGAGCAAATCTACATTATGTTATAGTCGATGATGTTATTTGCTTAAGAACATGATGCCTAAAAATGATACAATCCACACTGGGGAGGTGAAACACTGGAGATTTCCAATCCAATTCCATTTTCCCCTGTAATTTTTAATTAATTTTTGTATTTCTATTGGCAAGTTATGATAATTGTATTCTCTCAAATGTTTTTGTTTCTTTGTTTCAATGGAAAACATTTACCTTGAAAAAAAGAATTCCAAAAAGAGTGACTAGTTTTCAAGTTTATTGTAGCTAATCATAATATGACCTTGAAAAAGTTTTATATACATCATTTTATACGCTTAAAAATCATTAATATTTCATATAGACTCTATGCTGGTTTAGGTGAGAGTAATAATGATAGCGGCCTCAAAGATAGTAGTGGTGGCAATGATAGAATTAGCGATGGTCATGGTGAAGGTTGTGAAGGTGATAGTGGTGATGGTGATAGTTTTAGGAGCAAGAAGAAATGAATGGGGGAGGCCATAAGGAAATTGTAGAAAACTACTCCCACTTCTCATAGAAAATGTTTTTCACAATTTTGACTTATTTTATATAAACCATGGAAAACATTTTAGGAAAATCTTAGACCCCAAATTATTTATGCAGTGGATTAATTAGTTGGTATTAATTGAATAATTTGTGTATTCCAATAAGTAATTCAACCACAGTTATCAATCACCAATTCTAAAACAATAATAGTAAAAGCAATAAAAGGAACACTAATTTTGGTGACAAAGTGGAAAGTTAAGATTTCAATTAAGTATGTAATGTGTTATCAAAGTTCAAGTTGTAATGCTCAAGATGTATGTCAAAGAAGACAAAATTTAAAAATTTTGACTACCCTAATGCTCAATTGATCAAACAAGGGTCTTCAACGACCTTTTAAATTTTAATCACAGCTCAATCAATCAAAAGAAAATTCTTGATATGGCTTGATCGATCAATAAATAGGAAAACTAAATCTAACATGTTTTGATTAAGTCACTGTTGTCTTGGTTTTCCGTTCCCTACATGCAAGCATATAAGATGTCATATTATAGCACGACTGAAAAGATATTTTAGAGAGCTATTTTCATGTGCTACAAAGAGAGAGAATCTTAAACTTAATTATCACCGACCCTTTTTTTTTTTTTAGAGATAATTAGAATATACTGCTAACCACGTAGCTTGAACCATTTTCCCCTAGGCCTCTAATCACTTTAATCAGAACAGTTTGAAGCTAAAGAGCCAATCTTAGAGTGTTGTTTCAGAACAATTTGAAACTATTATAGTCAATTTGGTCCTTACCATTAATTCATGTCCCTGGTGAATTGACTGCAAGTTTAAAATAACAGAGACCAAATCGTCTGTTACTAAAATGTATGAATCAAATTGGTATTTTTACTAAAAATAAATAACAAAAGTCTAATTGACCGGTCCTCTCAAACTTTGGTCAGATATTCTCTACCAAATAGAACGCCATAGCATTTCAATCGAAGTGTAAAAAAAAAAATTAACTAAACAAGTAATGTTATGTAAAAAAAATGTGCTTCAACGTAATGGCCTAACTTGGGCCAATGTCCAACCTTAACGAAAGCAAGGAAGTAGTAAATGTATAGTTCTTTACTCAATCATGCATTAGCAAATGTATAGTTATTTACTCAATCATGCATTCGCAAACATTAATCTTGACTCCAAAATAAAACAGAACCTATTATTATTATAAACCCACATATGTCATATGTGAACTAGAAAAGTAAGAGCAATACTCAAATAAGAAAGAAATGTCACATTCAATAGCATATTCAAAATTGACTAATAAAGCGCACAATAACTTTGTACGTTTTGTTAAAATATATGTGAATGGAATTTTCCATTTTAAGTTTTCATTTCTAATTTGTGTGTTTTTTTTTATAGGCTAATTTTTTTTCTTATTGAAAATTTGAATGTTATTCAAAAAGCAAAATCATCATTTTTTTTGTATTATTATTATTATTATTATTATTATTTATGTCATCTTTGCTTTGCATGTGTTAGGAGCATGAAATAAAAGAATAGAAAATTAATTAGTTACTTCGAATGCGCATCCTCTATCTTAAAGTTCCTGTCCCAGTTCATGCTCCACTACTCAACAGATAACACGCGTCTATTTATTTTTTTTCTATTCTTAATACGTTAAGGTCTTTTTAAGTTTTAAGTTTTAAACTACTGTGAACCCTTGATGCAATGGTTGGGATTTAAATCTCCAAAAAAAAACTTCACATACATATACACTTAAATTAGATTAGAGTATAATTTCTATTTTGAATCAAAACAAGAAATTTTTAAGTCTTACAAATATGCAGATTCATGGTAAAAACAAGCCGCTGGAGCTGAAAGAAAAGTGAAAGAGGTGTGAAATGTCTTTTACACGTGATTAGACATTCACAATCACACGTAAGGGATGAAGAAAACAAAAATAAAACTAAAGAAAAAAGAGCCATGTGATGTTCTTCTGAATTCTAATAATATGTATATATTTTGTTTATCACTTTTAAATCTCTAATAATTGAATAAGAAATTTGAGGCTCAAGTTTCATTTATACCAAAAAATCAATTAGTGTCTTAGTTTGATGATAAAGAGCTATTAAAACATCTACTCTCAACTAATGTTTACGTTAGACGGTACTTAAGAATCGGTACTTAAGAATAGAAAATATAAGTAGACACATGTCATCTGTTGAGTGGTGGAGCATGGATTTTTTTTTAGCAAGACTGAGAGGGACTTTGAGACAGAAGATGTGCATTCCTTATTATCACACACAACTTTGAATAATCTTCCAAATTTGTTAACAGAAAGTTATATAGACTCTTCTAAACACCAAACTGGACTTTGACTTTATCTTCTTCTTTTTCCCCCAGACTTGTATCTCTGGAAAATCTATCATCTTTAATTCACAAATTTCATAAATAAATTTAATTCCTGCCAGATTGGTTCTTCAAAAAATATTGGAACTTAAATCTTTTTTGGAGACCATGGGAAAAGAAGCTGCAGATGATCAAACCCCATTCTTTCATACTCAACCAGCTGAGCATCCTCTCCAGAGAACTAGTTTGGTTTCAGTTCACCCTTTAATTAACCCTTCTTTAGTTCGTTTGTTTTATTTTCAATTAATGGTGACTATCATAATTATAAAGTGCTTTGAAAGAACAAAGATTCAAGGGTCTGAACTTCTCATTTTTCTATATGTTTCCTTTCACAGTATTGTCAAAATTCCAATGAGTTGCAAATTCAATATTTTTCTTTCTTTTTTTTTTTTTCGTAGTTTTCATGATCCATGCGATAATGAGAGAATCATAGCATGGTATAGGAACTAAAGTCACAAGCAATTGGCAATTTTGGTACATCTACCTGCCAAATTTTCTCTCGTTCTTTTATATTCTTCTAAAATCATTTAAACCTTATTATAAAATCGTATGCTCTCTAAAGAATTTAATTATAAGATGAGGCACGTAATTGCATGCTAGTACTTATAGAATGAGGTACCATAATTACTGGCAAAAGAATAAAAAATGACTTACATCATGATGCCTCCGAAAGAAGAAATTAGAGAACAATTTTGAAGCGTAAACCATTTATAAACAGTAATATATCACAAGTGCGTATCTTAAGCACTGGAATGAAACAAGCTTGGTTTATTCTATCTCTTTCCAAGGCCTAAAATTGCATTTCTTTGTGCCATTTTCTTCAGATTATATGGATATACTGCACCAGCACCACCAGCCCTCAACCATGTCTGCTTCAACTTCATCACATGCACTTGGAAGTCCTTGGATGCAGTTTTGTCATTTTGGAAAAAGCTAGGGCACCAGTGAAGACATCATGGATCGGCAAAAGCATAGGGAGGAGGTTTTGGGCCTGTGAAAAATACAGGGTATTGTCACACCCCAAACCTCAAGGGGTTTGAAGCATGAGAAAGACATCTCAAGTACCTGTAAAATTTTTTACTTTTTGACAATTCAATCCACATAAATCCTATCAAGTACCAACATCAAGAATTATCATAACAATTCCATTGAATATACTCTCAAATTAAGTCAGAGCTTTAAGCATTAATTACAAGGACCATTGACCACAAAAGAATAGATGTTTGAATAAACAATTACATATCAACAACTTGTCCCATCAGTGAAAATACAGTCACAACCACTATAGTATACAAAAATGAGTCAAGCCTAGTTTAAGATGTACAACATCAAATAACTCCATTACAAAAGTTTAGCCTCCATCAATAGTTAGTCTAAATACTATATCCACCAAAAAGCTGTCTCAAAATATTGTTGTTTACTCTGAAAAGTTTATAAAAACAAATAATGGGATGAGACAGATCCCAGTAAACAGCATAATTAACGAGGGTGGGGGAAATGCAAGTTTCATCTTCAATAATAATAATATGACAAGAATGATTAAATAATGAGATACAAAATTTCTCTAAGTAACTACCTTGAAACTATATACTATAATATGTGAGCATCAACAATATAATTTCCAAAGCCATAATATCTAACATAAGATAAATTATAACAAATATACCACACTACCATATAGACCGGTCAGGGGATCCACCCATTCACAACTGGCATGATATTGTCCTCTCTGGTATGCAGACTCTTGGCCCCATGGACAGCAACCTCACTCTTACCCTCAAGGTTTTTCTCTCCCCTCATGGATAGCAGAAAGAGCGCGTCAAATAGGCCCTTTCTTGCATGTGGTCTATTGGCCCAATGGACAGTAGCCTCACCCACACACAATCAAGGAACCTCTTCCCCCCATGGCAGCAGGGAAGAACGCGTCATCCAAAGTGAAAGGGCACTGACTTGGATTTGATTTCGTTGTCACAAAGATTACGAAAACCAAATCAGATGATCACCGAAGAAATCACACATGGCATATTGTTAAAATAACATAAAGCTCATAGGTAATTTCAAGTACATAGTTTATATCTAGGTAATTTCAGGTAAACCTTAAATAATTTAACTTTCACAAGGTTTGTAAGGTTTTCAACTTCATTTTAGTCAAAAGATTTTATATCAATTTTCCAATAACAAGATAAGATAATCATCTTTGGATTTTCTAATAAACCATAAAGTTCATAATTCCTTATCAAAGATTAAATAAAAGATGCTCATATATTCCATGTCAACAATTCATGCATTTCCCCAAATGCAATGCCAAATATGATGCATTTTCATACATAATAATATATAATAGGGTCACAACATAACACTTTTAAGAAAACATATATCCATATATAATTTTCTAAAATGTGTTTGACCCAAAAATATCATTTATGAAATATAATTATTTTCTAAAAATATCCCATTAAGAAGCTACTTATCTCGCAACCACAAAAGCCTAACTTTCCAAGCTCTAAGGAGATTAGCTAGAACCTAAACAATATCAAGTAAACCTATCACAATAAGCATAGAGCTTGAAATTGTATCTAGCCACAATTTAGGAATTGCCAAATAAACACTTAATTAGGTAGGCTTAGTATTTAACCTCATCAATAATACTATATTCCACTTCCAAAATTTCTCACAAATTGATTTATAAGGCATCAACTCCAATTTATAAAGTTAACCCATTTAATATCATTTCCAACATTATGACTATTTTTCATAAAAATTTACACTACATCATTAAGAGATCCATAAAAGAAAAAATCACAATATCCTCCAAGACAAGAAATTTAGAACTTCAACTAACTCCAAATAAATCCAATGGCAATGGAAAAATTAAATTTACCAATCATCACATGTTATAACTTAAAACCCCTAAATTTTCCACCATACATAAATCTTAAGTAGCCATTTTTAGCACAAAATACATATGCACTCATCAAATAATTCCACCAGCACAAAACTCATACATAAAAATGCATAAATATCACTTCCAATGCTCATAAATCACATGGGTATCATTATCAAAGCTTAAATAAAAATAACCTCAAGCAAAAGTGTAAAACCCCCTAAAATAATTAGAAATTTTTACCTCAAATAAAATGATGAAGATAGGGGTTCCTAAGTATTTTTCCGGTGATCTTGCCGGAAAAATGATGGTGAGATGATGTGGTTTGGAGTAGAGGCTGGCGAGTGAGCTTAAGAAATGAGTGTGTTTAAGTGAAGAGAAAAGAAAGAAAAATGAAAGAAGGAAAAGAGAGAGCTGGCCAAAAGAGAGAAAAGGGGTGGGTGAAAAGGAGTGGTGGAGAATGGTGGGGCACGTGGGGTTAGGTGGGGCACGTGGGAACCATTAAAAAAAAATATGACTTTCATTTATTTTTTTTTTTCCCGGTCTAATTGACTGGGACGTGACAGGCATTGTGCTAATCTAAAAGCATTTCTATCACCTATTTCTTAACGGTCTATGTTTCAAGTTGTTATTGAAGAAAACAAGAAAAGCTTGTGTGTGTAACAATGGCAAAAGCAGAGAGAGAGAGAGAGAAAGAGAGAGAGAGAGAGAGAATGAAAAATTACTGAATTGTATTGCAACACTAACTAACTAATCACTACAAAAAACGCGAGCTATAGCCGCATTTACAAAAAAACGCGGCTATACCAGACCTATGGCCGCGTTTCTAGGAAACGCGGCTATAGACCCAACATATGGCTGTGGTTCCTAGAAAACGCGGTTTTAGAACAACCTATGGCTGCGTTTTTAAAAACGCAGCTATAGGTTAGGTCTAAAGCTGCGTTTGTAAGTCTAAAAACGCGGCCATAGGTCTAGCAAAAAATTATTTTTTAAAAGGATAGCCACGTTTCGTAGAAAACGCGGCTTTAGACCCGACCTATGGCCGCGTTTTCCATAAAAACGCGGCCATAGTTCCAGCCAAAAAATATTTTTTTGCATAGACGGCTTGTCCCACCCAACAATTTTTTTTTTATAAAGGAGAGCCTATAGCCGCGTTTTTAAAAACGCGGCCATAGGTCCAGCAAAAAAAATTTTTTTATAAGGATGGCCGTGTTTTTAGGAAACGCGGCTTTAGACCCGACCTATGGCCGCGTTTCTATGGGAAACGCGGCCATAGTTCCAGGCAAAAAAATATTTTTTACATGGACAGCGTGTACAGCCCAGCAACAATTTTTTTTTATAAAGGAGGGCCTATAGCCGCGTTTTTAAAAACGCGGCCATAGATCCAGCAAAAAATATTTTTTTATAAGGATGGCCGTGTTTTTCTGAAAAAACGCGGCTTTATACCCGACTTATGGCCGCGTTTCTATGGGAAACGCGGCCATAGTTCCAGGAAAAATATTTTTTTTCGTAGACAGCGTGTACAGCCCAACAACAATTTTTTTCTATAATTGAGGGCCTATAGCCGCGGCTTCTTCTGGGTTTTTCTATTTTTTTCTATAGGTCCAGTCAAATAATATAAAAAACCCCCCACTTTCCCACCTACCCCTCCGGTTTTCTTTTCTTTCTTTGCTCTTTCTTCTTCTGGGTTTCTTTAAGTTCTTTTGTTCTCTGGGTTTCCTGGGTCTCTCTTCTTTTGTTCTCTCCTTTCTTTTTTTTTTTTTTTTTTTTTCTTTTTCTTTCTTCCTTCTTCACTCCAGCACAACTCTTTTTTTTTTTTTTTTTTTTCTTTGTTTCTTTGCTGTTGCTACTTTTTTTCTTTCTGTCCTTCTTTTTTTTCTTTCAACACAACGCACACTCTCCACCATTTTTCAAGCAAGGGAAAATGGAAAATTTCATAAGAAAAGCCAAGGCTCACTCATCTCTACTATTTGAGGTAAAAAATTTCAAATTTTTTATGGGTATTATACTTTTGCTAGAGGTTATTTTTGTTATTGTGTTGTGATATTATGCCTATGTTTAAATGGGTTTGTGTTCTTGAGCTTGTTCTTGTGTTTCTGAGCTTGTGTTTTTGTGTTCCTTGAATGGATTTACTGTTAAATTTGGGTTGGTTTTGTTGAATGAGATGAAATTTATGGGTTTGTATTGTTATATTTTGGAGCATGTTGTATTTCTATTGTCAATATATTGTGTTTGATTTTGAATTTTCTGGGTTTGTGTTTAATTTTGAATTTTTTTTGTTTGAATTTTGAATTTTTGGGGGAAAAAAAACCCAGAAATTTTTTTTTTAAAGACCCAGACTTTTCTTTTTTTGTTTGAATTTTGAATTTTTGGGGGAAAAAGAACCCAGAATTTTGTTTTTTTTTTTAAAAACCCAGAATTTTTTTTTTTTGTTTTCAAAACAAAAACCGAGAATTTTTTTTTTGTTTTGAAAAAAAATTAAATTTTTTTTTTGTTTTTAAAAAACCTTATAGCCGCGGTTATAAACGCAGCTCAAAATGGGTCTGTAGCCGCGTTTTTAAAAAACGCGGCTATAGACCCAAGCCTATAGCCGTGGTTAAAAACGCGGCTTTAGGCCTGATCTTTAGCCGCGGTTATAAAAACGCGGCTACAGACCCGCAGGGGCTGTTGCTGCGCAGCATAGGCCTGGTTTATAAACGCGGCTATAAAAAACGCGGCTATAGCCTATAGCCGCGTTTTTGGGGTCTATAGCCGCGTTTTTGAAACGCGGCTATAGACCCCGTTTTTTGTAGTGAATACATAGTGTGATACTCTATATATATATACTACTCGCTAACTCATGCGATGCACGGGAATAGCTAATGAGTTTTAGAAGGGAAAATATGTTGTTTTATTTATTAATATTTTGTGGGAATGGATAAGAAACATAATGTTGCGTCTCTAGTTTAGTTTGCGTTATATATATATATATATATATATAGTTATATACAAGATATGTTATAACATATATACCAAAATGTGTCTATTTAAAGGTCATAACCATTCAAATTGGATATATCAAAAGGTGCCTATTGAAAAGTTATAACCCTTTATATTGGATATATATTAAAGGTGCATATTGAATGAAAAAGTATTTATTGATCGAAAATATGTCTATTAAAAGAAAAAGTGCATATTAAATGGAAATATGCATATCGATCAAAAATGTGTCTGTTGAACAGTCATAATCTTTTGGGTATAATTAGTGATTCATATTTATTTGGTAACTTTTTCTCTTTCATCTTTCTTAAAAATACAAGAAACTTGTAGATTTTTTCCCAAAATTGCTATTTGTAAGTCGTCTTTTTTTTTTTTTTTTTTTGCTAAAAAGGTCCAAGAATTAAGACACACCAATTGTAGCAACAATAATATTAAACAATTTCTTTATATGCCTTAGGACTGCTATTCTTCTCAGATTTCTCATTCTCTTCCCTACTCTTGTCTTTGGAAACATTTTATTTGAAAATGAGAAAAGGACCTGCAAAATAAGTACTTTTAAGTTATTAATTGAAAAGGAAATAATGTGGAATATCCAATATGAATGAACCTATTTTACAATTAAAACAAATTAGAGACACTGTAGAGTACGTGAGGGTGGGTAAGTAGTTGCTTAAAAAAGGTTTTTAAATTTTGGGTAATTCTACGGTATCTCCCCTCCCCCCCCCCCCCTTCCAAAAGGGGGGAGAGGTATGGTATTCACTAATAGGTAATCTGCTATACTAAGTTACTTTTTTTCTCACAATTGATGGTTTCATCCTTATATCGTGTAATTCTAACATCACATATGGCAGTTCTTTTGTCACATTCAGTGGTTTTTTTTTTCTCACATTTAACAGTTCTATCGTCACATTATGCAGGTCCAACATCACATGAGACAGTTCTTTTGTCACATTTAGTGGTTCCCTTACTTTTTTCTCATATTTGATAGTTTCATCTTTACATTATGCAGTTTCAACATCACATATAACAGTTCTTTTATCACATTTGGTGGTTCTTTTATTTTTTTTCTCACATTTGACGGTTTCATCCTCACATTGTGCAGTTTCAACATTATATATGACAGTTCTTTTATCACATTCGGTAGTTCCCTTATTTTTTTTTCTTACATTTAACAGTTCTGTCGTTACATTGTGTAGGTCCAACATCACATCTGATAGTTCTTTTGTCACATTTAGTGGTTCCCTTACTTTTTTCTCACATTTGACTGATCTATCTTCACATTGTGTAGTTCCAAATCAAATGTGACAGTTTTTTTCTTACATTTAGTGGTTTCCTTACTTTTTTTTCTCATATTTGACGATTATATTCTCATATTGTGCAATTTTAGCATTACATATAACAGTTCTTTTGTCAAATTCGGTGGTTCCCTTCTTATTTTTCTCACATTTCACAGTTTTATTGTTACATTGTGCAGTTTCAACGTCACATTGTGCAGTTCCAATGTCACATCTGACAGTTCTTTTGTCACATTTATTGGTTCCCTTACTTTTTTCTCATATTTGACTGTTTCATCTTCACATTATGCAGTTTCAGCATTACATGTGACAGTTCTTTTCTTAGATTTGGTAGTTTCCTTACTTTTTTCTCACATTTGACGGTTCTATCATCACATTGTGCAATTCCAATATTACATATGACAGTTCTTTTGTCATATTCGGTAGTTTCCTTTTTTTTTTTTTTCTCACATTTGACGTTCTATCATCACATTATGCAGTTTTAACATCACATGTGACAGTTCTTTTGTCACAATTATTGGTTCCCTTACTTTTTTCTCACATTTGATAATTTCATCCTCACATTGTGCAGTTTCAGTATCACATATGATAGTTCTTTTCTCATATTTGGTGGTTTCTTTACTTTTTTCTCACATTTGATGGTTCTATCCTTATATTGTACAGTTCTAATATCATATGTAACAGTTATTTTCTCACATTTGGTGGTTCTCTTATTTATTTATTTATTTTTTTTACATTTGATAGTTTCATTATCACATTGTGCAGTTACAACATCACATTTAATAGTTCTTTTGTCACATATAATGGTTTCTTTATTTTTTATTTTTATCAAATTTGATGGTCCCATTGTCATATTAAGCGGTATCAACATCATATTTACTCTATTTTTGTCACATGTGACAATTATTTTGTCACATTAGATGGTTCTTTTACTTTCTTTTTTTTTCTCACATTTGACAGTTCCATCTTCACATTGTGTAGTTCCAACATCATATATGACAGTTCTTTTGTCACATTTGGTGGTTCCCTTATTTTTCTCACATTTGACAGTTTCATCCTCATATTATGTAATTTCAACATTACATGTGATAGTTCTTTTCTCACATTTGGTGGTTTCCTTAATTTTTTCTCACATTTGACGGTTCTATCCTCACATTGTGCAGTTCCAACATTACATGTGACAGTTCTTTTGTCACATTCAGTAGTTCCTTTTTTTCCTCACATTTAACGGTTCTATTGTCATATTATGCAGTTTCAACATTATATGTGAAAGTTCTTTTGTCACATTTAGTGGTTCACTTACTTTTTTCTCACATTTGACAGTTCCATCCTCACGTTGTGCAGTTCCAACATCACATATGACAGTTCTTTTGTCATATTCGGTGGTTCCCTTATTTTTCTCACATTTGACAGTTTCATCCTCATATTGTGTAGTTTCAACATTACATGTGATAGTTCTTTTCTCACATTTGGTGGTTTCTTTATTTTTTTTCTCACATTTGACGGTTATATCCTCATATTGTGCAATTCTAACATCACATGTGACAGTTCTTTTCTCACATTTGGTGGTTTTTTTTCTTATATTTGACGATTTCATTATCACATTGCGCAGTTACAACATCACATATAGTATTTTCTTTATTTGTTTTTCTCAAATTTGATGGTTCTATTGTTATATTAAGCAGTACCAACATCACCTCTGCTCTATTTTTGTGACATGTGACAGTTCTTTTGTGACATGTGACAGTTCTTTTGTCACATTGAGTGGTTCGCTTACTTTTTTTTCTCATATTTGACAGTTCCATCTTCACAGTGTGTAGTTCCAACATCACATATGACAGTTGTTTTGTCAAATTCGATGATTTCCTTATTTTTCTCACATTTGACACTTTTATCCACATATTGTACAGTTCCAACATTACATATGATAGTTCTTTTTTCACATTTGATGGTTCCCTTACTTTTTTCTTACATTTGACGTTCCCATCTTCACATTGTGCTGTTCCAACAGCACTTTTGACAATTCTTTTGTTACATTTGGTGGTTCCCTTATTTTTTTCCTCACATTTGACTGTTTCATCGTCACATTGTGCAGTTCCAACATCACATTTAACAGTTCTTTTGTTACATTTAGTAGTTCCTTTATTTGTTTCTCAAATTTGATGGTTTCATTATTACATTGTGTAGTTCCAATATCAAATTTGATTGTACTTTTCTCACATTCTGTGGCACTTTAATTTTTGCTCGCATTTGATAGTTCCATCGTCACATTGGATAGTGCCAACATCACATGTGACCGAAATGATCTCGAAAACTTTGGAAATGACTGAAATACCCTTGAAACCTAAAAAATGACCAAAATGCCCCTAATTCCCTCAAAAATTACCAAAATATCCTTAGAACCTAAAAAAATGACCGAAATGACATTGAAACCTAAAAAATGACAAAAATACCCTTAGAACAAAAAAATGAGCGTAATGCACTCATTATCTAGAGAATGTTTGAAATACTCTTAGAAACTTAAAAAATGACCAAAATACAACTAAAAAAATTGATTGAAATGATTCTGAAACCAAGAAAAGGACCGAAATACTCTCGAAACATAAAAATGTCCAAACTATCCCCAAATTTTCTCTAAAATGACCAAAATACCCTTAATTAATCAAAATTATCTTCTAGTTAACACTTAAGATTTTTATTTAAAATCTAATAAAAGTTTGATTATTTACTTCTACTTATTTTTATTTTTATCTATTCACACTTTTTTGCCAAGCATCTGGTTAATGAAGTTTTTCGCAAGTTGTATGACGTTGGTGACAAAGTTGTCCTTTCATGGAGCAAATCTTCACCTAGAAACAATTAAACCATATTAGTTCTAACGAATTTTATAAAAATTACTTATTAATTACGAACTAACTCTTTTGGTAGCTCATAAGCAAACGAAAGGACATTACTCCCCCCAATTAAGGTACAATCTATTTACTCACAAGATTGTGCATATTGGACCATCCCACCTCACATGTTCATTTAAAGCTAGTTACCCTCTTACAAGTGCACTTAACTTTTACTTAAGGTCACATATTAACATAAAAAATTATTTAAAAACCTTGTAACCCTAACCGAAAGACATTGCGTAGATTTGAAGTCTCTTAACTTTAAAGTGGTCATACATTCATAAGTCACAAATTATTTGACCAAATAAATTTTTTTACCGAATCAATTTACATGTTAAATTATATTATTTTAAAGGGTGTCAAACCATTTAATCGTTATTTAAAGCATACTACTTTCAGCCTTAATTTTTGTTTTGAATTCAACATTAACTTGGGGAAATTCCAGAGGTTGGGGAAAACAAACACAATGGCTGGGAAATTTATCATAAAACAAATAATGGTGATAATGATGGAGGTGGGTATCCTTATGCTAGTCGAAGTTAAAGCTAATGGCTTTGCCACAACCTCTATTCACACTCCCCCGCCCCCACCCCCCAAAACGAAAATCTTATCATGAGGGCATTATTTTGAGGCTACTACGATATCATGTGAAAATCAATTTCTTCGGGATTTTCGGCTTATTCCAAATAATATTTTATGTAATTTTTGTAGATAATAAAAGTTTTTATGCAGTTACGAAAAATGTTATGAAGATCACATTCACAAGCCCCTTAACATATGTTCCCTAAGTTCTTATATGTATAACTTCATGAAGAAAAATAATCACTTAATTGTGAATATGTTGGAAAGAAAATTATATAATATACGAACTCTAATTAAAACTTCCATGAATATTTAAGGAATAGCGTGTGAGTGAGAGCCCTAGTTTATAATTATGATGGGCACGCTACTAAAAAACCAGTCTATACCCTCCTGGACGGGCCCCACAAGGGGGCCTGCCCTACCCTGGCCCAATTTTTTTTTTTTTTTTTTATTTGTTATATTTTTCATTTTTGTGGCCGTCCTCCTTTTCAAAATCTTAGACCATTCTATCCGATCAGACTAACTAGCATCGATCAACTAGCATCTATCTGTGACCCAAAAACATAACAAAAACAATAAATTTATTCACAATGGTGACTTTACCAATCCATGTTCTTTCTTTTCACCATTCCATATATATATATATATTTTTATAAGTATATAAGAGGGAATTGAACTCCAAATTTTTTATTCAACTATCAAATACTACTAATTGAGCTAATTAGAACTCACAATAAGATAACGATTTAATAGTGCATATTTAATTTCCATATTCTATATTCTCCGGATATTATTTCTCTATATATATATATATATATATATATATATATATGAAAACGACGTAATTTTGACTTTGAACTCAAATTTAATATGCGGTGATATCTTTTTTTGTTTTTTAAAACGACTATCTATCCCTTGACTCTTTATCGGTTTTCTTTCTCATAATCTCGCTTTCGCAAGCTGCGCTGCCCTCGGGTTTAACATCAAATCCAACCCACCTGGTCGACTAGCTCTCCTCTCCTCTCCTGTTGCAGTCTCAAAGTGACTCTCTCTCTCTCTCTGTTTGAAGGAAGTAGCAATGTCAAACAACTTACCTGAAGTTTCAAAATCCTTAATCGAAGAAGCAATGTGGGCTTCTCTTCCTCCTGAACTCCTACCCCATATTCTCATACGCATACCTGTCAAATCCATCATCAAGTTCACCTCCGTTTGCAAAACATGGAAATCCCTCGTCCAAAACCTTACCTTCATTTCCAACCATCTCCACCACTTCTCCAACAACCTCCTTCTCTTCAGGCTCTGCCCTAAGCCTCTCGCCAAAGCAGTCAAAAAACGGAACCGAATTGGAGACGAAAAAGAAGTCTATGCTTTACATTGGGACGACAACACCAATTTCGATCAATACACCAGGTTTGACGACTTCCCTTTTCACGGGGAAAGCGCTACTGCAGTATTCCGCGTGGTTGGTATTCTGTTGACACTCTCGATATATGGGTGTTGAAAAACTATGAGGATGCATCATCATGGACCAAAATTATAAGTTTGAATGCTCAAGCGGCCTCACATGACATACCAAGGCCACCTTCAGGTTTTTACAGAGTGAAAACACCTAGCCTAAAAGCTTTTAGAAAGAGTGGTGAGGCTATATTGGAAACATATAAAAAATGGCTCGTCTCATGGAACCTTGAGATCCAAGAGGTTAAAGATTTTGGGATTGCTGAATCTAAGCATATTTTTGTGGATCCTTACATCGAGAGTCTAGTTTTGCTAGACAAACCCGACCTTGCAGTTACCAAGGGAAAGAAAGAGGGCCAACAAGAGGCAAGGTGCATTTTATTTTCATGGTTTTCCGTTTTGTTCTTCATATATACTTGACATTCATTCCGTTTTGTTGATTGATTGCCTTAATTGAGTGGATTTACGTTTAGGATAGATAGCTTATCAAGGTTTTGCTTGCTGTCAATAGCGAGTATACTCAACTATCAAAAAACAAAGTGGTTTGTGTTGGTATTCAACATTTAGCATGTTTATTTATCAAGTGGTTGAAAATAAATGGACTCTGTGAATTTCATGCTTCCTGCCACTAATAATTTACATTATATAGATAGATTTACTCAAAATTTTCTTTCTTGATAATGTTATGGTGACCTCTTTTAACTTCATGTTTTCAAACTTGCACTAAATGTTCTTCATGGCTACTTGGATTATTAAAAGAATTTCTTAATATGTCAATTATGATCTTATTATGCTAAAGATATTGTGATGCTGAGAGTTTTGTGACTCAACTGGTTGGCACCTTCTTGCATGTTCAAATCTCTCCTCCCCCGTTATAACTATTAAATTATTTACAAAAAAAAAAAAAAAAAAAAAAAAAAAAAAAAGATATTGCTTGTACATTTTAAATCTTCTATCGCCTCATATGCCTATCTTCTTTCTGAAAAAGATACCTATATAACAATTTTCATGAACAAAGCAGCTCAGCAATGGTTATTGTTTAGTTTGGGTGGTTAAGAATTGAAAGGACTTGTTTTTAAACCTCATTTTGAAAACATGTTGATGTACAAATTAATCCTTGGTTCATAAGAGTGGTCTTTTACTGTAGCAATGAGGTCTCTGATCTGTACATATCAAAAGAAATCGATGAGATCTTTGATAATTTGTGATTGATGCTTGGCAAGAGATGGTGGTTCTATTTGTGGTTTTTGGATATTTATGGAGCATGCATCTAGTTTCTTTCACTGTTCCTCCATTTAGGTGGTTGCGCCTCTACTTTGTAACTTTTCCTGTTTTGGAAGCAGCAATAAGCTGTAGTCATGCGAAACATTTTTTATTTAGACATCCCTCTCATCCACCCCAACCTGGTGATGGTGAGCATGCTAACTTTTGCATCTAGTTTCTTTCACTGTTCCTCCTTTTTCTCTGACACATGTATTGCTGAAATTTATTTTCATCTTAAAACAAGTTAATGTTAAGTTTTTTTTTTAATAACAATTTAATGTTCTTAGCTTGTTCTTTAGGTCAAATTTACGTTTTAGAGGAGAATTAAAATTTTCTTTTAAACAATTTAAGAATGAGGGTGTTATGAATGAAAAGAATGCATGAGTGATCAATTATTGTTGAGCAAGGGACAGCAGCCTACACATAAGACACATTCAACACTTAAAGATGTATTTTTTTTTAATAAAAAAAAAAAAAAACCCTTAACTAACAACCAGGGATGTAATTATCAATATGTGTCAAGGGATGATACAAACTTGGACTCAACTCGTGTTTTGTGGTGGTCTAGTTGGCTTTGGCTTTACTTTGAAATGTTTGTTTTGGTTGTGCGATACTTCTATTCTCTGATTTTCTTTGGGAGTGTCTTCTGTTTACAATTGTCTTGTGTTAAGTAGAGAAATATCTTCTTATTATATAATTTCGGGCATGGTAACCTGCTTAGAACATTTACCTCGGTCCCCCATTCACCTTGGTGGACATGTTCATTTGGTAAAGGCTTGGAGTATTTCTTAATTTCGTTCTGAAAACCCACAAATCTCAGTGTAGTTTTTTTCTACATTGTTACTAAACTGATTTTGAATCCTTTCAGGACGTTCAGGAATCATGGATGTGAAGTTTTGTTTCAACGTGTTTACAAAAATGATTAAGCACTATATTGTCTGCCAGGCTTTCATTATGTGTGTGTGTGTGTGTTAAATTTCTCCTTCTTTAGTGAATTAGATAGCAGTTACATCTATTCAATGGGTGTAAAGGTATCTATGGAAAATTTCTATAAATCTGTCTTTTAATTTTAGGCTATGTACATTTAAGATGATAGTAAGGATTGATTGCATGTTACACCCAAAAGCTGGCAACTGCTATCTGAGCTGCCCTGGGTGAATCCAAATACCAGATAGTGAGGTTTCTTTTGTTGAGAAAAATTAAGTGTTTGATTGTTGCTGATGGTGAATACTTCAGATGGATATGTGAGTAGGTTGTTCTGGTTGGCTATCCACACACTTGTCCCTGGGGTCTTCTTGTACCATAAGCTCAAATCACTGCTCTTGTTTCCTGAAGAGAAGAAGCCTAGCTCAAATACTTGGCCTGAGGAAAGCAAAGTTTGGACACCTCTAATCAATTGCCTGGGACTATGGTGTCAAGTGTCATCTGCAATGCAGAATTTCAAGAACGTTGAGAAAGCAATGAGACAATAAAAGAGAGGGAAGAGCAGGTATCTCCATTAACAGTCCCCTTCTCTGTTTTTGGTTGAATGAAAGAACCTTTTCAGTCCGAATTATAATAGTAGTTAACTGCTGCTTCCAGCAGAGAACAAAAATATTAGCACTTAGCAACTGCAAAGTAATAGAATTGCGTGAACAAGGACTTAAATTTACAGCCTGTTAGCTCTTTCATAACAATTTTAGAAACGAAGACTTGTTATTGGAGGACTGAAATGGGTTGTAAATTCAAGTCTTATGTAGTTGTGAATGGTGATGATATTAGAGTAATGAGGACAATATTCATCAATAACTTTATATATATATATATATATATATATTCTAACATTTGCAGTCCGAATTCAAATTTGTAAGTTACACTACTACCTCTATTGTTTCCCAAGAGAAAAAATAAAGCTACTACCGCCTTACTTTATTGCATTGTGCACCCTTCTTAACAAAAACCTCATCAGCAATTGAATAATTAATTTATAGTGTCAGCTTGTTGATAATTGATCTTTATTTAAAAAAAAAAAAAACCAATGGCACATAGGATTGTATGTTGAAATATCACACTAATGTGGACTCCTAATCCAGTAGGAATATGATTTAAAAACTATAAAAATAAAAATAAAAATTATGATAGCATATACCAAACCAAAATCACACTATCTAGTATTAATCATCTTCATTTGTTAGCTCTAATATTTCCATGGGCACAGAGTTACAATTCCATACATATCAAAAGGACCACAAAATAAAATGTGGATTTTCTTATCAGGTTCTATGCGCGCGGTTAATCTTTGATATTGGAGGGGAAAAATTTTGTAGACTCAAAATTATTGGGCTAGCACTAATCCCACAAGCACAAAGCCTATCTCAGCCTGACTGACTCAAGACTGCAAATTTCAGGTAACCTCTACATACTTTATTGTTGTCAAACCGAGAAAATTGGTTACCAAGTTTAGCCTTTTAGGCACAGTAACTATACATTTTAAAGTTGGTTTGCCCCTCGAAATTAACATAAATGTTATCGGTTTTTGGTCTCATAGAGGGGATCCATTTACTGATTCAGATTTATTTTTTTCACGAATCTTAAATATGTAAGATTCAAAAAATATATAAGTTACCAAGTTTTTTCATCTCTTAAGTACTTAGCAAGAGATTGATATTTCTAAACAGGACTAAAGCCTCCCGCTCTATTTATACATACTGTGTAGAAAAGTTGTTAGTAATAGTGATTACAGTCAAACCAAATAAAGGTTATTTTGTCTTCTTTCTTGCTTCCAAGCCCTACTTATGGATGATAACTTGTTTCAATTAAGTTAGGATATATTTTCTGTAGTGAAATCATTCAGGTAGTCAGGGTAGATGGATGTTATAGCTTCTTTTTGTTCTTCTCTTCCAAGGTGTGAACCAGACCTAGTAGCTTCCCTAGTATTGTTGTTCCTAAACCTTATAATAATAATCATAATTCTTTTGTAAAAATTTGGGGTCCATTGATTGGGGTGGAAAAGTGAGGGATAGAAAATAGAGAAGGAATGAAAAAGTTGAGAGTTAAGAGATAGAAGGGATTTTATTTTTCACTCATGGTGTTTGGTTGGGAGAAGTGGAAGAGTAAAGAGATAAAAAACACTTTTGTTTAGTTGAGAAGAAAAATGAGAGGATAGAAAATGCAGATTGTATAAATTTACTCCGATGCTTATTGTACTAAGATAAAAATTTTATAGTATATAAGGGAAAAAAAAATTGAAGGTAAAATAGGGTGAAAAAAATGAAAGAAAAAAAAAAAAGAAAACAACAACAACGTTGAATAGCTAGAGGGCAGATTGATAATTTCCCATCAAACTCACTTCCTTCTTCCCATTTTCTCCCAAAATTAAGAAGAAAATCATTTCACCCCAAATGGTGGGCTGGGAGAAAACTCCAAAGCCCCACCATTTTCACTCATCCACCCCGCAATCAAAAATACTCTTTTTCCATATTTTCTCTTCTCTCCTCTTTTCTTCTCAACCAATTAGACCCTTAGTTACTGTTTTTTAGGTGGTATATCTTAGGTTTTTCAATTAACTAATTCATTAAATTTATTCTCCTTAAAAAAGATTGTTTATGCTCAAAATTAATTAAAGTACAATATCTAATATTTTCACTTTTTCATGCTAATTTGTTTTTTACCACTCCATAAAAATGGCATATGCTTGGGCCTCTTTTGGGTGTAAACTATCAATTGTGGCCCTAAGGCCCTCCATCATATCAGTACATGAGTATCCATGATGCTGGAAAAGGAGGAATAGTGGAATATTGAAAGCAGAACTAGAAAAAGAAGGAAGAAGCTTTTTATGTAGGACTTGACGGCCATCAAAATGGCAATCGCTAATGGTACATTTTGGTTTCTAAGTTCAATAATATTGTTGTCCATTTAAAATATACTTAGATAACAAGATGAACGATTGAGTAATGATCATTGAAATCAAAATTGTTACCAAGCTTCCAAAATCGAGACTGTCATGTCATTTATAGAACAAATTTCTAGCCATTTATTAGATGAACCCAAATTCTCCACACCTTTGACAAATGAAAACGCTGGTTGTTTTGGTGAAGGTAGTAGTGCAGTTTCCTTGGTGAATATTGAGACCACGTCGGACATAGTAGGCTTGGACACAAAGGAGTGCTATGTTTATGTATCCTAATAGGACATTGGCAGGAGGAGTATCTTCGAGGATTGGATCCATCAACTCTAAGGCCCTATTGCTTTTCCACAAATCCCATGCCTGAAGAAAATTTACGATAAAAATCAATCGCAAATTCCGGTTAAGTTCCTCATATTTTATTGAGGTATAAGTCACAAATGAAATTAGTAGAATTGCAAAGATACTTAAAAGGACCATTTTAAAAAGATCTAGTGTAACACTTTCTACCTTCTTGGTGGCTTTGTAACTTTTAAGTATGAATAAAATTCAATTTAACACTGAATATATAATTTGAAATCAACATAACTAACAAAGAAGATTAATCCATTGAAAAATCAATCACATGGTGAAATACAATACACACACACGCTCAAATCCAAACACACACAGTCTCTAAGTTCTTGTTAACATTAAAGTAAAATAGTCCATTACTCACATATCCAATAAGATTGAGAGAGTCGCTATGATAAAAGCCAGTATTCTTCTTGTCACTCAATATCTCTAACAACAATACTCCAAACTAAAAACATCAGATTTAATCGAGAAGAGGCATTCTAAAGCATATTTTGGAGACATATAACCAATGTATTTCACTGTAAAACAAACTTTTCAGTAGCTTCATGGTTGATAATTTGTATATTACTGATATTTGCTATAGAGCATAAGTACTTATGAATTATACTTACTAAGTCCCTACTATTCGGTGGTTGCTTGTGACCATTCCCACCAAAAATTCTTACCATTCCAAAGTCTGATATTTTTGGATTCATGTCTTTATCCAACAAGATGTTGTTGTTCTTCAAATCTCTATGAATAATTTGTAACCTTGAATACTGATGTAGGTAAAGACGCCCTTGAACAATCCCTTCAATGATGTGAATGCAAGTTGTCCATTCTATCACCCCATGTGCATTTGGATCTATCTCAATACCACATACAGATAATAAGATAGAAGGTAGGAAAGAATTGGCCGGCATTAAGTGTGCAAAACCATTAGTTACAACCAGATTTTGAGCTATGAACAAGCATAATATAGGTAGAGTACTTTGTAAGTGATCGAGATAGTGTGGAACTACATACCAAAAAGGAAATTATCTAAGCTTTTATTGGGCAAATACTCATAGATCAAAATCTTTTCATCTGCTTCAATGCAGCATCCAAGAAGTTCATGTTGGGTAATCCCATTTCTAAAATCTAATGACAAAAAGTTCTCTCCTACTTGATCAAGAAGACGGTTCCTATAATCTAATCCTAAAAGATTCAGAAAAAATGCCATGGCTCAGCAGATAACTAAGTTCTGTCACATGGTACCAAAGGAATTTTATGCATATAATTTCAAAAGCATTTGATTGGTTTTTTGAAATCCTTGAAGAGTTTTATCTATGAGAAAATCTAGGATTCTGTTTCAGGAAAAAGGACTGGTTTTTTTTTGGAGCAGATCAAGTTTAAATGCTTGGTTAAAATTGAAGGACTCAAATAAATAATCAAAAGATCAAATGTATGGAAAGTTTAGATGGTTCCATATTTTAATCAATATAGCTTAGGTTGAAAACTAGCAATATAGAGCCTATTGAAATTTAGTAAAATAATTTTAAATTTATGGGTTTGTAAATTCTAGTCATATGTGATTATGAATTGTGATGACATGAACGACTTCTAATTCAAACAGCACTCACTATTTTTCCAACACGTGCAACCTGAATTCAAAACTGATTTATGTTAAACGTGGGGACCTCTTTTAGTATTAGTCCGGTTGGAAAGATTGAAGGCTCTGTTTGTTTCGGCAATAATGTTTTGGGTAAATTGCAAAGTACACCCTTAATGTTTGGAATTGTTTGGATTTTACACCCTGAAGTTTGAAAAAT
The DNA here is from genome assembly GCA_032878915.1 of Castanopsis chinensis. Classification (NCBI taxonomy): domain Eukaryota; kingdom Viridiplantae; phylum Streptophyta; class Magnoliopsida; order Fagales; family Fagaceae; genus Castanopsis; species Castanopsis chinensis. Next base: position 1,385,281 of record JAVQMG010000026.1, on the reverse strand, counting down.
TGAATTTTATTTAGTCATGAAATCAAATCACGTAGTAATCCATCTCTTCAAAATAACTAAGGGTGTGTTTGGATGTCACTTTTTTTGCTGAAAACTGAAAACACTATAGTAAAATAATTTTTAAATGTGTAAATAGTGTCATGGGACTCATTTTTAATTTTTAAGGAATGTTTTGTTGAAAAAAGAGGTTTGTGGGTCCTGTGAACAGTGCACGGAATCCACTGGAAAAGCTAGAAACGGACTTCTAAAAAAAAAAAGGAAAAAGAAAAAAGAAAACGCAAACGCTGGACGCAAAACTCAGTATTCAAACAGATACTAAATGGTCTAAACCCCACAAGATTATACATAGACTAAAATCCCAAATAAATCCTAACGAAGGAAATGTCTAAAATAAAATCTAATCAAATGCATAATGAAATTCTCCAAGAGTGACCATACACTTGAAATCTTAATGATAGGATACTTGAAGGAAAAACAATCACGCTAGGAGGGCAGTTATGGTTGGAGTGGGGAACTTTAATCAAGTTTTCCTAGGGAAATGATTGTGGTGTTAGAGAGGAGGAAAATCATTTCTATAGAAGGGAAATATGGGGATGCATGGTGCCATTGAACCATGGAGAAGGTTAGAACTACTCACTGTTGGGGATTTTGGAAGAGTACGAGTATGATGGGATGGATTTGCAACCTATTTGTTCATGTGGTTGGAGATGGATATAGGGTAAGATTCTGGTATGATATTTGGTGTGGTGATCATACTGAAAGGGCTGTATCCTTAGTTGTCCTCCATCACAGTTGACAAAGATTTATTAGTTTGTTCATGTTTGGAACCAGCTGTTGGGTGGAATGTTTTAGTAAGTTCAGTCTTTCCTTGACATTCTATATTCCAATATTCCATGTGGTGGTGTTCATGATCCTTTGAGTGGCAATGAAAAGTTTGATGTGAAATCATATTATGAAGTTGTTCATGGATTAAATGACGTAAGATTTCCATAGAAGCATATATGGCATGCTAAGTCACAAAAGAGATGCTTTTGTTGTTTGGAAAGCAGCCTTTGGTAAGATCCTGCAGGGGATAACCTTATCAAAAAGGTATTCCTTTGGTAAATCAGTGTTGCATGTGCTTTGGTTCCCTCTATTTATTTATTTTAACGAAGTTATATCACTTATAAAAAAAACATAAAAAAATACAATGAAATTCTTATTTCATCTTTGAGTTACCCAATTTAAGGCATTCATAATTTTTGGTAAATTGGGTGATTAGAATAGGGCAAAATAAAGACTTCATTGATAAGCCAAGAACAATAGGAACATTATCCCTTAGTCAAGGGCAAGATAGTCCACAAATTTAGGATAAACTCAATGACAATATAGGGATTCCATTATATTTTTATATATATCACAAACCTTAGAGAGGTGATTGTCATTTTTGCGTAACTTTGGTAATGACTGTCATTTCCTTATACTTTAAGCTGGTTGGTATGATTTCCATTTTTTGTGTGGGTCTGGGGGCCTCCTAACTTCCTGGTGCACACATGATATGCGCCCCTTTGCATTTTGTAATAAGACTTTACAAATAGATCAAGCTTTGCATTAAGAGCAACTAGACTGTTATTTCTGTTATGCTTTTGATCATTATTTGTTAGAGAGGTACACTTTCTCTCTCAGAGTTTGTTTTACTTTCCTTTTTGCCTTGTTTTAGTATGCTAGTTTCCTCTTTTATTTTTTGATAAGTAGTTATCTTTATTTATCTCAAGAAACTGTGCCTTATTATTATTATTATTATTTTTCTAAAGGGGATTAAGGAAGGATGGTATGATGGAGGCAGCATTGCCTTTGCTATTATTCTTGTGATTGTTGTTACAGGTATTATGAACCCTAATCTCGATAATGTTATGGTGATCTCTTTTAACTTCATGTTTTCAAACTTGCACTAAATGTTCTTCATGGCTACTTGGATTATTAAAAGAATTTCTTAATATGTCAATTATGATCTTATTATGCTAAAGATATTGTGATGCTGAGAGTTTTGTGGCTCAACTGGTTAACACCTTCTTGTACGTTCAAATCTCTCATCCCCGTTGTAACTATTAAATTATTTACCAAAAAAAAAAAGATATTACTTGTACATTATAAATCTTCTATCGCCTCATATGCCTATCTTCTTTCTGAAAAAGATACCTATATAACAATTTTCATGAACAAAGCAGCTCAGCAATGGTTATTGTTTAGTTTGGGTGGTTAAGAATTGAAAGGACTTGTTTTTAAACCTCATTTTGAAAACATGTTGATGGACAAATTAATCCTTGGTTCATAAGATTGGTCTTTTATGGAGCATGCATCTAGTTTCTTTCAGTGTTCCTCCATTTAGGTGGTTGTGCCTCTACTTTGTAACTTTTCCTGTTTTGGAAGCAGCAATAGGCTGTAGTCATGCGAAACCTTTTTTATTTAGACATCCCTCTCATCCACCCCAACCTGGTGATGGTGAGCATGCTAACTTTTGCATCTAGTTTCGTTCACTGTTCCTCCTTTTTCTCTGTGACATGTATTGCTGAAATTTATTTTCATCTTAAAACAAGTTAAAGTTTTGTTGTTGTTGTTGTTTTTTTTTTTTTTTTTTTTTTTTTCTCTATTATAAACAATTTAATGTTCTTAACTTGTTCTTTAGGTCAAATTTACGTTTTAGAGGAGGATTAAATTTTTCTTTTAAACAATTTAAGAATGAGGGTGTTATAAATGAAAAGAATGCATGAGTGATCAATTATTGTTGAGCAAGGGACAGCAGCCTACACATAAGACACATTCAACACTTAAAGATGTATTTCTTTTTAATAAAAAAAAAAAACCCCTTAACTAACAACCAGGGATGTAATTATGAATGTGTGTCAAGGGATGATACAAACTTGGACTCAACTCGTGTTTTGTGGTGGTCTAGTTGGCTTTGGCTTTACTTTGAAATGTTTGTTTTGGTTGTGCGATACTTCTTTTCTCTGATTTTCTTTGGGAGCACGGTGTCTTCTGTTTACAATTGTCTTGTGTTAAGTAGAGAAATATCTTCTTATTATATAATTTCGGGCATGGTAACCTGCTTAGAACATTTACCTCGGTCCCCCATTCACCTTGGTGGACATGTTCATTTGCTAAAGGCTTGGAGTATTTCTTAATTTCATTCTGAAAACCCACAAATCTCAGTGTTGGTTTTTTCTACATTGTTACTAGACTGCTTTTGAATTCTTGCAGGACGTTGAGGAATCATGGATGTGAAGTTTTGTTTCAACGTGTTTACAAAAATAATTAAGCACTATATTGTCTGCCAGGCTTTCATTATGTGTGTGTGTGTTAAATTTCTCCTTTTTCAGTGAATTAGATAGCAGTTACATCTATTCAATGGGTGTAAAGGTATCTATGGAAAATTTCTATAAATCTGTCTTTTAATTTTAGGCTATGTACATTTAAGATGATAGTAAGGATTGATTACATGTTACACCCAAAAGCTAGCAACTGCTATCTGCGCTACCCTGGGTGAATCCAAATACCAGATATTGAGGTTTCTTTTGTTGAGAAAAATTAAGTGTTTGATTGTTGCTGATGGTGAATACTTCAGATGGATATGTGAGTAGGTTGTTCTGGTTGTCTATCCACACACTTGTCCCTGGGGTCTTCTTGTACCATAAACCCAAATAACTGCTCCTGTTTCCTGAAGAGAAGAAGCCTAGCTCAAAAACTTGGCCTGAGGAAAGCAAAGTTTGGACACCTCTAATGGATTGCCCAGGACTATGGTGTCAAGTGTCATCTGTAATGCAGAATTTCAAGAAAGTTGAGAAAGCAATGAGACAATAAAAGAGAGGGAAGAGCAGGTATCTCCATTAACAATCCCCGTCTCTGTTTTTGGTTGAATGAAAGAACCTTTTCAGTCCGAATTATAAAAGTAGTTAACTGCTGCTTCCAGCAGAGAACAAAAATATTAGCACTTAGCAACTGCAAAGTAATAGAATTAACAAGGACTTAAATTTACAGCCTGTTAGCTCTTTCATAACAATTTTAGAAACGAAGACTTGTTATTGGAGGACTTAAATGGGTTGTAAATTCAAGTCTTGTGTAGTTGTGAATGGTGATGATATTAGAGTAATGCGGACAATATTCATCAATAACTTTATATATATATATATATATATATATATATTCTAACATTTGCAGTACAAATTCAAATTTGTAAGTTACACTACTACCTCTTTTGTTTCTCAAGAGAAAAAGTAAAGCTACTACCGCCTTATTTCATTGCATTGTGCATCCTTCTTAACAAAAACCTCATCAGCAACTGAATAATTAATTTATAGTGTCAGCTTGTTGATAATTGTTCTTTATCAAAAAAATAAACCAATGGCACATAGGATTGTATGTTGAATCGTATATCAAACTAACGTGGACTCGTAATCCAGTAAGAATATGATTTAAAAACTAAAAAAATAAAAATAAAAATTATGATAGCATATACCAAACCAAAATCACATTATCTAGTATTAATCATCTTCATTTGTTAGCTCTAATCTTTCCATGGGCACGGAGTTACAATCCCACACATATCAAAAGGACCATAAAATAAGATGTTGATTTTCTTATCAGGTTCTATGCACGCGGTTAATCTTTGATCATCTTGGAGGGGAAAAATTTTGTAGGCTCAAAATTATTGGGCTAGTACAAATCCCACAAGCCCAAAAGCCTATCTCAGCCTGACCCAAGACTGCAAATTTCAGGTAACCTCTACATACTTTATCGAGCCCAAAGTTGTCGAACCGAGAGAATTAGTTTCCAAGTTTAGCCTTTTAGGCATAGTAACTATACATTTTAAATGTTATCGGTTTTTGGTCAAATAGAGGGAATCCGTTTACTGATTCAGATTTTTTTTTTCACGAATCTTTTTTGACAATAAAGATAGGAATTTTATTAAAGCAAGTAACTATTACAAGTAAGCCAGGCCAACACACAGAGAATAACATATTGGCTTGGCATGGGCATGCATTTGATGGCCTTTGACCAATCTTTACGAATATGCATACAACGAAACACCACTACTACAGGTGTGCGAAACAACTAGTCCCACAGGTGTACAAATTCCATTCATTGGCATAGCCTTTGGTAGTCTTGTAGCAGTGTCATTACCCTTCTAAGAGTGTCGCGAGGGTGGGCTTGTTTTCTATCAAAGATGTACCTGTTCCGTGCATTCCAAATGGCCCATGATACTACAGCCCACACCTCCATTTCATTCTTCGTCAACACTAGCGCCAGTTTTTGCACAAGACCATAGAAGTCCTCTGCGTATGAGCTTTTTTTTTGCAACTTCCCTTCCACCATCGCCCATACATTTCTAGCCATGGGGCATCTCCAAAAAGCGTGAGCCACCGTCTCATCATGTTGCTGACAAATTGCACATGCCGAGTCCAGTGGGGTCTTCCTTCGCCATAGATTCAATCGGGTTGGGAGTATGTCAGAGCACGCTCGCCAAACAAACATTTTGACTTTGGGAGGTACATGTAGCTGCCAAATCCGGTTCCACAGCACTTTATCCTTCTGTGCCGAAGAGTGCTCCACCTGATCAGCTTGTCTCATGCGAATCGCAACTCGATAGGCTGATTTTACCGAGAAAACGCCATTTTTATTTTCCTTCCATATTAGCTTATCTCGGTCAGGTGTTGTACCCAGATTGCAAAGTTGAATCTTTGCCACCGTGTTAGGCATGAATCTTAAATATGTAAGATTCAAAAAATATATAAGTTACCAAGTTTTCTCTTCTCTTAAGTGCATAGCAAGAGATTGATATTTCTAAATAGGACTAAAGCCTCCCGCTCTAATTATACTTACTGTGTAGAAAAGTTGTTAGTAATAGTGATTACAGTCAAACCAAATAAAGGTTATTTTGTCTTCTTTCTTGCTTCCAAGCCCTACTTATGGATAATAACTAGTTTCAATTAAGTTAGGATATATTTTCTGTAGTGAAATCATTCAGGTAGTCAGGGTGGATGGATGTTATAGCTTCTTTTTGTTCTTCTCTTCCAAGGTGTGAACCAGACCTAGTAGCTTCCCTAGTATTGTTGTTCCTAAACCTTATAATAATAATAATAATAATAATAATAATAATAATAATAATAATAATAATTCTTTTGTAAAAATTTGGGGTCCATTGATTGGGGTGGAAAAGTGAGGGATAGAAAATAGAGAAGGAATGAAAAAGTTGAGAGTTAAGAGATAATAGAGATTTTATTTTTCACTCATGGTGTTTGGTTGGGAGAAGTGGAAAAGTAAAGAGATAGAAAACTTTTTTGTTTAGTCGAGAAGAAAAATGAGTATATAGAAAATGCAGATTCTATAAATTTATTCTTATGCCACTATTACTAAGATAAAAATTTAATAGTAATATAAAGGAAAAAGAATAAAAGTTTAAAAAAATTGAAGGTATTATAAGGTGAAAACCAAAAAAAAAAAAAAAACAACAACAACAACAACAACAATGTTGAATAGCTAGAGGGCAGATTGATAATTTCCCATCAAACTCACTTCTTTCTTCCCATTTTCTCCCAAAATTAAGAAGAAAATCATTTCACCCCAAATGGTGGGCTGGGAGAAAACTCCAAAGCCCCACCATTTTCACTCATCCACCCCGCAATCAAAAATACTTTTTTCCCATATTTTCTCTTCTCTCCTCTTTTCTCCTCAACCAATTAGACCCTTAGTTACTGTTTTTTAGGTGTTATATCTTAGGTTTTTCAATTAACTAATTCATTAAATTTATTCTCCTTAAAAAAGATTGCTTGTGCTCAAAATTAATTAAAGTACAATATCTAATATTTTCACTATTTAATGCTAATTTGTTTTTTTCCACTCCATAAAAATGGCATCTTCCTGGGCCTTGGGCCTCTTTTGGGTGTAAACTATCAACTGTGGCCCTAAGGCCCTCCATCATATCAGTACATGAGTATCCATGATGCTGGAAAAGGAGGAATAGTGGAATATTGAAAGTAGAACTAGAAAAAGAAGGAAGAAGCTTTTTATGTAGGACTTGACAGCCATCAAAATGGCAATTGCTAATGGTACATTTTGTTTTCTAAGTTCAATAATATTGTTGTCCATTCAAAACATACTTAGATAACAAGATGAACGATTGAGTAATGATCATTGAAATCAAAATTGTTACCAAGCGTCCAAAATCGAGACTGTCATGTCATTTATAGAACAAATTTCTAGCCTTTTATTGGATGAACCCAAATTCTCCATACCTCTGACAAATGAAAACGATGGTTGTTTTGGTGAAGGTAGAAGTGCAATTTCCCTGTTGAACATTGAGACCACGTCGGACATAGTAGGCCCATTAGCTGCACTTTCTTGGACACAAAGGAGTGCTATGTTTATGTATCCTAATAGGACATTGGCAGGAGGAGTATCTTCGAGGATTGGATCCATCAACTCTAAGGCCTTATTGCTTTTCCACAAATCCCATGCCTGAAGAAAATTTACGCTAAAAATCAATCACAAATTCCGGTTAAGTTCCTCATATTTTATTGAGGTATAAGTCACAAATGAAATTAGTAGAATTGCAAAGATACTTAAAAGGACCATTTTAAAAAGATCTAGTGTAACACTTTCTAGCTTCTTGGTGGCTTTGTAACTTGTAAGTAAGAATAAAATTCAATTTAACACTGAATATATAATTTGAAATCAACATAACTAACAAAGAAGATTAATCCATTGAAAAATCAATCGCATGGTGTAATAGAATACACACATGCGATCAAATCCAAACACACAGAGTCTCTAAGTTCTTTTAACATTTAAGTAAGATGGGCCATTACTCACATATCCAATAAGATTGAGAGAGTCGCTATGATAGAAGCCAGTATTCTTCTTGCCACTCAATATCTCTAACAACAATACTTCAAAACTAAAAACATCAGATTTTATTGAGAAGAGGCATTCTAAAGCATATTCTGGAGATATATAACCACTGTATTTCATTGTAAAACAAACTTTTCAGTAGCTTCATGGTTGATAATTTGTATATTACTAATATTTGCTATAGAGCATGAGTACTTATGAATTATACTTACTAAGTCCCTACTATTCGGTGGTTGCTTGTGACCCATTCCCACCAAAAATTCTTACCATTCCAAAATCTAATATTTTTGGATTCATGTCTTTATCCAACAAGATGTTGTTGGCCTTCAAATCTCTATGAATAATTTGTAACCTGGAATACTGATGTAGGTAAAGAAGCCCTTGAACAATCCCTTCAATGAAGTGAATGCGAATTGTCCATTCTATCACCCCATGTGCACTTGGATCTATCTCAATACCACATACAGATAATAAGATAGAAGGTAGGAAAGAATTGGCCGGCATTAAGTGTGCAAAACCTTTAGTTACAACCAGATTTTGAGCTATGAACAAGCATAATATAGGCAAAGTACTTTGTAAATGATCGAGATAGTGTGGAACTACATACCAAAAAGGAAATTATCTAAGCTTTTATTGGGCAAATACTCATAGATCAAAATCTTTTCATCTGCTTCAATGCAGCATCCAAGAAGTTCATGTTGGGTAATCCCATTTTTGAAATCTAATGACAAAAAGTTCTCTCCTACTTGATCAAGAAGACTGTTCCTATAATCTAATCCTAAAAGATTCAGAAAAAATGCTATGGCTCAGCAGATAACTAAGTTCTGCCACATGGTACCAGAGGAATTTTATGCATATAATTTCAAAAGCGTTTGACTGGTTTTTTAGAATCCTTGAAGAGTTTTATCTATGAGAAAATCTAGGATTCTGTTTCAGGAAAGAGGACTAGTTTTTTTTGGAGCCGATCAAGTTTAAATGTTTGGTTAAAATTGAAATTTTGACTCAAATAAATAATCAAAAGATCAAATGTATGGAAAGTTTAGATAGTTCCATATTTTAATCAATATAGCTTAGGTTCAAAACTAGTAATATAGAGCCTATTGAAATTTAGTAAAATAATTTTAAATTTATGGGTTTGTAAATTCTAGTCATATGTGATTGTGAATTGTGATGACATGAATGACTTCTAATTCAAACAGCACTCACTATTTTTGCAACACGTGTAGCCCGAATTCAAAACTAATTTATGTTAAACGTGGGGACCTCTTTTAGTATTAGTCCGGTTGGAAAGACTGAAGGCTCTATTTGTTTCGGCAATAATGTTTTGGGTAAATTGCAAAGTACACCCTTAATGTTTGGAGTTGTTTGGATTTTATACCCTAAAGTTTACTTCCGTTAGCAAAATCAGCCCCTTCGTTAGTGGGCTGTTGACATGTCCGTTAAGTGCCACATAAATTAATGAAGTGTACTAGTTGATTCAATTAAAATATGACATATGGATATTATAAATCCACATCAGATAAATAACTTAAAATTTTGAAAATAAATAAAATAAAAACTTTTTAAAAATAATTCAATAAAAAAATTTTAAAAAATAAAATAATCAATTTCCTTAGCAACTATCGTGCTGGGTTTCTCAGGGGAATTATTCACTTTCTCAATGTCTTCTTCCCTTCCATTAAACTTAAGCCTTTGCTGGTAGCTAGAGAAAATATTAGAAAATGTTCAATCGGATTTTATGAACATCAAGTACTTCTCACACAGCAACAATCAAACTAACAAAATATCAATAAACCATAAATTGATGTGTTCATCAAAGACAGAAGGAGAGAGTGAAGAGGAGATTAAGCCAGCGGCAAAGCAGATCGAGTGTTCATGGTCAAGCTTCATGCAGCCAAACCTCAATCGCTGCCAACGACCACCGCGAGCCACAGAAGGATGGCTCTCTCTCTCTCTCTCTCTCTCTCTCTCTCTCTCTCTCGCAGGTTTCTCTCTCCTAAGCCCGATTCTCTCTCAAGCTCAGCCATGCTGAAACCTCACGAGTATGGCCACCATACATGGCAGCACAAGTCAACGGGGTCTCCACCACTGATGGCCGCCGATCTCTCTCTCTCTCTTTTGTTTTATCCTTTGGTTGATTTGGTGATTAGGTTATGAAAGCTTGAGAATTTCATTTGGGTTTGGGAAATGAGGGCTTGTAGATCCATGGGTTTTGATATATGCGCTGATGAAATTGTTTGTGTTTTAGAATGGGTTTTTAATTTGAGTTGTAATTTTTTTAGTGTCTATTTGGATAGAAAATCTTGATTTCTTGAGAAAATTTTGAATGCCCAAAATATTGTATTTTAAGTATGTTGGTTGTTGGTTTTACTCATTAATTATTGTGTCGGGTTTCTTGGGAAAATTTTCTATTTGGTTACCCAAAAAATTCTAGGATTTTTTTTTTCCTATTTGCTTATGGCTGGATTCATTTGGATTTTTGCATCATGTTGTCATTTTTCAGTGTTTCTTTGGAAAGGGATTCTTGATTTTCTTGGGAAAATTTTGAAAAACCTGAAAATCAAAGATGCTATAAAAAGATATAAATTTATTTTAATTTTAGTTAAAGACGTTAAATAGTTAATAACACATGTCACTATTTAATTGGTCCAACTAGCAAATGTCACAATATGATGTGGCACTTAACAAACACATCAACATACCACTAACGGAGGGTCTAATTTTGCTAACGAAAGTAAACTTCAAGGTGTAAAATCTAGTTTTCCAAACTTTGGGGTGCAAAATCCAAGTAACCTCAAATGTTAGAGGTGTATTTTTCAATTTACCCTAATGTTTTTTAGAAAACAAATTATTTTTCAAAAAATATTTTTTATAAAACTATCTCATTTTTCTATGTTTGGTAGTAACCTTAAATGAGTTTAAAAACAATCTTTTAACTTCCTTTATTTAGTTTAATGTGAGATAGAGTTGTTTTCTATAAAAAATTAGTGGAATATAATCTATAAAAATAAGCCATATTTTTTAGGTTGACTAAAAATAATTTTCTTTTCACTCATTTTTTCTAATGCTATGAAACACTAAGAAACACGAAAAACTAGGACCGAAGCATAAGGGATGATTGAAAAAATATGAGAAAATAATGAAGAAAAAATTATTTTTGTTAGTGTTATATTAGAAAGAGGAGATGATGGAAAATTGGTGTGACAAGTTGTTTTATCCTGGGCATACCAAAAACCAATATCTCCAATTTGAAGAGAAAATGAGAGAGAAAGCAGAGCTTTGTTGCGCAGAACAATTTTGCCCCCCTTTTCACGTTAGTAGACTTCAACCACAACCCTCTTTATTTTTTTTGGTCTACCTGTTGCTTCTATCCTATTACAATTAACTTTAAGTCTTTAACTTATTATTATTATTATATATATATATATATATATATATATATATATATATATATAAAAACCGAAGCCTTTGAAGCTTCCACAAATTTCCACGTCAGCACTATTTTTTTTTCTTTTTATTTTAGGTTTATGTCTTATATATTTATTTTTATATCTTATATATTTATTATTCTCTTAGTTTAAGTAAAACTCTATTAGATATATATGTTTAAGAGCTTGAATATTTTATTTCAACTAAAATTCTATAACATCTAAATAAAATTCATAAGGGATCTTTGTAGCCGAATTCTTCCGTCTCCAACATGGACTTCTTTCTTTTTTCCTTGTTCGACAAAATCTGAATTATGCTTCCACAAACCCTAAACCTAACGCACAAGTGTCCACTCTCTCCTTCCGCCCATGCTTACCTCCTATGGACACCTAATGGAGGAAACAAGAGAAGTAATTTTCAAGTTCTAAGATGTGAGGTGGCATGCTGTATCAGTTAACAGAAACAAAGTAGCAAAACAGAAGGCAACATATACATACTCTACTCAAACCACATGTGGCAAAGGGAACTTCCTCCCATTCTTAGCAATATCTTGTAAGACATGTTTATTATCAATAAACTTTTTTCTACTGTTTACCAAATAAACCTTTTCTTAGATTTCCCCTGCATCTTTCTATATTGTTGTAGTGAGGTTTTTTAAAAAAAATTTTTAATATGATTTATTGAATAGTGATTAAATATTTAGAGAACTATACTATATTAGTTACTATTGCATTATAATTCTTATTTTTAGCACACATTAAAAGAAAATACTTGTGATGTCTATACTTTGGAGCTCAAAATAGGTGAGAAACAAAAGAATATTATATTTGATTCAGGAACAATTTTGTTTCATTTAGTAGGTTGTGCATTTTTGGGTTTCTAAGGTTTTGCTCGAGTTTTATTGACAAAAAATAGTTTCGAAAATTCAGAGTTATAGTGTTATGATCTGTGTAAAGTAGTATAACTGCTGATTTTCATATAAATATTTTGTGGTCTTTGGTGAATATAAGTTTGAATTTGTAGAGAAGTGAAATCAAATTAATTAAGACTATTTGGTGTCAAAGCAGATGTGAGAGTGATTGTTGGTACATGAATGCATTTATAGATTCTTGAGAAATCAAAAGGCATAAAGTAAACCTTTATGCAGAGATTTGAAGTTACAAAATTAGGTAAGGTTCGTAGAAGTGCAATAGAATATCCAAATTTTTTATTTGATAGACTTGCAATAGGATATCCGAATTTTTTATTTGCAAGACTTATATCAAATTGGTATTTTTGGGACAATGCTTTGAGAATAAAAGGCTAGGTTGACTTTTTGATGAAGAAGTATAATGCTTTGGTTTGTGGTAAATGAGTTTCCACAACTTAAAGGGTAATTTTTGGTTTGCTTTGAGAATTTTTTTTTCTTTTTTTTTTTTTTCTTTTTTTTTTTTTTTTTTGCAGTAAGTAATGGAACTTTATTGATGAAAATTTAAGGATAACAAAAATACCTTCTTAGTGCACATGAATCAACAAAAAGTACGAATGTATGAATAATAGCTAAATTTTCAGAAAATCAAAAATCAATAACTATATCATCAATTAAATGTTTAGATTTCAAGTTTTTTATAGTTTAAAATTACGCATAAAAAATAATAACATTCAATTAGTATGAAATTTGACATGTGTGTTAAAAACATAAAGAACTTGCAATCAACGATTAGATTTTCAAAATATGTAGTCATGTTAAACTTTGTTCTATAATAAATTTTCAAATTATTACACTAGAAAACATTGTCAATAGCAAAAAAAATTAATAAAAATATTTTTTTAAAATCATTTTTAGTAGTTTTCTCATGCATCGCACGGGTTAGCGACTAGTTATTATTATTATTATTGTAAAGACACAAATCAAGTCTAGACCCAAATGAGTAATGGGCCGGCCCAAATGGCCAATACAATAGAATTTGTAGAGAATGGGCTTGAAGCCTAAACTTCTTGGAACAGTTGAGAGCAATGACGTCTGGACTAGGTTCACTATTGGTATGCAACGAGCTAGTGGAGTGACTTTTGCTTCCTTGGATGTGGGCCAAGGAGTCTCTATCCTGTCTTCCCTTGTACTTTCTAGGAAGAGAGAGTATCCTTCGTGGAAAAAATCCGGATCCTCTTCTAATGATCTCCCCTCCTCTATTTATACTCCCGCTTTTTGGTTCCCATTCACAGAACCATCAAATTCCATCCCTGTTCCATCCATCATTTTCCTGGAAACGCTCCCCAATGGCCATAAAGCTAACCACCATCCCCTCAAAAGTCACCTTCCCATTAATGCGGCCAGGCGGGTAGGTGGGAGGCTTTTAATGCGGTGATAGCAGCTTAATGCAATGCACGTCTCACTTGTCCCCCTCCTTGACGTCCCGCTGAAGCTCTGTATGACTTATTGGGCTTCAGGAGCTCTTCCTTGGGTGCCATGCCACGCTCTTCGGTCCTTGTTGATGTTGTCCGAGGATACCCTCCCCTCGGACTCTCTCTCCCAGCAGGTCAGCGCTTGGTCGGCGGGCTTCTGGGCCCCCGTTTTAGGAGGCCTCAGTCTCGATTTACGGCCCATTGGCGGAGTCTGCGTTCTCGGACCAAGCCCAAGGCCCACGTGGTGTTCCGACATCTTTGCCCCCCACAATTATTATTATTTTGGTCTTATCCAAAATCTAAATGAGCAAACTACCAACGTTCTAACGTTCTCGACAATTCATTTGAGACTTTTTTTTTCTTTTTCTTTTTTTTAATATTTTGTTTTAGCCAATTTAATTAATCATATTTTTTATATAAAAAAAAGAGATATAAATAAGTTAAAAAAAATTAATAATTATAGTGTCAATTTCATAATGTGTCCAATTATTTCTTATATACTATATAATTGAGGTATAAAAATAAATTCATACAAACTACATTCTTTTCACAATTTAACTATAAACCCATCACTAATTGAAAAATTATTACATAATGTCAGATTTTGTTGATAATTAATCTTTACTTAAAAGAGAGGGGAAAAAAAAAGCTCATAAGATTGCATCGAATATTTCACTAATGTGGACTCCTAATTCAGTAAGAATACTTTTTAAAGAAAAAAATAATAATTATGATACCATGTACCAAACGAAAATCACATTCTCTAATTTTAATCATCTTCATTTGGTATCTCACTGGCTCAGAGTTACAATCCCACACATAAAAAAAAAAGACCATAAAATCTTATCCTAGAAAAAAAAAAAAATGACCATCAAAATAAAATGTGGGTTTTCTTATCAGGTGCAATGCGGTTAATCTATCATCTTTGATCTTGCAGAGGAAAAAACCTTGTGGCCCCAAATTGATTGTGCTGGTACGAATCCCACAAGCCCATAGTAGTCGAACCGAGCAACCCACATCAAAAGTCGATGGCCGAACCTCAAACATGGGAACAGGCACAGAGCCCAAAGTAGTGACTCTCGTAAGTCTTAACCTCTCTTTTTTTTTTTTTTTTTTTCACCTATCCTGGCTACCTTGAACCAGCCACTTTCACAATCACATTCCCACACACTCAGAATCAGGTTCTGAATATTAACATGAAATTTTTTTTTTATCAGTTTAAAAAATATGAATTATTTATTTATTTATTGCTATGACAGATCTTTGTTTAATTATATAAAAGTTGGTTTGCCCTTAAAAACTAACATCAATCTTATCTGTTTGTCTCTAATAACATCCATTCAGATTTGTTTTTCATAAATCTAAAAGAAGTAACATTTAAATTTGTTAATTTATTTTCTCTAGCCTTTTCTTTTAGTGCTCAATAAAGAACTTGATATTTCTTTACAGGAGCAAAGCCTTTTGCAGTCTCACTCTAATCATACTAATCGTGTGATAAAAAGTTGTAAGCAGTAGCAATTGTAGCCAAACTAATTAAAGCTAATTCTGTCTTCTTTCTTGCTTTCAAGGCCTATTTATGGATGATAGCCTGTTTCAATTAAGTACTTGGATATATTTTTCAGTAACAAAGCCACTCAAGGTGGATGGTAACAGCTTCTGTTTGTTCTTTGTTCTTCTCTTCCACATAGTTGCATTGACCAATGTACTACTTGGTTAAATTTATTCTCTTTAAAAATGGATAACATTGTTTGTTACAATAGTCAATATAACTATTTAAACCTTAATCATGATTTTCAAGTTTTTCAGGCTAAATTATTATACTATTATATTTATTCCAAAAAATGGAATTTGCTTGGGCCTAGGCCTTTTTTTGAGTGTAGGCTTTCAGAAGTGGCCCTAAGTCCCTCCTAGATATCAGTCCATGAATATCATTATGCAATTATGCTAAAAACAAAAGAAGAAGAAGAAGAAGAAGAAGAAGAAGAAGAGGAGGTATATAATGAAAGAAGGAAAAACAGGAAGAAGAAGCTTTTAATGTAGGACTTGACAGACATCAACATGGCAATGAGTCAATGACTAATGTTAACTTTTGGTTTCTCTAGTTCAATAATATTATTGTTTATGTAAAACATGCTTAGGTAACAAGATAAACAATTGAGGTATGATCAGCGAAGTCTAAATTGTCACCGAGCTTCCAAAATTGAGACTGTCATGTCATTTAGAGAACAAATTTCTGCCTTTCTCATAGATGAACCCAAATCCTCCATACCTTTGCCAAATGAAAACACTGGTTTTTTTGGTGAAGGTAGAAGTGTAGGTTCCTTGTTGAACATCGAGATCACATCTGATATGGTAGGTCTATCAGCTGCATTTTCTTGGACGCAAAGGAGTGCTATGTTTGTGTAACTCAAAAGGACATTTGCAGGGGGAGTATCTCCAAGGATTGGATCCATCAACTCCAATGACCTATTGCTTTTCCACAAATCCCACGCCTAAAGAAAATTTAGCACCAAAATTAAAAGTAAGTGCCATTCATGATGCCCTTAACATAGTACACATCACAAATAAGAAGAATTGCGTATTGAATTAAAGGAGCATTAGAAATGACCTTGAGTAAAATACCGAAAAGTAGCTACATAAGTTTAGAGGAAATTTAATTTGACACTGGTATATAACTTTTAAATCAACATTATTGACTTAGAATATAATCCTTTGAAAGGTCAAGAGATGGTATAATTCACACACACAGAATCAAATGATCAAATGCAAACACATTTTCTAAGCTTTTGTTAACTTAAAAGTAAGAGGGTCCATTACTCACATATCCAATAAGATTGATAGAGTCACATTGATAGAAACCAGTATTCTTCTTGCCGCTCAAGATCTCTAACAATAATACTCCAAAACTAAAGACATCAGATTTAATTGAGAAGATGCCTTCCATAGCATATTCTGGAGACATGTAGCCACTATAAATCATTGTAAAATAAAATGTTTAGTGGCATCATTGTGAATAATTTGTATTTATTACTATATTTGCTATAGAGCATAAATACTTATGAATTATACTTACTAGGTCCCCACTATTCGGTTGGTTGCTTGTGACCCATTCCCACAAAAAATTCTTGCCATTCCAAAATCTGATATTTTAGGATTCATGTCTTTATCTAGCAAGATGTTGCTGGCCTTCAAATCTCTGTGAATGATTTGTAACCTAGAGTATTGATGGAGGTAAAGAAGCCCTTGAACAATCCCTTCAATAATGTGAATTCGGGTTGCCCAATCTATTATCCCATGTCTAATTGGATCTATCTCAATACCACATACAAATAGTAAGATAGAAGTTAGGAAAGAATTGGCGGGCATTATGCCATTATGTGTATGAATACCTTAATCACAACCAGGTTTTAAACAATGAACAAGCAGAATGTAAGCAAATGACTTTGAATGTAATTAAGATTGTGTTAAAGTACATACCAAAAAGGAAATAATCTAAGCTTTTGTTGGGCAAATACTCATAGATCAAAATCTTCTCATCTCTTTCAATGCAGCAGCCAAGTAGTTTCACAAGATTTTTGTGTTGGAGTTTGGCTATAAGCATTGCCTCATTTTTCAGCTCTTCCCATCCTTGTCCAGATTTTCTTGAAAGTCTTTTTATAGCTACTATATGTCCATTCAGCAAGGATCCCTGAAAATAATTATTTTAATTTAGTTTTTCATTAAACCTTGTGAAGAGTCCACATCAAACAATTATTATAGGTTGGATCCTAGTGTTAGAGGTATTAGGCTTACAATATAATTAGGCCTCGCCCATGTATACTTAATACCTCTAACACCAAGCATCAGTTTCATGCAATTATTAAGACTTCAATATTTGTGTCAAAGGTTAGATTGTGGAATATTATATATTACTTCAGAATTTATTTTCTAAGATCAATTTGGTTAGCTATTGAAACTTACTTTGTAAACAGGTCCAAAACCACCCTCTCCAAGTTTATTTGAGGCACTGAAGTAATTAGTAGCGATAGATACACTAGAAAAACTGAAGAGTGGAAGCTCCATTTCCTTATTTCTACCATTCTCAGCCCTTTTCTTGTTGATTAGTCCTTGTTGTGTAGCCCTGTTGTTGAAATCAAATGATATCAAGTCCTCCCCTACTTGATCAAGAAGATAGTTCCGATTAGTCCAAGCTGTGTGGTCCTGTTTCTCAAATCAAATCATAACAAGTCCTCCCCTACTTGATCATGAAGATGGTTCCTCTAATCTAATCCTAAAATGATTCATAAAAGCCATCATGGCTCAACTAATAACTGAGTTCTGTCACATGGTTGCAGAGGAATATATGCATATAATTTCAAAAACATTTAATTGTTTTGTTGAAATCCTTGATGAGTTTTTTATGCCGGCAGCGGGAAGTAAATCTTAGTTTTATTTTATTTAATTATTTTTAAGTTTCAGGGGAAATTAGTAGTTTTCTGATTTCTAGGGGTTTTATACTTGCTCTTACTCTTCCTAAATTATAGAAGGTTCTTAAACTTTTTAGCCAATAGATGCATATCATCCTCATTAGAGGTATTGGTTCTTCTCTAAAAGTTTTTAGAGCAATGGACTTCTTTTTATTAGTCCGAGGTAAAGAAAGTTCATATATTTGTAGTGATCCAACTAATTCCTCAATCTTGACAGTGTCAAGATCCTTACTCTCCTCTATTATAATGACCTTGAGATGGAACCGTGTAGGTAAAGATCTCACGATTTTCATAATTGGCTCGGGGACCTTCTCACGTAGGTTAAAGCTAAAGATTACTATCTAATTAAGTTTGTCATAGAATTCATCAAAACTTTTGTCCTAACTCATTCTGATCTCTTCAAATTTAGAAGACATTTGAAGTTTAGAGTTTCATACAACTTTAGTAGTTTAGTTCCCTCATGTGTGTTTTCTAAGATAACCCCAGCCTCCTAAGCAGTTTCACAAATAAATATTCTTCTAAATGTATATTAAAAGCCATGCATAAAGATGACATCTAAGAATTTACTATTACAGTTAAATTTGAGAGTTGTTAATTCGACCATTGTTCTACTGGAATTTCAAGTTTAGCCCAACCCTTTTAGACATATGTTAAATTTCAGGTTTTAAGTTTACCTATGCTCTTATTCCAATTGTTAAATTTGGTTTAGAGCCCTTGGTTAATTAGAGTGTAGAATTATTAGTATTTACTTTCAATATAAACAACCCCAAAACAAGTAGTCACAAGTCATTAAGCAGAATAATAAAAGTGATAAAAGCACAAGACACACGATATAGTGACGAAATGGAAAACCAATGGAGAACTCACCAAGGTTGAGCTTGGATACTTGAATTTGGATTTGAATTTTAAAGCGGTGGATTTCTAAAATTTTATGAGTTTAGAAGTTATTTCAAATTCAAGGATATTAAGGTTTAAAATTCTTGGTGGATTGTCAAATCCAAATCCTTGACCCTTTGTAAACTATCCAAACAAAATATTTGGATTTTAATCACCCAAATCCAAATTCGGGGCCTTTGATATGTAAATATTAATTAAACAAAATTATTTAATACTAATCAAATTAATATTAATTTGATGTAATGTTAATTTCATATATCAGAATTAAATATCATAGTTGAACTATAAATATTAATAAAAAGAAATAAAAATATATTGCGATTGAAAAAGATACCCAAATCCTTCCACCAACACACCAAAAAAGAACAACCACTGTCAGGGTAACCTATCCCACTAAGTCAATCCACTATAAAAGGAGTTTTACAATCTAGAAAAAGCACTTTATACCTAGAATCTACAATCTTAGTAGATGACTGACTGTTGCAACCCACATCAGTTTTAAAACTCCAAACTTCTTCCTATATGCTTCCCTTTATGAATGTCATGTCCAAGTCAATCAAGCAAAATCTCTGACACACTCCAAGGAACTAAAGGGAATTTCTCATGGAAGCTCACGAGATGAAAAAATGGGTTTTCTCTCTAAAAGCTTTGCCTTTCTTCCTCTCTAACCTCACTAAAGATCATTCATAAGATAATTTAAGTAGGTGCTTACATGTAGGGTTAGAATTCTAATCATAATAGGATTTAAATTTTGTTTCTAAGATTCTTACTCAAGTGAGCGTTAGGGTAAGCCTCAATTAGCGGGCTTTAATGAGCTGCTTGAGCAGACATATATTTACTTGCTTGAGTGAGCTTTGGTCTTTGCTTGGGTGAGCCTCTTCAGTCAGCAATACTTCGAACAACCACAAGTACATAATTTAACCCCATTTACAAAAAATAAAATATATCAAGAGATTTACCAACACTCATATTTTCTTGTTATCGATCCTTTAAATTTATCTTTTAGATTAGAATTAGACTTGATTGTATATGCCTCATTACGTTAATGAAAGCAAGTTCCCTTCCAATGTTTTACTTTTCATGCAATTAGTTAATTGTAGTCTTAAGTTTATTTTCTTTGCAACTCTAAATACTTCGAAGTATAATAGAGCATACTGACTTAGCCTTGAAAATGCTTGTTTTAAGTTCTTCACTTAGTCCTAGTTATCGCATCGAAAGTAACTTAGCCCTCGAGGATAGAATGATACTTAGCCTCAAAGTGCAAAATTTTCTATCAAATAAAGACACTTGCTGCAAGTACTACAAGTGATTCAAGGTTGCACAAAATCCTGGTCTAGTGACACAGTTTGACTTGCGTAATTCTTTCAAAAAACTGGTTTAGTGACGCAGTTTGACTCTCCCAAATAAAAGCAAAAAAAGAAAAAAAAAAAAAAAAGCAATACATCACAGCTTTTCTTATTCAACTATCTTATTAGCTGCTCTGTACGTTTATAGAAGTTATATCAAAGAACCTTGATAAAATGACTTGCGTAATATTACCTCTGAAGTTTGACCTTTTGCGAATGCAGTAGGGAATCAAGAGTACCCCAAAAGCTATGGCAATGGCAACCACAACTATCACTATCACCTTCATCTTTTGCTTGTATTTCACCTCTTTTTGATTGACTTTGCAATAGAAAAGCAAAAGTAGTTTAGTGCTGCAATAAAACTGATGGAAACAAAGATTTTAGCTTCAGTGTCATGTCAAAATACGAATTAAAGAGCAACGAAGATTATAGGCACATTAACAGTTTCTGAAGCAGGCAAGACTATAGGCACATTACCTTTCTCTGAAGCAGGCATTCGAATATATACCTCCTGACTATTAACATTCGTCCTGTTATTATCTGCAACCTGTCTAATATTAATTAGATCCCCATACCACATGGTGCAGCCAATTTTTCCATTTCTGATATCTGAGTTTATATAAGCCATACAGGTACAGTTGTTCAAACATTTGTCTCTGCATTCCTCAAAATACGTGCTTTCTTCCACCCAAGAATACGTAGGATCCGGCAAATGTAGCCCAATACATTTAACCAACTCAACTTTATCCTGGCAGCTCAATTGCGTTCTGCGTACACATCCCTTATGCCACTCTTCTGGGTTCCATGTTTGTAGTGATTTAGGCTTGAATCCTTCTAAACATTGACAGACAGGTGACTCACCCATGATACAATTTCCGTTAGGACCACATAAATTATAAGTGTCGCATTGGTCTTTTGGCAAATTCAAGAACATGCTCCATTCTTTTTTTTCTTCAACCCACACATAGCGCTCATACTGTGATTGATTCAAAACTGCTCTTGTGATTGCAGACTTTTCAATCATTTCGAACATGAAGTATACCTCGTCATTGTTGGAGACAAACTTGAAGTTGTATAGTGGGTTGTCTCGAAACTCATCCATACCACTGAAAAAATGGCCATTCCATAGGCCGGACCGGAAGAAAATCTGGGAGCCTTTCTCCACGACTAATTCAGGGTAATTATGAAGTTCTAACCTCCAACTTAGTTCTCCTGGAGATGGGTCATCTGGACTCTTCCATGCAGTCAGGCGCCTTTCAAGACCAGTCCTTAAGTCCCGTCCAAGCTTCATCCCTGGTAGCCACGTATCAGAAGGATAGTCAAAGCTTTGCCACAAATAGTTGTTTGGGTTTTCTTCATTCTCTTCTCTTAATACTAGATTTCCTGAATCTAAAAGCTGTACTATTGGATTCCTGGCCCCTTTTGTTGAATTTGTCGACCAAGTAACAGTTGAATTCTGGCCGAGAAGAACAAGAGTACCTGAACTGTTTACCCTCAACACGCCAGACGAGTCTGTGATTGGATTACCCCCGTTTGCTACCCAAACAACCGTTTGTACTGGTATATTGTTGTACCAAATTCCTAAGAAACGGTTAGGGGAATTACCTGGACTGAAGAACCCCAGGGCAAAGCCTCTATCTTTAGAGACCAAGATTTGGCCCTCAATGTCACTGAGGAATTGGGATTTAGAAATGCTATCAGCAGCATCCGAGAATTCAAAGAAGAAAAGAAGCAAACTGCTGGAACTCAACACCACAAAAGCAAAGATGTCCATTGATTGCTGGTCGAGTACTCACAATGACGTTGCTAAAAAGTCAAATTGCTAAAAAAACAAAAACAAAAAACAAAAAAAAAAAAAAATATTAGAAGAAGAAGAAGAAGAAGAGATGAGTCGCAGACGTGAGGAGGAAGATGGAGATGGGAGTAAGAGCTGGTGCTAGGAAACTTTGTAAACGAAGTAGAGTATCACAAAAGGAGAGTAATAGTGTGAAGAGATAAATCTGAAATGACGTAGGTAGGTGGGAGTTAGAATATAATAATGAGATTAAAATTGAAAAGGATGGTCCTTATCTATGTAATCAGGATAGGATTTTTTATATAATGACACATTAATTCTTTGTAATCTAGGGCCATACATCTGTTCGATCAAGTAGTTGGTCAAGTCTTCCTTTCAGTGGCACAGCAGGCTGACGTTTGAAAAGTAAAATGGGAAATTTAGCCATGTTTGGTTAAAAAGTTTTATCCACTCAATTTCTATCACTCATTACTCATCACTTATCACTCATCACTCATTACTTAAAAATATTATACCCGTTTGGCATCATCACTCAGTTTTCATCACTCATATTTTTTACACTATGTATAGGTCCCACGTCTGTCAATCAGTGCAGCTCTTTCCTTTTTTTTTTTTTTTTTTTTCTGGGTTCGTTCTTCACGTCGGTATGCCTTTTTTTTTTCTTTTTTTTCTTTTTTTTTTTTTCAGTACCAGATCACCCAAACCCAAAAAAAAAAAAAAAAAAAAAAAAAAAAAAAAACGTTAAGACCAAACCCTAAAAAAAAAAAAAGTCAGCCGGTCAAAAGGTACGGCTGTGGGTCCCCCAATATGTGTTTAATTACAAAAATGCCATTGAGTTATGAGTTATGGAAACTAAAAACAGCTAAAATGTGTTTTCAGTTTCTATAACTCATAACTCAAAAATCAGAGAATTGAGTGATGAAATCAGAGTTATGAAAATTGAGTTATTTCCACCCAAACAAAGTTTCAGTCATGAGTCCTACCATTTTTGAGTTATGAGTTATGAATTATGAAAATTGGCAATCCAAACACCCCCTTATTGGTTATAATGATCAAAGACTATCTTTTTATTTAGATGTTTAAAAATAGAGGAGGAGTAGAGTAGAGGGAGGGAGGGAGGGAGAGTAATTTAATATCTTTATTTGAAAGTTTTTTAAGAAATGAGGGAGAGGAGTTTGGAGGAGTTTCAACTTCCTCTAACTTCTCATTTTTAATTCCCCCAAATTAGAGAGATTTAGAAGAAGAGTGGAGGATAAAAATGCTTGACCAAGTGAATTATTAAATTTGCCCTTACTATATTAACAAAATTATAAATAAAAAGACAAATTATTCCCCTCCTCCTTACTTAATTTTAAAAACATTCAAATAAGGTAGAGGATAATCATTCTCTCTCTCTCTCTCTCTCTCTCTCTCTCTCTCTCTCTCTCTCTCTCTCTCTCTCTCTCTCTCTCTCTCTCTCTCTCTCTCTCTCTCTCTCTCTCTCTCTCTCTCTCTCTCAACAGGTCATAAGACATAGAAGGTCATGCATTGACTCAAGCAAATGGTTGTTCTGTCGCATTAAAATGAGGAAAGACTAGCACACTGTAACATTAATTTTCTTGTTAGAAAATTCCACCTTTTTTTTTTTTTTTTTTTTTTCTGCGAACAAGAATTTCCTACGGCATTGGTTATACTCTTTTGCAAATGTCGCATGGATGTGAAAGGTCGACAATGTGATTGAAATGTGGGCACCCCACAATTTGAAATTGAACGGTAAAATTAATTTACATTTTCATGTGGATGTTTGTTTGGTAAATGGGCCTTCTTCTTCGGCCCATGACAAACATGTGGATGCAAGACTTTCAAAATGGAAACGTTTAATCCGTGAGTCTTCTTTAACTCTGCTGGTCTCAAAATGGTATGACGCCAAAAAAACGTCATTTTTTGCAATGTTTCACAAGATGAAGGGTCTAAAACTGCTTATCAGACAATGCAATTTCTACCTGGAACTACTGATAAAGTGATTGTGGAGACTATGGAGGTGGCTAAGTTACAGCCTCCTCCCACTCAATGAGGCTAAAGTTTTCCCAAAAATATATATATATATATATATATATATATTTTATGCAAACTTCTTTTCACTGTATTTGCAATTCTTGTATTCATGTTTGTTTAAACACTTACAAGTCTTGCCAAAGAGAAAAAGACTTTGTTTTGGTATAAAAGAATGCTTATAACAAGTTTTGCCAAAGAGAAAAAGGCTTTGTTTAGGTATTCAAGAATGTCTATATTTTCTCTTTCCCATTGTATATGTTAATATTATCCAATAAAGTTTATTATCGTTTTCTCTATTTTTTTTTTAAATATTTCTTGATATTAAGAGAGTTCTAGCTTGTCGTATCTCTAGATATTTCACTAACAAAAATAACATTTTTTTAATAGAAACCGTTAAAGAAATGTGCATTGTCACACGTTTAAGTGGGAGCTAAAATTTTTTCTTTTTGTTTTTGCTTCTGTATTTAATAGGAACTAGCCGTAAACCCATGCGATGCGCGGGAAATTTTGATGTTGTTTTTGTTTATTTATTATTTATTGATAAGTGAAAGAAGAAATAAGTACATGGAACTTATAAGTATTAGTCTTAAACTCAAAATTATATAATTATTTTTCTAATGGAGTATAATTGATGAGTAATACTATAATCACAAACTATTTTGTAATATTTTTACAAAATCTTGATGTGGCCAATTTCTTATTGGTTTTCATCTAGGCTCATTATTAATATCACTTTTTCATTTACTAATAATCACTCATCACATCAGCAATTTGTAAACTTTTTTATAAAATAGTTTGTATCTCTAGCATTATGATAATTGATATAAAGTAATATATATTTTGTAAGCTAAGCGGTTAATAATTGTTAACCTGCATAATAAACAATTTGCCTTTTATAAACAGTTTACTTTTATAAAATGCAAACTTATTCAAGACAAAACTGTTTATAAATGTCCAATTTTTTAACCTGAATTGTTCTAGGAAAGCGAAATGACACCATGGTCAAAGCAACATTTAGATGTGTACATTTGAAAATGATTTAGTTTGCAATTTATCATACATTCTATGCTTTTGTAAAAAAGTTATGTAAATTATCTAAATATCTAGATCATGCATATGCTCATATGCTAAATCTGGTTTGACACCAACATTTGTTTTTGTGATACCATGGAATAATGAAGAATCACTTCATTATGTTGAGGTACTGATTGGATATCATCTTAATTTCTAAAAATCACATAATTGGAATATCATACATGTGCATTACGGAAATGGCAACTCTTAGTGGGTTAATTTTCTAGGAAAATTTGTAACTATATGCCAAATTCCTATCTCACGAAGAAGTCAGAGGAAAAAAAAAATGAAACACTTGTGAGCAAAAATATTTATACATTTTACTCATTGCTTATTGAAATTTAGTTACATGAACATTGATTGACTTTAAGAAAATCATGGTTCTTCCGAAGTGACTTTACTACTCTTGTTCTCTGAAGAATCATTTAGTGGCTTAGGAACTGCCTACCTCTTCAAAGGTATTCGGCTTTCACCCAAAGCACAGCATTTATACCTGTGACCATAGAAAAAGAACCTAGCAACTTAGCAAGCTGAAGACAAACAATTCTTTTATTACATAAAAGGAAAATGGTTACACTGATTGTGAATAGAGAGTTGGACATTGTTGAGAAGAGGGGACCTCTTTGTAATGCACCGAGCCAAAACAAAAAAGTTAACTACAGATCCAATTCAACATCTATAAGAAAAATTTTAAGTAATCAAAATGTGTACATTACAAAGAGTCATTGGAAAACTTCCAAGTAAGAAGTATGGCCATGAAAAACTTATTCCTTACTTCACATCAAAATTCCTAACAAAAATAAACACCAAAAGAGTTATATGCATGTACCATTTTTTTGAGTCATACCCCGAGAGAAATGCAGTATTGACTGATTTGCTAGCTAAAGATCGTCCCTATTATCTTGGGAATACTTTTTGAGCTTCATGTATTAACCTTCTCCACAAGTATAAGTACTTGTGGGGTATGGAAGGCAAGGACTGGAGTTCAAGTCTTCAAGAGGGAGCTTCACACACATATATACTTGGATTAGGCTAAAGTAGAAATTCTATCTTGTATTCAAAAAAGAGTTTTTTAGAAAATTTAAAATGTTTATATAATTGAATATAAAGAGACACACAAAAGAAATATGCATAAACATTGACATTTTATAAAATAAATCAACACGGTCTAGTTGCTTCCCTATTTTATCCATCTATATTATTTTTATCACATTTTTTAATACTCCAAATGGATTAGGAATTGAACAATAATATATCATGTCCTAAGCCTTGTAAAACAATAATAATATATTTTTGAAAGACCCATTACACAAAAAGCCACCTACAAACGCTTTACACTTGTATCCTCTGTATTACTGCAACACTTTCCCTTGTCCAACAACAAACAATTAGAGTTTTTTATAATGTTAAAATCAAACATTTAATCTTCTGCATAATGGGAGAAAAATGCAATTTGTACCAAACAAACCAATGAAGATGGAGGGGAAAAACGAAAAGGTAAAACTCACCTCAAAGGGACTTTCCAACTCTGCTTGTACTTTGGCGACTTCTACAGGGGTGGAGAGAGAATTGGAAATCTATATATAAATAAAAAAACCAAATGAATGGGTTTTAATTCCAAAGGGGCAGGCATTGAAGGTTTTGATAAGAAGAGGAAGAGCCCAAAAAGATAGAGTTAAAGGAGGGCCAAAATGATGAATGTGATTTAATGGGAAAGTAAATAAAGGGAGAATTGTTAACCATTTTGTGTTTTGATAAGGAGATGAGAAGTCTTGTGAGTGGATGGATAACATATAATACGTGGGACACTTGAACAGAATTAATAGAGAGTTGAAGTAATGAATGAGGAAGGAGAGTTTATTGGAAACATTGAATAATTGTAATTGATTAAAGCATTTTTTTTGGGGGTGGTGGGGGGTAGAAGAAGAAAGAGACAAAACACTCAAGAGATGGTGTCACTTGGCAGAACCTCACGCATGAGGTTTCTACTTTTATATATATATATATATATATATATATATATATAGGGTCATGCTAACGAATGCCCTTAGGGCATTTGTTAACAATTTATTTTAGGAAAGTTTTAACACCATTTTTATGTAAAATGAAAAAAACTATCAAAAAATTAATTGTTATATTTCATTTTTCCATAAAAACTTTCTTTAAATGGATTGTTAATCAATGCCCTAAAGGCATTCGTTAGCATTTCCCATATATATATATATATATATATATATTGATTAGTTGTAGAACTAAATAAAGTGTGAGAATATATAATTATTTTATAATGTGATATAATATCTAATTTATTCTTCTAAATTTAAAGAAAATAATATATTATGATTAATTATTTTTAAAAGAAATATACTCAATTAGTAAATAAATATTTCAACATTTAACAATTAACAATTAACAATTTTCACTTTGCTAAAGTCATAAGAGGGAGAGCGGATTTGTAATGAAGAATTAAGGAACACATTAACAAAACACTAAAACACATTAAACCAAAGTAGATTTGTAAAAAATACAGAAAGTCATCAACCCAAAGCAGAGCTACAAGATAGAATTAACAAAGTTTATTGAGAGAGAGAGAGAGACTAATCACATTTTTCATTGGCAATGGTAAGGTGAGGGGGATTAATAATAAGAAGAAGAATAGCCAAAAAAGGAGGAGAAGAGCTATAGGAAGAGCAACGGTTAGATAAGAAATAATGAAGAGAAGAATGGTAAAAAAATTGAAGAGGAATGGTTAAGTAAAATTAAATTACCGTGAGCTCCAATTAGCTCATCTAATAAAATCTCTTATTGTTGAATAAGAGATATCTAGTTTGAACCCTGCCTACACCAAAAAATACTTGGTGTCTTTGGCTTGATGATAAATAGTAATAATTATGTAGTAAACACTATAGGTTGAAATTTTATCCATATCTATAAAAAAAAAAAAGTAAATTAAATAAATGGACCAGTAAAGATTCTTATATTTGTAAAGTTAGTAATTGAATGGATTCTAAAATTAAAAGATTAGATCTATTTTAACATTTATTTATGTGAAATGCCAATTACACACTCATGTATTTTTTTGAGAAATAATTACAACATGCTGCTAACCCTGCAGCTCGAACCCTTTTCCCCCTAAATCTTTAAGCACTTTGTGCATGGGAAGGTGTCAATTTAGCTACAAGGCCTTTGGCAATTACACACTCATGTATTTAGAACCCCAATAAACATAAATTACGGCTTCTTCACTTTTAATTTAAAAACTACAATTAGTCCAATGGAAATAATTAACCAAATTTCATATTATATGCATAAAGAAATATTAACTAAAGCAAATAAATAGCAATATCAAAATGAGGAAAATAATTCAAACCAAAACCAAACATCAAAATGAGGAAAACTCGAGCTCCCGAATAGGAAAAACTTGTCCCTCGACCACACCCTCGAAAAATCTTCACTAGGTGAATAGTTGCAGTACAAGTAAGACTATGAACCCTTCAAGCCCTATCCTCCTATGTACTTGTGCCCTCCAAGTTTTAGCTAGCAACCGAAGTCATGGAGCCATTTCTTCAACTAACTCATTAGAGACATCACTGTTTAGTTGCCAATGAAAAGCTACCAATAGATTTGGATTTTTAGTGTCTCCGATAATTTCCTAGCCTTCAACACAATCTCACAACACTCAAGAGATGGTGTAGGAGGCGATGGTAAAAACAATTTATCTCAAGGATGTAAAAATGGTGAGAGAAATGGAGAAGAGAGGTTGAAAGTGTTTCTAA
Source organism: Castanopsis chinensis (assembly GCA_032878915.1). Classification (NCBI taxonomy): domain Eukaryota; kingdom Viridiplantae; phylum Streptophyta; class Magnoliopsida; order Fagales; family Fagaceae; genus Castanopsis; species Castanopsis chinensis. Next base: position 1,356,198 of record JAVQMG010000026.1, on the reverse strand, counting down.
CACTTAGGCAAAGGCTCTTTCTTTCTCTATAAGGTGGATGGGATGAAGTAAAGTCTCTCATAATGTTTATAGTCATATCCCACTCTCTAGCCACATCCAACATGCATAGGGTGTGAGTGTTGGACTATTAGAAAAGGCAGAAAATAGATCCGGACTACCCTAGTCACACTTGTCTCCGTCCTATCTCTCGAGATGAGATGTCTTCACTATTTTGTGAGAAAGCCATGGCGTGGGGAGAAACTCTAAATTTCCCCATCGCTGAGTTTGCTAAGAGTCCAAGGATCTTTAATATGGTGATGACCTTTGTTCTTACACCACGGTCACATTATAACACTGTCATTGAGCCTCGTGCTCGTTTTCTTCTCTCTCTCTCTTATGAAAGATCTTTCTATAGATTTTTCTTCACATATGATAGAATCTATGATAGATATATATCGAGACAATACTACACGTGATAAGCTCATCTTTTCTTCAACTATCACACGCATCCTCACATGCTTGCATGTCACCATTCCTCTTTCCCCTTACTTTTACTCCATGGGTGCCATTAGCAAGGAATCTATTCGAAGGAGTGATGCATAGTTGGCTGCTAAGCTGCCTCATATGGAGTCTACTACGACAGATGCTGCCCCCACTTCTCGACCCTTTTCTTCATCTTCTTCACCTTCTTCTTCTAGATTAGAGGTCTCTCTCACTACTATCATGGATCAGCTTTAGCACATGCATGTTGATTTTGGTAGTCTTCTTGACTATCTTTCCGATGAGATGTGATAGGTCACAAATGCGTTGATCCCTTGTAATGAATTAAATTGATTAATTAGCTGAGTTATTAATTAATCAAGTTAACATGCAAATTCACGTGGCAGCACAAACAAATCACTAATAACTAAAGTATGCAGTGGAAATAAAATTGACACGGTGATTTGTTTATGAATAGGGAAAACCTAACAGCAAAAACCCTACCGGGTGATTTAAGGTCACCACTTCCGAAACTCTACTATCATCACAACAAGCGGTTACAAGCAAGGAATCTCAGTACCTTACCAACCTACAGTTGAACCCTTACCCCAATACCCAATTGGACTTGTTCTGTAGTGGCAGTTTCTCCTTTTGATGCATGACTCCCAAGAACGTGATTAACCAATTGCGCGGATCTTAGTACGCGACTTCAATTCACCAACTAGAGAGAGAGTTGTTGGCTGCAATATGGTTGGAAGAGAAAGTTTGAATATGGAGGTCACACTCAGCCTTCCAGAGAAGTCCTAACCCCCCACTTTGGCCATCATTCGGGACAGCCAAGACTAATTGAAAATTTAGGTCGTAACAAAGATTACGCATTTCTGTGATAGACTGCTTCGTCTCCATAAGAAACAACACAGTGGGTCCTTTTTTTCTCACCATTTCAGTGAGCAAGTCCACTGCTCGTTGGTTCCCAAGCCCCCGGCAATTCCAGCTTATAATGATCATTATGCTCGGCAGGGCTGCGAAGCAGCCTCCACCGTTGATATGTTGGGTTGAATATTGAACTCTCCTTGCTTAAGCTTTTTTCCCTCCTTTAGAGCTTCTTGTTCCGTTGTTGTTTCACTCTCCTCAAACTCCCTTTTTTGGCCCACTTTTTGTATTTGGCCATCTTGTTTCCCCGCACTCTCATAGGTCTACTGTCTAGTTTTTCTTGTCTATGTAGGTTGCTTGGTATTTGAAGTGGCATGGGTGTTCACGTTGCTAAGCCCAAAAGTATTCTTGTCCCCACCCTTGGTATAGGTCAAGTCCCACAAACCATGCACGTCCACCATCCCCTCATTAATATGGGCGGCTTTCACAAGAGAGACCATGTCAGTTTCAACGGCTACTTTTCCACCAATTTCGGATACTTTACAATTTGAGTTCTCCAATGTTTTTCCTTCCGTATTTGGGTCCTTGTCAGTTACTAATCCCATGGAGTAGTCATTGTCCACAATATCAAGATTTGATGTTTCCGTGATTTGCGCTTTCGGAATGTCTGCGTAGGAGTACTCCCTTTCTACTCCAAGCCAAAAACCCGAACTTGCCCTTGTCTCTCCAGGAGTGGTGTCTTGGTTGGTTTGAGGCGGATCCTTAGATCGGTAAACCTCACACGGTGGCTGTTCCTTTCTCCGTAGGCTGTTGGGTCTCCTGTCGGCCCCCCCTTCCTTCCTTCGAAGTTCCGCTTTCAACCATTCACTATAAGGACTCTTTAGCTGCCCTTGGTCCTTGGGTTTTGGACAATCTCGTACCTCATGGCCGAACAAACCACACTGGAAGCATAACCCAGCCAGCCTTTCATACTTAAACCCAATCTGAACCTTATCTCCTTCTAGGCTTACAATGAAACCACTCCGACGTATTGGCTTATCAAGCTGAAACTCCACTCTGATTCGTAGGAAGCGAGCTTATTCTGACTTAAAAGCTGTATTATCCACTACAACCACAGTCCCCATTCCCTTTCCAATGTCTTGCCCAACCTCCTCTTTGAAGAGGTCGAACGGTAAGCCCCAAACCTGCATCCATAAAGAGATGGACGTAAAAACCACTGTTGCTGCTGACATGCCCCTCTCCCACCTGCGAAGAACCAAAGGATGATCCTTAAAGCTCCATGGTCCATTGCTTAGGACCCACTGTAGCTGACTCTCCATAGCAAACTTAAAATGGTACAAACCATCTCCCACGTCCACAATCCTTAAATCAGACCCGAACTTCCACACCGACCTTAGTAGGGACTTTGCTGCCCTTTGGTTATATGGCCGAGTTATGAGAAACCTCCCCACTAAACTAAGGTAGCAGTTGTCCAGGATTATTTTTCGCCAGTTGCCGCCGACGCTAATCACTTCACCCTCTTCCTCCGTCAACCTTATCTGTTGCAGCCTTTCTATGAAGTCACCGTCCATATTCTTAAAGCCACCAATATACTAGGCCACTATTTTGAGAGCAGTCAAACAGCCACCGATACACGGGACCACTGTTTGGAAAGCAGTCAACTCTCGTAAAGCCACCAATATACTGGGCCACTGTTTTGAGAGCGGTCAAACAACCACCGATACAAGGGACCACTGTTTGGAAAGCAGTCAACTCTCGTGGGCTCACCTGGGGTGAGAAGAAAAGTCTCCCCTGGTTGAGAGAAGAAAAACTCACCCTAGGTGAGAAGAAAAAAGCTTATTTTTTACTTTCTTCTCTTCGATTTGACAAAGCTATATTTGATTTCTCCACAACTGTTGCAAACTCTATTAAATTAAATAAGAAAATTTAAATGAGTTGATTTGATATTATTTGGTAAAACAAAGGTAATCGAACTCTAATCCATATCTTACTATAATTATTAGTGATAGCTTTTCCACTTCTTCAAGGACCATGTATATTGTTATAACTTGATAACGTATATAATTGTGATTGGTGTTCACATAGATTCATTACTTTTTTTTTCCCCCTTAAGTTTACATATCTTTTAGAACTGTGGCATAAAACTTGTGTCCGTTAACTTTCTCTATATTTTTATATGTATTTTGAAAGGGTCACCTATCTATCATAAAAAAAATAAAATGTAAAAGGAAATTTAAATATAGAAAGGGAAAATATGAGGGCATTTTTTTCAAACCCTTCGGAATTTATGAACCTACCTGTGTCACTCCTTTCCTAGCTTATCTCCTTCGACCAAAAGTTAAAATAGTACATCAAAGATTGTTTTTACTTGGTTAAGACTTAAGAGATCGTAATGTAGAATGGAGAGCATGATAGATGCTAGATCTTATTTTAACTTTAATGAAACCCATAAGTCCATTAGGAGCTGTTACCTGAATCCACCTGAAAAGAGAAAAATTACACTGAAATTTTATTAATGAAATTCTCAACTTCGGTTATTATGTGGTTCTCATGGATCTCATATGAGACGCTATGCAGGTGAAGGAAAAAACACGGCGAAGGAAAAAAAATCAGAAACCAAGTTGTGCTATTTGAACTTATGTGTGACCCATCAAGAAGTCTGGAATTCAACAAAGAGATAATGACATGTGAGGAGAAGATTGTTAGATACAAATGCATGTGTGGAAGTCCCACATGAAAAAAGAAATAAAAAAAAAAAAAAAAACCTAGAGAAATTGATATAACATTATTTGAGCATAACAGAGTCTCAAAATTTTGGGTTAAATTGTTACTGTATGTTATGTTAAGGCCTCCTTTGGAGTCTCCCAACTATTATCCGCCAAGAGAGCTTTCCAGCAAGGAATTACATAAAAACTTGCAAATCTGAAATATTCTCATTCACAACATTTCTCTGGAATATTATTGCAAAGCTTCTAGATCATCAACATTCATTTATGAGACAAAGTTTATTCCTCAAATGCAAAATTGTCCTAAGTCACTCAAAATCGCTCTAAAATAGATTGTTGTAGGGTTGTAACAAAAACTAAGATATACGTTCTCCAGCATAATATAGCTTCCTATATTACTATTGCCACTTTGAAGCGACTGAAAGACCTTGAATTTCATTTCAGACATGCTTGTCTCCAACAGAGCAATGCGAGAAGCTAATCTCTTGAATGTCAGGTACCAACGGATCTTTTGATGATACATATCAGAACCATAATACATTTGAATAACGTTGTTAGGCCATAGGCAAAGAAAATGAAAGTTTTTGGATGATTTACTAGGACGTACTAATGCTTATGGTTTTAATTCAAAAATGTTACCGGCCTTCCATAATTGAAACAGTTGCATCACTCACAGAACAAATTATTCAAATTATTCATCACACTTTTCATATTCAAGAAAGCAGGTTGTTTAGGATAAGGTAGAACTGTGCTTTCATTGCTAAGCATTGCGACAACATCAGACATTGTAGGTCTATCCGTTGCATTTTCTTGAACACAGAAGAGACCTATGTTAACATATTTCAATGCCACACGGATAGAGGATACATCATCAAGTAGTGGTTCCACCAAGTCCGACCCCCTTCACTTGTCCATCACTCCCATGCCTTAAATATTGGGGAAAGAAAAAAATAAATGTTGTGCAATAATATAGTGAAGTTTCAAACTACTAATAACAAAGAGAACAAATAAATCAATAAGTACACACACAAAGAATATGTGGAGTTTCATGGTAGGCATGCATGATTCCTATGTTCACAAGCGGCAACAAGGAGAAAACTTCACTATGAATATGGAAGGTTACAATATTGGCATAAACGCTCTCTTAAGAAATTCAAAGTCCAAATATACCCAAAGAACACTCTCTATGAATGCACACAATAAGATACCTGATTAAAACACGCACGTAGGAGTAATAGTTAAAAGGTTGAATATATGTTCAGCACATGGTGGAATTTAGCTAAAGGTTTGCCAACTTTCAGGTGACACAATTGAAGCCACAAGCCACATCAACAAATCTCCATCTTAGCTTGAGTTGGATCACTTGGATCGAGTTATACAAGCAAAAAGCCTATATTGCCTCGACTAAAGCCCTCAAAGGTAACATAGATCTTGGAATAATTACATAATAAAATATAGAGTTTAATATTATTTAAGTTTAGAACTTTTGAGTTTAGGTTCGTAAATGTTCAGAGTATAATTTTCAATTTTTTTTTTAAATAATTTGGGGTCCATTTAACAACTAAAAATTATTTCATATGAATGCTAAATGAAATTCTGACTATGAAATAATTAAACAATAACTGATTCATGTGAAAAACTCAAAAACCTTTCATAGAAAAACACAAAAATTAATATATTACTATTGTATGGGTTTTTTTGGCATGAAAATACTATATTCGTAAGGATCTGAAATATTGTGCACGTGTGTGTGTATTAAGAGAGGGGGGCGGGGGGAAGTGAGATGGGGGGATTGTTGAAAATATTAATAAAAAAATAAAAAAAAGGGCAATAGTTAAAAAGAAGTAAAAAGTATATTGAACTTTTGCAAAAAAAAGAAAAGAAAAAAAAAAAAAAAGTGGCAAATAGGATACTCACATATCCAAGAAGATGGAAAGAATTGATTTGATAAAACTTAGTGTGCTTGGAATGCAATGAAAATGGTTTGATTCGGTGCCCGGATTGTAGTTCTTGAAAAATGTGAAAAAATTTGGATTTGGAATTGCATTGTTGATGGTGGTGGCTGGGTGGGTGGGTTGATAGTGGTGGCTGGTTGGGTGTGGATTGATTTGAAGATGAATATTTTATTTGAATAAATGTGTATAATAGACAAACTGATGTGTATATTTTGTAAAAATAAGAGTGTAAAATAAAAAAAAATAGGTTTCAAATGTACAAATTTATAAAATTTTTGTATTCACTGTTGTGGATGTTCTAAGCAATGGTGCAGTTCACCAATTTTGAAGTAACCGCTTCAAGGTTGCCTCTTTCAACACCGCTTGTCTTCATAGCAGGCAGTTAAACAAATTTCACCAAGATCGTCACATTAGCTTTACACAATGTTATTTAGGTTTTTAACTATTAAAATTAATTTTTGTATAAAATTAAAAAAAAAAATGTGAATGGACGAATATTTAATTATTTTCAATAGCTTAATAGCTTAAGCATGCAATTATTATTATTTTCAATATTCTTGATTTTGTTTTACTAAATTTGCTTTTACCTTTTATTTGGGTTTTGTTTCATTTTTAACCAAACCAAAATCACTTTATCTAATTTAATAATCTGTTAGTTGGCACCTCAAATAAAAATATGGCCATAGGCACAGAGTTACAATCCCACACATATCAAAAAGAGTTAAAGACCATCAAATAAAATGTGGATTTTCTTTTTAGGCTGTATTCGGTTAATCTTTAATCTCCAAGGGGGAAAAACCTTATGGGCCCAAAATAATTGTGCCCACTACTACAACCAGAAGCCCAAAGCCTATCTCAGCCTGATTGACCCAAGTGACTTTTTAACACTTTATTGAGCCCGAAGTTATCGAACTGAGCTTCAATTCGTAGTGGCCAAGCTTTGGCATAGTCGTTAGATTATTTACTTCTTGCAAATCCTTGACCGATGAAGCCAAGGACATTTGACCTTTCTACTCGGTCTAGAGTTCATTTTAAGTAAGCCTTTTATTATCGCAATACTTGAGAGACACGTGAATCTTTTTAGAATTTATGATATGTGTTTTTTGGTATAAACAACTTTTATTTGCAAAAATTCACAAATCACCAAAAAAAAGAAAAAACTACTGCTGGTGATGGAACTTTAGCATTACTAGCATAACGTACGTAGTTCAATGTCTAGACTTCAAAAATTTGTTAAATATTTTTGAACGGTACAAATAGCTAGTAATGATTAGAAAATTGACTCTCTACCAAATTGTTTATAACTTGATTGTACTTCTACTAATTCTTCTAAACTTTATTATAGCTATGGAACAAGTATTTTCAATTATAAATAATATTAAAATTAGGTTTTATAACAAAACGAAAAATGATATTCTAACCGTCTCTTTAATTTTATACATGAAAAGTATATTGTTGCAAAATTTAGTACATAATTCATCATAGATGATTTTCAAAATCTATTTTAATAATTATTAAATTGAAATTTATGAGAAGAAAATTGTTTATCCATTTTATTTTGTTTATATATATATATATTTTTTTTTTGAGATGAAAGATAGAATATTTTGTTTATATTGTTAATTTTGAATAGATATTGGTTTTATTTTCATGTATTAATTTAGTTTTGAATTTTAGAGGATTTCTTCTTCATGATTTATCTGGTTTTTTTTATTCATGTTTTGGCCCCCTAAAGACAAATTATTGGTTCAACCCTTGAATGGGCTTCTTCTTAATGGATTAATTTTTTTAAAAGGAGGGGGATAATTCATGGAGTATATGACCATTTCTTCTTTTTTCTTTTTCTTGTTAGAAGGTGGATGGGATTCAGGTAATAAAATAAATAGAAGAGAGAAAAAGTTATAAAAAAAAATAAAACAATAACAACAACAACTAGCTAACTATTAGGAACCTGCCTTGGAATTAGGGGGTATGTTGTGTGCTGTACTGTAGGATAATGTTGCATTATGCATGTTGTTGCTACTATGCCATGTCAAGCGATGCTATGCAGCTACATTCTGTGTACTGCTTCTTACTGAAGGTGGTGTGTAGTCAATGCACGATCAAGTACATACTGCCTACTGCCTTCTACCTTGCAAACCATCTACTGCATGTTGTGTTTGTGTCTATATGTGTTTTGCTGTTGTATTATCTAATAGTGAGTTGTATATGCTAATGTATATGCCTACTATGTTGTATATATAGGTATATACATGTATATCCATGGATAGGTCGTAATAATGATGTTTGAGTTTAGAGAATATTGTTTCATAAAATGAAAATTCAAGTTCTAGAATTTTGAAAGTGAAAATTCAAAATTCAGCATTTTCGATCGGTTGAAGCTTTAACTCGATCAACCAAAATGGTAAGAAAATACTCTTGTAGTTTCTAAATGTCTCGATCACTATTTGATTCCTGTTTGATCGATTGAAAAGAGCACTTGATCGATCGAAAGTTGTGAAACCGGATTTTTTGGTGACTGTTCAAAAAAGTTGAAGAATTTTCAAGCCTTGTAAATGGTTTTATGAAACATTTTAATTCTTCATACTTGCCTTTTGATGAAATATAACTCTATGGGTATAAATAGAGGCTTATGTTCACTTGAAATAAAATGGTAAATTAGAGAGAAACACAAGAAATCCCTGTCATCATTCTCCAAAATTGCTATATGTAGAACCCAATATCTTGGTTGTATCTTGGGGACAAATTTGTGATAACCTTTTAACAACAATAGTGTGAGGAGGGGAAAGGGGGGCAAATATTGTCTGAGGAAAACGATATTGTACCTCCAAGTTATCTATTTTTTATTTGTCTTTTGTGTTAACCTTGTTCTTCCATTATTACTTTGTATAATATTCCCAACAATCTTAGACGATATTTCATACAATGGAAGGAACAAGTGATGTTTTAGCGTTGAAGATGTTGAATCATGAGTTGGTGAAATTGGATCGCTTTGATGGAACCAATTTCTCTTGATGAAAGACAAGATGAAATTCCTACTTATTTCACTGAAACTTTTCTATGCCTTGGACCCAAATTTGATACCTTTCCCTACTATGAGTGATGAAGACACTAATGAGATAAAGGCACAAAGAAAGAAATAGGACAAAGACGAGCTGATTTGCAAATGGCATATTCTCAATACTCTTTCAGATTGTCTCTATGATCTCTACACATCAATGAAGTCACCGAAGGAGATTTGGAATGCTTTGGAGGTAAAGTACAAAATTGAGAAAGTAGGTACGAATAAGTTTATTATTCAAAAGTATTTTAATTATAAAATACTTGATTATATCTCAACTTTAGATTAAGTGCATGAGTTACAGATGTTGGTCAATTAACTCCGTGAATTGTCGATCAATATTCCTAAATCATTCCAAGTGTGTGCAATCATTGCAAAACTCCCACCAAGTTGGAATAATTTTAAAATGAGGCTTCTGCATATGTAAGAAGATCTTATTTTACAACGTCTTCGAATTGAAGAGGAAAGTATGGTTAGAGATGTGACTAACACCGATTTTAAAGTGAATATGAACAATGTGAGCAATGTCCAAAGTGGGAGTTCGAGTAAGCCAATTATGCATGGTCATATATAGAGAGAGAAGAAATATCCAATTATGTAAGCCAAAACATCACAATTTTGCTATGCCGAAGCACACAGATATTATACATGATTGACGGGCTTTAGTGGTGAGATGATTATTTATGCCTCTGTCTTAGGATTTTATAGTCTTTCCCATCAAAAAGAGTGATACGAGCATTAAGTGTAAAGGAGACAAACTTTATCGTACTCATCACAAACAAAAGCCACAAAACTCAATTACTTAGTTGTGCATTAAAATGCTCATCTAAACTACAAAAGATACAAAGTTTAGAAAACTTTGTTTCAATTGCCATCCAAGGTACACAAGTACCAATATACACATATACACTGTTTTTGTATATTTCTAAGTTTTCTAATTTTTTTTAAATTTTTATGTAAAACAAAATAAAACAAGACTGAAAGCAAACAAACAAAAACATGTTAAACAAACAAAGCATAAAACTAGACTAACTCGAAAACAAAAACACAAAACAAACAAGTAATGCATAAACATAGAGGGAGAGAGATAAAAAGTGACTGAATCACTTTGAGCCTTTTCCTTTCACACCTTGGAAGGATATTTTCTTTGTGCAAACCTTTGATCTTGAGGAGAGGGGGAAGAATTGAAACCATTCAAGTTCGAATAAAACATGAGGGCCTTGAGAAGATCTCTAAAAGGACCCATAGATGGTGGAAACTGACCTTGACCATGAGATGATAACACACTGTCGCTCTGTTAAGTGGCTAACCACTTATAGCAATTTGGATGAGTGTGTCCTGAAACTCCACAGTAATGATAGAAATGCAGCTTCATTTGTTGAGACTTTTTATTATTGTTCTTCTTATTCTTACGGTTTTTAATCTCTTTCTTTTCGACGTTAGGGGGTGCTCCTAGAAAAGATTTGCCATTGTCTAAGTTCTCACTAGCTATTTCAGTTTTAGATTTATTGTTCTTAGAATTAACATTATTAGCAGGTGAAACAAACACAATTGTACTAGAGGAGGCAATATTAGGAGAAGAGAAATCATATACCAAACTGGAAGTCCTCTCTAGTTGAGCTCTAACTTGAAATACCTCCGCTTCAAGCTTCTTGGTCCTTTCAGCTAAGAAATTGTTCTCAAATCGTAGTGCTACAATGGTTTGATTAGCTTCATCAACCTTGGTAGAGAGCTCTTCTCGATCTAGTTCCACATCACTTAGCTTCTTGGTGGCTAGCTTATACAGTTTCTCATACTTCTCGGAAACCTTGTACAACATAGCATATACTGCATGGATGTCATCTTGATCGTCCATTTTCTCAAATTTGGATTCCACCAAGTCCTCTTCTTCATCTACTTCTTCTATGATCCTCTTAATAGGACCCACTGTGACAGTGAATGCACTCAAGATTCCCTCGTCATCACTATCATCTGACTTAGTATCAGGCTCGATATCACTCATGATGGTAGCAAGAGCCTTGCTTTTCCCAATTGACTTGAGATGTGTTGGACATTCTTGTTTCATGTGTCTAAAGCCTTGACATCCGAAGAACTTTGGTCTGGAGGAAATAGTATATTGATTGCCATCCTTGGCGTCCTTCTTCCCTTTGTCTTGACTTCTGAATTAAGAAGAACTAGATTACTTACGGTCCTTGTCAAAACCTTTCACATTGGCATTCTTCATGAACTTCTTGAACTGCCTAGTGATGTAAGATTTTATCTTAGAATCCTCATCATCTAAGATGAAATCTTACATCATCTAAAGACTCATTAGTCTCATTGCTTTTGGCATTCAATATCATACTTTTACTTTTGGTTCCTTTCCCAAGTCTAGTCAAACCCAATTCATTAGTTTGTAAGTTTCCAATCAACTCTGTCAAAGGAATAGTGTCAATGTCCTTCGATTCTTCAATAGCTATTATCTTGGCATGAAATCTCTCAAGAAGAGATCTAAGCACCTTTCTCACAACCTTGGGTTCGGAAATAGTTTCCTCAAGATTAAAGATTGAGTTGACTATATCCTTGAGTTTGGCATAGAACTCATTGAATGACTCATCCTCCTCCATCTTGATCTCCTCAAAGTTTGTAGAAAGCCTTTAAAGCTTGGAATCTTTAATGGCCTTAGTACCTTTATAGGTCATTTGGAGAATTTTCCATGCTTCCTTTGCAGTTTTAGTCGAGGATATTTTCTTAAACTCCTCATTCGTGACCGCACTGAATATGGCATTCAATGCTCTGCTATTGAAGTTTGCCGCTTTGATCTTTGTATTATCCCAATCAGCTAGCGTTTCTTTTAGCTTAGTCTAGCCAATCTTCACAGCTTGCCACACTTTCTCATTTAAAGACTACAAGAAAGCTCTCATGTGTACTTTCCAGTATGCATAGTTAGTGCCATCAAATAAAGGAGGTATAATGAGAGACTATCCTCTATCTATAGCAAACAGGGGTCAATGGATCATACAGTAAAGATTAAAATCTAATTAGAGTGTGCCCGCTCTTATACCACTTCTTGGGTTAAAATAAATTGACCCCTTGTAAATTAATTAATTACCAAGTAAATTAATTAGTCAAATTACATGTAATTGCGTGGTAGTACAAACAAATCATCAAATATCTAAATGCACCAGAAAATAAATTTTACACAGGTGATTTTTAGATGAATGGGGAAAACCACCGAGGCAAAACGTTACCAGGTGAATTTAAGGTCACTGCTCCCCAGAATCCACTATTATCAATCACAAGCGGTTACAAGTATAACGAATCTTACCAATCTAAAGTTAAACCCTTACCTGAATACCCAATTGGACTTGTATTGTAGTGGCAATCTCTCCGTTCAATGCACGAATCCCAGTACGTGACAACCAATGATGCACGGATCTCAGTATGTGACTAACACACCAACTTGAAGAAGATTGTTGGCTACAAAGTTCTTCAGTTCATAAACGATGAAGATCAGGAAGTTTCTTAGTCACAAAACCCTTGGCATAAAGATATAGTAGCTTCTACATAGAGAATGATGAACTAGGTCACTTTTTGCATTCGATCACACAATGCTTGTATTCTATTTGCATCACCTTGTGGCGGCCTTTAAAACAATCCTTATCTATGTCTAGGGTTGTGAGAAAAGAAACTCTACACAAATACATAAGCATATGCGTGTAATCAGATCTGAAAAGTCTGATTTCGTAATTCTCGACAGATACAACTTGTGTCGAGTTTCAACATTAAATCTCAATAGAAAGGATTCTGTCGAGACTTCTATCGAGTTTTAATGAACAACGCTTCCTTCACTTGTTTCTTGGTTAGACTTGCATGATTTCAATACTTAACTTGAACACTTGTTTTTTGAAGTATTATACTCATCCTAGATCTACCAAATTACAAGCAAAGTGCATTTTGTCAAAGGATTAATCAATTACATAAATATGACCCTAACATGGTTCATATTTGGGGTCCAAATTTTTTTTGGAGTAATGCAAAATACTATATCCATAAAATTTTAACAAAAATTTCATAATAAATCATAAGTAACAAATTGTTATTAGTAGTTAAAAAATTTATGCTAGTGTTAGAACATATGTGGATGTTGTTAGAGACATGTTATGTAAATTGGCTAATTCTTTGATAAAACACACTTTACTTGTAATTGGGTAGATCGAGGATGAGTTTGGTACTTTAAGGAACAAGAGTTCAAGTCTAATATTAAAGCCATGCAAATCTGTCCTTGAAACAAGTGAAGATGTGCTGTTCATTAAAGCTCGACAGATCATGTCTATCGAGATTTAATACTGGAACTCAACAACAGCTCAATAGAAGCTGTATCTGTCTAGAATTATGAAATTCAAATTTTTAGATCTGATTTCACACATATCCAAGTGTATTTGTGTAGGGTTTTTTTTCTCACAACCCTAGACATATATAAAGATTATTTTAAGGTTCATCTAAGAGTTGTTGCAATTGTGTGCAAAGTGATTATTCATGCATATTGTGACCGGAGACAATTTGCTCTAGTTTATTATATTCTTTGTAGAAGCTACTGCATCTTTGCGCTAAGGGTTTTGTAACCAAGGAGCTTCCTTATCTTCATCGTTGGATGAACTGAAGAACTATGCTGCCAACATTTTCCTCAAGTTGGTGTGTTAGTCACGTACTCAGATTTGTGCATTAATTGGTTAGTCACGCATACCAGGAGCTAGGGTTGTCCACAGGTCGGGCCGAGCCGGGTCGGGTTTGTGCCCAACCCGGACCCGACCCAAATATTTTGGGTGGTAGAAAATCAAAACCGAAACCGACCCATTTTGGATGGTCGAATCATCGGGTTCGGGTCCGTAGGTTTTGGGTAAGTTGTTGGTTAGTTTCGGGTTTTGAAGCCGGTGGCAATATTTCATCGCCGGTGCCGATATTTCACCAAATCGATCAAGATCTGGCCAATATTTGGCCGAATCCGTCGAATCTGTACTAGATCTCGACGAGAACTCGCTGGATCTGGTGGATTTCATATTGCTCTTTGTTGGAAAATAAAAAATAACGCGTGATCTGGAGGATTGCAGTGGATTTCAAGAGGCTCTTTGTTGGATAACCTTTGGATCTCGCCAGATTTTGTTGAGTTTATGGTCGATTCGGGGGGCTCTAATTTTTGGGGAGGAAACCCGCCAACCGACCCGAAGGGATTGGGTTCTGTGGGTGGCCACCCGCCAGCGACTGTCGGGTTGATCGGTTCGGGTGGTGGCCGATCAGTTTTGGGCTGGTCCGACGAGTTGAACGGGTCATCGAGTTGTGTGGACACCCTTACTAGGACCCATGCATTGAAAGGAGATATTATCACTACATTGCAAATCCAATTGGATATTATGATAAAGGTTCAACTATAAGTTGGTATTAGATACTAAGATTCATTTTACTTGTAATAGCTTATTTTGATAATAATGGATTCTTGGGAGTGGTGACCTTAAATTCATTCTGTGGAATTTTGTCTTGGTGATTTTTCCCATTCATAAACAAATCACTTGTGTCAAATTTATTTTCCGTTGCATTTAACTTAGTTGGTGATTTGTTTGTGCTATTACGCTTATTGCATGTAATTAAATCTAATTAATTAACTAGGTTAGTTAATTAATTAATTTACCAAAGGGCTAGTTAATTGATTAATTTACCAAAGTGATTAATACATTCTTGGCCTATTAGTTAGTAGTAGGTCCAAATTAGAATAAGTAATAGTTTTCTAAATAAAATTTATTGTGAAAAAATTATGAATGTAATATTACTTGTATTTTTATTGAACCCAAATTATTGGGATCCTCAAGTTATGCTGTTCTTTTTTTTAAGGGTAGACAAGACTAGTTAGTTGTGGGTGTGTATAGATATATAAATATATATATATATATATATATATATATATTCTTTCTTTTTTTTTCTTTATCTTTTGCAAGTACAAATTTTGTCAAGTTAGAATGTTCTTGTGATACTTTACACACTTTCTATAATGTAGAGCTGCCACTGTGTCGAAGCATGCGACTGCGACACATTAGAGTAATTGAAAATATGGGAAATTGACGTAATTAAGATCTCATCTTGCATTTGACCACGATTTCAAATCAATACTTTGCTGTCACTAGCGATGTTATCGGCATGTGCTTGTTAGTACTCATTTTCAAAACGTTGTCTGCTGCCTCTGAACTTACAACGGTGAGAATCACCAACAGGATGGTCCTAATGTGCGTTTCAAATTAAGGTTGAGGACCTTGACGTTGGGACGTGTTTTGGCCATGAATTTAAGGTCATCATCTGTGATGGGTTTTGAACATTCAAACGTGACAAGATTTGGGAATCTTGGTACGAACCCAGAAAGGGAATCGGGTTCGAAAACCCGAATGGATAAGCGGGTAAGACCCTCCATTCTCTTCCATTGCTTGCAGACGAGAGAATGAATTTGTCATCTGGGTCATGGACCTACTCGAGTATCGATCCTAATTCATCATCTCCCAATTTTGACATGACCCAGATTGTGCTCTTTTCTTCTTTGTTCTCGGAATAAAAAATTTAAAGAAACACATACACAAATGAATACGAAATGTAAATCAATAATGTTTAGCTACAAATGTACTAGTTTTTTTGAAAGAAAAAGAAGCAAGTTATGCAAACCCAGATGGCTGACCAGGAAGCCTTTACGTTGCCAAGATGTGATCTATACAATCGAACACAGCTTATGCTGCAGCATGTAACACACTCTAATTAAAGAGTGCTTTCACTTATGGAATCATTACTTTATCAAAAGCCCTTTTCGTTGCAACTTTATTTTGGGCGCCTACCTTTTTTTTATATTATTATCTTGACCAAACATATGATAGCTAGGTCCAGCTTCAAGGCTGTAATTATTGAACATTTTTCAACTCAAACTTTTTGAATAAATATGCTACTTAGAGCTAGGGAATCACTTGGCCTAATTTTTTAATTATAGAGAGATGGTGAGAGCGCTTCCATGATAAAAATGGACTAAAGAAAAGTGCATAGAGCGTAGAAGAAGATAATAAACCAAGGTCTTATATTTAGAGATTTGGCCACTGAAGCTAGCGGGAACTTTCCAAATTTGCAGGTAATTAAGAAACTCTTTGAAGCTGATAGAAATCAATCCAAGAAAGACGTTTGTATTTTTTTATTTTTTTATATATAAGAAAAAGAGAAATGTATCATTAGTGGTTAACCATGTTAACTGCCTTATGATATGTCTAGATAATTAAGGCTGTCTAATTCCTCGGCTTCTCTCAAATTATACTAAAAAATGAAAACGTTGTTTAAGCACTTTTAGTTCTAATTTTTATGACAACCTTTTCCTTTTCTTTTATTGTTCATTTTTATGCATGATTTGCCTTTATTCACTATCATGATTGTCTTCCATTTTCTGTCATACTTTTCTTTCCTGGGAAAGTCCAAATATAAAATTAAAAAAAAAAAAAAAAGGAATCATGTGGCATTACAGTACTTTATGTTAATCAACCTTTTTTGTTATACATTGATTACAGGTTTATCAAGGTGTGGGAAGAGTTGCAGATTGCGATGGATGAACTACTTCCAGCCAAATGTAAAACGAGGAAACTACATAGAAGAAGAAGAGCCTATGATCATCAAGTTGCATGAAGAACTAGGCAATAAGTAAGGACTAATTAACTATGAAGCACGGGTGCATTTTGGGACTCGGGTGCGAGTGTGGGTGCAGGACTTGGCAATTTTTTAAAAAGGTGGGTGCGGGTGCGGCGGGACTCGACAATTAAAAAATTATTAAAAATATTTTTATTTATATTTTCTATATATTTTTACTATTAAAATATTCCTAAAAAAAATATTACTATGCCTTGATTCACAAAACAAAGAAAGAAGGAAGCAAGAAACACAAAACAAAACACAAAACCAAAAAGAAAACACAAAAGAAGTAACAAAAATTCAAAATAAAATTGAGGAATGACAGATTTAGGGTGTTTGGGTCTCATTGGATTTCCTACAATGAGTAACTCTATGCTTGGTAGCCTAAACACTACTCTCTGTATCCTCGAAATTTCTCCTTTCGAAGTCTCTTCTTTTTCTCAGTGTTCTTCTCTTTCTCCCTTTCTAACCCTTTGTACCATATTTTCCTTTCTTATTTATAGCTAAGGTTAGTGGAAAGGCTATGATTGTATTTCTGGTGAGTGGAAGGAGAGGTCCAATATTGTTCCTTTTAAATGGATGATTAGTTGTGAATGGGAGGTAGTGAGAGTGGCATTGGAACTAGTTCCACTGCCGGATGGACTGCTTGGTAGTGATATTCCCTAAACTTCACTAAGCTTAAGGGGACTCACTTCCTCAGAAAGTGGAATTTCCCGAATAAGCGGAATCTTACCTTTGTAGTTTATGCCATAATTAGTTTCTCAGCGTTTTCCGGACTTGAGTCGGGTGCCGAGGACCATACGGGTTATGTTCCTGGATCCGATAGAGTATGTGTTCGCGCTGGACACTCTAAGACTCTAGGCCCAATGAGTTTTGGGCCTTGTAAACCTTCACCTCCTTAGCTCCCAAATGTAAGACAACTCTTAGTCCGGCCAGCAAAGCCTTATACTCAGGCTTATTATTAGAGGCTCTAAAACCTAATCTGAATGAGTGTTTTAGCTTTATTCCTTCAGAGGTGATGGCCACAATTCTAGCCCCTGCTCTTGCTGTATTTGATGCGCCGTCCACAAATACCTTCCATGGCATGACACCCATAAGGCAAACTACCCTCGTACTATTTGGCAAAAACTCAGCAATGAAGTCTGTGAGTACTTGTCCCTTCACCGAGTTCCTTGGCCTGTATCTGATATTGAAGGAGCCTAGCCGAGTTCCCCACTTAGCTATCCTTCCCATAAAATCAGATCTCCTCAACAACGATTGCAAAGGATACTCAATCAGAACGTAAATAGTGTGAGCTTGAAAGTAATGGGGCAATTTCTAGGTGGAATGCACGAGCGCCAACACCAATTTTTCTAGTGGCAAGTACCTAGTCTCGGTGTCGACAAATATCTTGCTTATGTAGTAGATTAGCAGCTATATACCATTATCCTTCAATAGAACAGCGTTGGCCACATGCTCAGATACTGAGAGGTACATATATAGATCTTTTTCGGGCTCCGGGGCTGTCAACGTTGGTGCCCGCCCAAGATAGTCCTTAAGGTCTTGGAAGGCCTTATCACACTTCTCGTCCCATTGGAACCCTTTCCACTTCTTCAAAAGCTAATAAAATCGGCAATGTATCAATTCTCGACATCGAGAATGGATCCTTCAAGCATGCTAGGTTTAAATTAGTAAAATCGACACAGACCCTCCGCTTACTGTTCTTCTTCTTTACTACCACTGTGTTTGCAAGTCATTCTAGAAAGAATGTTTCCTTTATGGCCCTTGCTTCCTTCAGTTTCTCAATCTCTTGTCTAACGGCTTCGACATGCTCTTTAGTCGACCTCCTCAGTCTCTGTTTCTTAGGAGGGCATAAAGGATCAACGTTCAGCTTGTGAACTATAAATTCAGGGTCAACCCACCTTCTCTTCTTCCCTCAAGCTTGCCCTTATCAAAAAATTCTTTTCACAATCTAGCAAAATCTTTACTTCCACCAAGTCCTTGGCACAGTTGTCCCCTACCTTCTCTTAGGGTTGTTGTAATTGCTATAAAGGGGTTTTCTTGATGGGTTTCCTTTGCTAGGTTTTCCGGCTTGCCGCGGCCACTAAGCATTACCTAGCTACCTGTTGATTACCCCTTATCACTGCGATTCCATCCTCAGTGCGGAACTTGACCTTCACGTGTAGGGTGGAAGGTACGGCCCCTATGTCATGAATCCATGGCCTTTCGAGGATTGCGGTGTACAAAGAAAAGGAAGCAACCACTATGAACGTTACAGTTATCTCCTTACTCTCCATACCAGCGGAGAATGAAATTTGCCCTTCTAGGATCACCATATGGCCGTCAAACCCCATCAATGGTGTATCACACTTGGATAAGTCTTCTTTCTTCAGTCCGCACCACTTCCCTGATCTATCATTATCCTTTTTACTACAAACCCTTTTATATGGGTCGTGACCACTAAAGCACCGCCATGCGGTTGGATGGTGCCCTCTATGTCATCATCATCAAAAGCAATGGGTTGTTTAGTGTACCTTGACTTCTTTTCAGGAGGACGTTCGTTTGCACAACCTTTTGCCGATGCCACGACCAATATTCCCCCTATCCTAGGCCATGAAACGCCCTTTGAAACTGCATGAATGACTTCTATTATCCCCAAAGGGGGTAGGAGAGGGTTTTTGCGCAGTTGATCAGCTTGTCCAGCCTCTTGATTCGTTATCATTACCATGAACTCTTTTAGATGCCCAACTTTCATCAACTGTTCTAGATGGTCTTTTAATACCTTGCATTGCTCGGTGGGGTGCCCTCTATCTTTATGGTATGTACAATATAGATTCTGATTTCTCCTCGATGGGTCACTAGCCATCTTGTTCGGCCACTTAAAGTACGGCTCGTTTTTTATTCAATCGACATTCTATACACTGGTTCATTAAAAGCTACATTCACTCTTCCAGCTCCCAGACCAGGCTCTTAAATCCTCAGTTCCTTCTGGGGTTTAGGTTGGAAACCGATATTCCAAGGATAATTTACGACCGGGGCCTTCCCCTTGCTCTGTAACCGATCGTCTTCTAACCGTTTATACTCCTCGATATGTCTCATTAATTGCCTCATATCCTCAGGAGGCCTTTTTGTCAGTGATTCCCTCAATCTAGACTTATCAGGCAATCCCATATGAAAAGTGCTTGCTGCAATTTTTTCTTTGCCCCCGCCAATCTCATTATACAGCTCCCAATATAAGTTAGTGTAGTTACGAAGGGTCTCCCCAGCCCTCATTTTCATTGATAGTAACGCATCCACAGGCTGTGGAACTCGGCTGCAAGTCATGAATCGTACACCAAATTCCTGGATCAATTCTAAGAAATTGTGGATCAAGCCTTTCTTCAATCTGTTGAACCATCTCAAAGCAATGGGGCTGAGGCTCAAAAGGAAGACTTTACACATCAACGCATCATTCTGGGCGTGTAAAGACATCATTTGGATGTAGTGGCTTACATGTTCTACCGGGTATGTTTTTCTAGTATAGGAATTGAACAGTGGCCGTGTGAATCTACTCGGCATCGAAGTGATCTCGATGTTTCTTGAGAATGGCGATCGGGTAGTTTGGTGTAATGCTAGACTCATCGCGTCCATGACCATATTTCGTTGTCGTCCCTTATTCGAGGAAGTCGAGTCACGATCTGTGTACTCTTGTGAATGATCGCAATGTCGATGAGACTCGGATTGATGGGATCCTGCCGCACAGTAGTTCCCCACACTTGCCGACCTTTCTCTTCGTTTGTTGCGGCCCCTTCTTCTACGCCTGCCCCTTGCCCACAACTCCAAGTCCCTCATCATTTCGCATAGGTGCTCGAGCTCCCGATCCCTCCGCTCGAGCTCCTGGTCCCTTTTGTCGAGGCGGTTGCAGCCTGAGGCGTTAGATGTTGTCCGAAGAGTTTCAAATGACCCCTTTTCGAACCCGGACTCCTCCGCTTCCTCATGCCATCTGTCCTTTTGCCTTTTCTACCTCCTTTCTCGCCACATAGACCCCTGCAATGGCCCTCCAAAGCCACTTTTAGCATAACTTCCTGACCTACTCCCAGACATTTTTCCGTGTGTGCCTCGATAGAATCACAGTTATGTAGGAGATTCCCACAGACGGCGCTAGTTGTGTGTGCCCAAGATATAGTTGTTTTGCTCAAACTCTATTATGGCTCACAATCTATATGTGTGGTAGGCTTTAGATTTCCTACAATAGGTAACTCTATGCTTGATAGCCTAAACACTACTCTCTGTATCCTCAGAATTTCTCCTTTCAAAGTCTCTTCTTTTTCTTAGTGTTCTTCTCTCTCTCCCATTCTAGCCCTATGTACCAGATTTTCCTTCCTTATTTATAGCCAAGGTTAGTGGAAAGGCTATGATTGTATTTCTGGTGAGTGGAAGGAGAGGTCCAATATTGTTCCTTTTAAGTGGATGATTAGTTGTGAATGGAAGGTGACGAGAGTGGCATTGGAACTGGTTCCACCACTGGATGGACTACTCGGCAACGATATTCCCTAGGCTTCACTGAGCTTAAAGGGACTCACTTCCTCGGAAAGTGGAATTTCCCGAATAAGTAGAATCTTACCTTCGCAATTTATGCCATAATTAGTTTCTTAGCGTTTTCCAGACTTGAGTTGGGTGCCGAGGACCACACGGGTTATGTTCCTGGATCTGATAGAGTATGTGTTCACACAGGACACTTTAAGACTCTAAGCCCAACAAGTTTTGGGCCTTGTATAGGTGGCATTATTGTGATGGATTTCATGGGCATTGCGCCTACAAGGGAATAATGTTCCGTACAGTAATTATCTCAACAACGAAAATTTTCATATAGTATCAATCCTTTGATGATTATTTATTGATTTTTATTTGCCAAAATGTGGATATTTTCATTTGCAAGGTCGACAAAGCTTAGCGAGATTTCTAAACTTATTTCAGTGCAAGTATTTAGAGAGAATTGTATTTTTCAACTATGCAAGCTAATTATAAAAAATAATATTATTAAGAAACCACCAAAAGAGGAAAGTGATACATATATACATATATTAGCTTCCACATTAAAATAAAAACATACTAAATTAATCATTACCTTCATAAGTCATATACTCGTGAGATTCAATTAGCTCAATTAGTAAAGTTTCTAATGGTTGAATAAAATATTTGAGTTCAACCCCGCTTATACCAAAAATCAATCAGTGTATTTATCCCATATATTGAAACTCTCTCTTAAAAAAAAAAATGTTTATTTAGTACTCCATTTTCTTCTATAAAAGAAAGTACTCCATTTGAATTTTGAAACAATGGCAAGAATAATTTAGATTTTGAATTACAAATTCTCAACCAAAAAAAAAATGTTTATTTAGTCAATACTTTATGTAAAGATGTGATTTATAACTATTTTGTGTTGGCTTTAATTTCGTGCCAAATTTGATTGTAATTTTGTTCAATCTTATGTACCTTATATTTTATGTGGGATTTCTTTGTAAGGGTTGTATATGAGAAAGAATGTGTGAAGACTCAAGACAAATTGAAGATCAAAGGAGTTTTTGCGGGTAGCTCGCAAGAAGACTTTCCACGAAGTGAAGCCATGTGCTCAGCACATGACTGGAATGCGAAGAGTCATGATAGATAGTGATAGCTGATTTTTACGAGTATTTCGTGGGTAAGGCCTTCCCTCGAGATACCTGCGAAACATTCTGTTTTGCTATTTTGTCATATCTAATATACCATGTATCTACCCATACTATATATACCAACATTACCCACATATTGTGAGGAATTCTTTTCAGAGAGAAAACCCTAGCCACAACCCTTGAGAGATAGAGATTGTTAAACCCATAATCCTCTACACAATCCATTATGGTTTTCCTCAACTGCTACCTCTCTGAATCCAAATCCTTGAGAGGTTGATAGCCCAAATACTTACCATACCCATTTTGAGTGTCAAGTGAGATTTTTGGTATTGCTGGGAAGCATTGGAAGAAGCCAAGTTTTGGGGTATGCAATCGGGTGTACCGTGGGATTTGGAAAGCTAGACAATATACAATTCCGAGAAGCCTTATTGGAGTAGGATCTTGGAGGGCTTAGGTGCACTTGGTGTATCCCAACTTATTGTCTAATGGATCAATTTACCACTTAGAGGGTGGTAGAGAGGTTTTTCGCCAAGTTCTTTGGTTTCCTCTTCAATAACACATCGACATATTATCTTGTATTTGCATTTCTCTTCCCTACTCTTTTAGATTTCATTTTACTACTGTGATTTGATAAATATGGCTTAGAGTAGTTTTATTATTTGTTCGCTCGCATTTACTTATTTTGCATTTAGTTTAAGTTAGAGTAAAATCAACCAAGTCGTAATCTTTTAATTTGGGGTCTGAACAACTCTTGTTTTTTTAACACAAATCCGAGCTTTCAATTGATATCAGAGCGGGTGTACTTGCTACGATTTCATTACCTAAGTGCAATCCTAGACCCCTTTTGTGATGGATCAGTCAAAATCACTTAATGCTCCACCATTCTTTGATGGAAGCAACTATGCATTTTGGAAATTCTGTATAAGGGCATTCCTTTGTGCTATAGATGAGTCCGTATGAGATTCCGTTGAGAATGAGTATGTTCATCCCACGATAGCCAAGTCCGAATGGGCCAAGGCAGCTCTTGCTTTCGCAAATGCCAATAGTAAAGCAATTACTGCTATCTTTTGTGGTGTGTCTACTGATGAATTTCATAAGATATCTCATCTAAAGACTGCCAAGGAGGCTTAGACGGTTCTTGAGACTAACTATGAAGGTACCAAAACTCCAAATGTTTACCACTCGATTTAAAGAGCTCAAGATGAGTGACGATAAGTCATTTGATTCATTTTATTGGAAGCTCAATGAAATCATGATTGCCAAGCTGAATCTCAGAGAAAAGATTGAGAATACTAAGGTGGTGAGAAAAATTTTGAGGTCCTTACCGGAGAGCTGTCGTGCAAAGGTCATAGCTATAGAAGAAAACAAAGATTTGGATGAGATAAAAATTCAAGAGCTCATTGGATCTCTCCAAACATATGAACTTGGACTGCCTTCCCACAAGCCAAGCAAATCAATTGCTCTCAAAACCATCAATAAGAGAGTGGTTGACGCCTTCGAAGAAGATGATGTGAAGAAGGAGGTGGCATTTCTTGCAAGGAACTTCCAGAAATTTCTAAAGATGAAAAATAGTGGAAAGTCTTTCAGTAAAGGAAAGTTTTCATCCTCCAAAGGTGATAGGACGAAGTTCAAGAAAAAAGATGGGAAGGACTAACAACATCCTCAAGGAATTGTGTGCTACGAATGCAACAACCATAGACACCTCAAGAAGGAATGTCCCAAAAATTTGAGGGCGAAGGGTAACGTGTTTGCCACTACTTTTAGCGACTCCAAATGCATAAATTTTGATGCAGAAGGAGAGTGTGACAGTGACGAAAATTATAGGGCCTTCATGGCAATTACCTCCGTTGACTCTAAGGATGATTTGAGCAATTTGGTTGATGAACTTGGTGAGCATTATGAGGGTGAGAAAGTTGAAGAATCGAAAGATGAAGATGAATACCAAAATGAAGGTGAGAATAACCTTCAAGAAGTATATGATTCTTTGCTAGAAAATTGTGGCAAATATGCCAAGGTTGCAAACTATGCTGTGAGAAAAATGAAGAAGATTGAAGAAGAGCATAAGTGTACCCTTGTGTAACTTAAGAAAGCAAAATGTGAAGTAGAAGGACTCAATGGAGAGTTGGTTGAAGCTTATTCTAAGATCAAGTTTCTTGAACTTGAAATAATCCAAGTTAATGTCAAGGTTGAGCATAGCTCCACCAAGAAACTTGACAACATGTTGTCCTTACAAAAATCTTCACATGGTAAGACCGGTTTGGACTATACAGGAGAAGGAAGCTCTAGCAGCGAACTCAAGAAGGAAGAGAGGTTTGTATCAACCAAAAATGTTGAGAAACTCAAAGAAGTAAAGCTTGAGACTAAGACCCCTGTTACTATAAAGAGAACCATTGGTGCAAAACCAAAGGATAAAGAGAAGTCATTACCTAAAAACCAAAGGGGGCCTCAAGTGAAGCATATGTGTCATCATTGTGGCATTCAAGGGCATATAAGGCCTAATTGTTTCAAGTTTCATGCACTCAAGAAGGCTGACTCTATGCGTAGTCAAGAAAGTTTTAAAAAAATACCAAAGGGAGCACAACCTAAGGGAGATAATGAGGGACATCTCATTGGAGATGTTATGGAAATATTAAAGAACATTTCGTTATGCCTTGCTAGCTTCGCTCCGAGGTTGGAAAGTTATGTTGGTTGTACCCCTCCATCTAAGGGTCTCACCCAAAACACTCGTAAAGTGTGGGTGAAGAATGTTATTCATGCATGATCAATCTCTATGCTTATGCATTAATACTTCCAATGTTTAGGATCATAGGTTCATACATCATGACATTCATAATCTTCTTGTGTCACTGCTTCCGATTTATAGCATGTTTCTTTTTCAAGTGTTATTTTGTTCTTATTGCTTTTGTTGATTTTACTTTACTTGTTCTGTTTTTAAGTGTGTTGAAATATTCAAAAACTCATAAAAATTGAAAAATCTCCAAAAAGTTTGTTCGCTTGTGTTGTGTTTATCACATGTAAGTTTGGCTCAGTACCTTCATATTAATAGCGTAGTGCATTTACGAGCTTAACTTGTTTTGTATATACATCTATCTTTATGGGAAAATTTTTGAAATCTATGTGTGATTGTTGTAAATTGATCTTCAAGCTTGTCATAAATAATTAGTCAATAGTCTTGTTGGTCTTGATACATGCATGGACTTGTGCCTATATATCTTCCCACATTTTATGTTTTAGATCTATAGCAAATGTCAAATCTCGAAAAGAGATAATGAGCTGCAAAAGTCATCTTACATACTAGTATTTGATTAGGAAAAAGAGAAAGCAGCTTGTATTGAAATGTACGGTGCCCAAAAAGCCTATGGCTTACTCTCAAAATTGAAATATAGAAAATTTTAGACATTGATCTCAAAATGAGATGTATTATTCAAAAATGATCAAATGTTATGAATTATAAAGAAACCAAATGAAAAGTATCAAAGATATGCAATCATTTTCTTGTGGGAGGTCACGTATGCTCATTTCTATAATTGAGATAGACTACTTGACTTAGTACTAGTTGTATATGACTTGATTGAATTGATCATTGAAGCTTCAATCTAGACTAAAGACTATTCCACATTTGACTCTCACACACAACACACAAGACTTTGTTCAATGAATGCTTATTTCATTTGTGTGATTGTACATGTTTAAATGTGATGTGTGCACTCAACTGCTTGTCAATCAAACCCAAAAAGATTTTTGAGTATTTTATATGTTTTTTACAGTGTTTTTATGCTTTCGTATTTTGAGCTTTTGTTTAAATTGCATTTTTCATGTTTTTCATAAAGAAACCTCCTTCAGAAGCATTTTCGCTAGAAGCTCACGACTAAGCTCTTCCCAAGAAAATGCGTTAAGGCAAAATATGAAAATACAAAATTTAGACAGAAACTTTCATGACTGTCTCGCTGCTGTTTTACTAGTAAAGTCTTCCAGTGAAAATATTTGTGCTTCAGAGGCATTTTTCGTGAATAACTTCGCGAGAAACTAACCCACGAAAAATGAGTGTTTTTAGTTTTAAAGGGCTGATGTAGACAGTTTTTTCAAACTCAATTATTTTCCCTTACTTTGCCTTTCTTAAGCCTCAAACAATCCAAAACCTATTTTCACTCAAAAACCCAACCAAATCTCAAGTGAAATCGTTTCAAAATCATTTCTAAGGTATGTTTATACAATCTTTTCTCTATATTTCCTTAGATTATGCAAAAAATTTTGGGTTTTACTTGAATTGGGTCATTTTGGAAAAAGGGTTGGGAACTTTAAATTTTGTGAAATTTTTTTCAATTTCTTGATTGGGCTTTGTCCCACTTGGTTTGTTTCTATATGTGTTGGCCAATTAAGGCATTTTAACATGTATTTAGGCAAGATTATCTCATGTTCATCCATTGCCCAAATGTTAGTTTTATGAGTGCATTTCAAGTGTTTGATAAAATGCCTAAATGACATTTTGGTGTTATTTTATACTCCAATAAGTACCAAACTTTGGGGATTACCATGATTGGACTTATTTATTATGTTTTGATCAATGGTTGTATGTTTTACACACTTTGAACCTGTAAAGTTGTAATTTACAACTATTTTGTGTTGGCTTTAATTCCATGCCAAATTCGATAGTAATTTTGTTGAATCTTTTGTACCATGTATTTTATATGGGTTTATTTGTAAGGGTTGTGTGTGAGAGAGAGAATGAGAAGACTCAAGGCATCTATTGAAGGCAAAGGAGTTTTTACGGGTAGCTCGCAACTAGCCATCCCGTGAAGTGATGCATGTGCCTAGCACATGACTAGAATGTGAAAACTCATGACAGATGGTGACAACTGGTTTTCGTAAGTGTCTTGCTAGTAAGGCCTACACGCGAGAAACTTGCGAAACAATCTGTTCTGCTATTTTGTCCTATCTACTCCACTACATTTTCATACACAATATATATACCATCATTACCCACAATTTGAGTAGAGAGTTTTTCAGAGAGAAAACCCTAGTCTCAAACTCTTGAAAGTGTGAGATTGTCATACCCACAATTTTCTACACTATCTATTGTGGTTTTCCTCTACTCCTAGCACTCTATTTTCAAATACTTGAGAGGTTGATAGCTCAAACACTTACCACACCCATATTGAGTGTCTAGTGAGGTTTTGGTGTTGTTGGGAAGCATTGGAAGAAGCCAAGTTTTGGTGGATGCAATTGGACATATTGCAAAATCCGAAAGGTTAGACAAGACATGGTTTCGAGAAGCCTTGTTAGAGTAGGATCTTGGAGGGCTTAGGTGCACTGGGTAGACTAGGCTTGGAGGGTCTCTTGCTATTCATGTACACCAACTTATTGTCTAGAGGATCGATTTACCGCTTAGAGGGCAGCGAAGAGGTTTTTTGCTGAGTTCTTCAATCAGTTTCCTCTTCGATAACACATCAGAGTGTTATCTTGTGTTTGCATCTTTCTTCCCTACTCTTTTAGCTTTCATTTTACTGTTGTGTTATGTTAAAAATGGCTTAGAGTAGTTGTATTGTTTATTCGCTTGTATTTACTCTATTCGCACTTAGTTTAAGTTAGAGTAAAATCAACCGAGCCATAATTTATTAATTTGGGGTCTAAATAGCTCTTGTGTTTTAACATAAATCTAAGCTTTCAGAGCCAAATGTGCTTAGCCATGTCTTGCACATGCATCACATATGCACACTTGATGCACACACTTGCTCACTTGTCATGTTCTTGCATTTCAATCATGCTAGATCTATGTTATTACATGTTTAGCACTTATAACATGATTTTGTGACTTTGTTTATGTTCTTTTTAGGACTTTGTAATTGTTTTATAGACTAACTTGGTACTAATCAAGTTTATGGTCTTGTGTTTGTGTTTTTGCACTTGTTTCTTTGTGCTTTGTCTCTATTTTCGCAGATGTCTCCCTTCAAGAAATCAGATGTGAAAGGGGATAGTAGCAAAGGGAAAGAACTTGTGATTGATCTTGATAGCTTTACCCTGAAGCCAAAAAGGACACAATCATCAACAGGGTTATATGATGTTGACAAGTTCAGATCATACGCCGCATTTCAAGTCTGTGAAAAATATTTCAAAGATGCTCCCTTGTTGGTTGAAAGGGCAATTAAGCAAGCAACTCTTCTCGATACGAGCATTCCAAAATGGTTTGCCACCAAGGATTGGATTTTTCTTTTATTAAGCTTTGATGAACCGTACGAGAATATGGTGAAGGAATTCCATGCAAATGCCATTGCCGAGGGAGATGAGCTGAAATGTTGGCTTAGAGGAAAGAGCTTCACAGTGACACCCACTTATTTTGCCAACATACTGCGTATCAACTAGCCTATGTTTCCAAAGCCTCTGGTGTACGATGACTAAATCCTGAGTAGGATTTACTTCGGGAAACTCTAGGAGAGAACTTGGAATTCTCTTCCAATGGAAAAGTGGTGAGTGTTGCATCACTATTACTCGCATTGAGGCTGCTCACAACAATCATGTTCCACAATTTCTGTCCTCTCTCAAGCACCGGTTGCATGAATCTCAGTCGGGCCTTATTTCTTCATGACCTGGTCAATGAAGAGATTGATATTTGCTCTCATATCTTCCATATCTTAAGCAAAAAAGCTAAGAGGACTGCCTCGAGGAACTATCTTCCCTTCAGTTGCCTTATCTCAAAAATCTTGAAGCTCAAAGGCGTTCATTTGTTCAAAGATGAAAGACCACACTCACGGCCAAATCCAATCAACATCCGCACTCTCGATGCTAGCATTAGTCACACTCGAAAGAGGACCAAGCAAGAGAGTCACGCTCCTCATGCTAGTTCAAGCCCTAGCTAGTTCAAGCCCTGGCTCTCATTCCTATGATGAGAAGTTAGACAACATCATGTCGTTTATTCAAGACATCAACACTAAGTTATCCGGACTTGCATCTATCATGCACTCCCAACACATTTGTTTCGACATGAAGTTCACATCTCTCCAAACTCAATTGGATCAAATTCAAAGGAAGCTAGATGAAGTAGCTATTCCATGACAAAAGGGGTAAATGGTCTATGATAGGGGGAGTGTAATGCTAGGCTAGATTGAAGGCGGAGCATTGAAAATAAAGATCAAAAGCACAATATTTTGTTCTTTAGTTATTTATATTGCTTTCTTTTAAAGTTTTAAAGTACTTTGGTTTAAAACTTTCAGTTTATATTCAGTACTTTGTTTTTATATCTTTGCTTTGTAGCATTTTTAAGTACTTTTAGATTTTGTTACATTATCTTTAGTACTACACTCGTGTGCTCTTGTTGGATTTTGTATCCTTGATGCAAATACTTTAATGTTTTGCATTGGTTGTGTGTTTGAACATGCAATTGATTATTGCATTGCTCTTAATTGCATTGCGCGTCCAGATAATCTTTTACTTGTTAAATGATCATTGTAGTCATTCTTTAATGATTGTTCCTGTATGATCAAGTTATGCTTCATATTTCATATCTTGCTCATTTTCTTGATAGCATTTTACTTATTCCTATACGTACCTTGTATTCAACTTGTCATAAGTTTAATGAAGGTTTTGTTTGTGTGTAAGTGTTTTAGGATATAACTGTATACGTACAAGTGCTTCACAGCTTTTAGATTAGGTGTGAGTGAGTTTTATCATTGGTCCCAAACTCGTGTCTAAATTTAGAGTCTATTTTAAGAGTTTTATCATGGAACAACCAACGGGAAAGACTTTAAGATGCGGCATAAAAGGTCAGCAGGGTTTTGTCAAATGTGCGCAACATATTCAAAAGTAATCTAAAAGGTTGTGAAATTGGTCTTGATATTCAACATCTCATCTGTCCACGTAACCATAATTCAAGACTATATTTTTGACTGTTCGTACCGTACCTGTATGTATGTTCCCATGAGTAGCTAGTGCGTACAGATTAGTAATCATTCTTCTTTTCCTTTTTCAAGAGTGATTCTCGCATTGTTGTCGATCGATAATCTTCAAATGCATGCATTAATCATTATTTCCTACGTCAGGGCTAGAAGGAATAGGAGCTTATTTTATCTTTCATTATAGTAATGACTGGTAATTCGAGAAAGACAATTATTTATAATGCAACAGGGTATATGTCGAAGTAGTGCGTACTCTAGGAAATATCTAAAGAACTTAAATATGTCAACATCACAACAATATATATAAAATATATATATATATATATATATATATAGAAAGTTTTATAATATCCTTCTACTAATAAAATGAAAAGACAAAAAACAATTGATGAAAGAAAAAAAGAGATGAGAATGCAGATATGGGAGTAATAAAATCAGAGAGGGTTTGAAGTGATTATAGAGAAGGAAAAAATAGAGAATGTAAGACAGAGAAATTAATGGATAATACCTATTACGACTACGAGCCAAAAGCCACATAATCTCATCTTGGAAATTGATGTAACTATAATCTCATCGTGCATTGGAACATGATTTCAAATCAACACTTTGTTGTCGCTAGCTATGTTATCGGCATGTGCTTGTTATTAATTAGTACACATTTTCCCTACGTTGTTGGTTTTGTTTGCTGTCTCTGTTCATAAAACGGTAACCACCAACCAGATTTTCCCTAGGATGGTCCTTACTAGGGACACGACCTATAATTATGTACCTTTTAAACAAATTGGGGTACCTGGAACGATCTTCGGAGTTGCCCACCAAAATGAGAAGAGAGAAAGAACATATATATATATATGGTATAAATGCACTTTTAATCTCACTACAAAAAAAGGGGTCTATAGCCGCGTTTCAAAAACGCGGCTATAGACCCCAAAAACGCGGCTATAGGCTATAGCCGCGTTTATAAACCAGGCCTATGCTGCGCAGCAACAGCCCCTGCGGGTCTGTAGCCGCGTTTTTATAACCGCGGCTAAAGATCAGGCCTAAAGCCGCGTTTTTAACCACGGCTATAGGCTTGGGTCTATAGCCGCGTTTTTTAAAAACGCGGCTACAGACCCATTTTGAGCTGCGTTTATAACCGCGGCTATAAGGTTTTTTAAAAACAAAAAAAAAAAATTTATTTTTTTTTCAAAACAAAAAAAAAAATTCTGGAATTTTTTTAAAACAAAAAAAAAAAATTCTCGGTTTTTATTTTGAAAACAAAAAAAAAAAATTCTGGGTTTTTTTAAAAAAAAACAAAATTCTGGGTTCTTTTTCCCCCAAAAATTCAAAATTCAAACAAAAAAAGAAAATTCTGGGTTTTTAAAAA
This sequence comes from Castanopsis chinensis, assembly GCA_032878915.1. Taxonomy (NCBI): domain Eukaryota; kingdom Viridiplantae; phylum Streptophyta; class Magnoliopsida; order Fagales; family Fagaceae; genus Castanopsis; species Castanopsis chinensis. The sequence continues at coordinate 1,324,562 of JAVQMG010000026.1, read as the reverse complement.
AAAAAATTCTGGGTTTTTTTTCCCCCAAAAATTCAAAATTCAAACAAAAAAAATTCAAAATTAAACACAAACCCAGAAAATTCAAAATCAAACACAATATATTGACAATAGAAATACAACATGCTCCAAAATATAACAATACAAACCCATAAATTTCATCTCATTCAACAAAACCAACCCAAATTTAACAGTAAATCCATTCAAGGAACACAAAAACACAAGCTCAGAAACACAAGAACAAGCTCAAGAACACAAACCCATTTAAACATAGGCACAATATCACAACACAATAGCAAAAATAACCTCTAGCAAAAGTATAATACCCACAAAAAATTTGAAATTTTTTACCTCAAATAGTAGAGATGAGTGAGCCTTGGCTTTTCTTATGAAATTTTCCATTTTCCCTTGCTTGAAAAATGGTGGAGAGTGTGCGTTGTGTTGAAAGAAAAAAAAAGAAGGACAGAAAGAAAAAAAGTAGCAACAGCAAAGAAACAAAAGAAAAAAAAAAAAAAATAAAGAGTTGTGCTGGAGTGAAGAAGGAAGAAAGAAAAAGAAAAAAAAAAAAAAAGAAAGGAGAGAACAAAAGAAGAGAGACCCAGGAAACCCAGAGAACAAAAGAACTTAAAGAAACCCAGAAGAAGAAAGAGCAAAGAAAGAAAAGAAAACCGGAGGGGTAGGTGGGAAAGTGGGGGTTTTTTATATTATTTGACTGGACCTATAGCCGCGTTTCTAAAAACGCGGCTATAGGCCCTCAGTTATAGAAAAAAATTGTTGTTGGGCTGTACACGCTGTCTACGAAAAAAATATTTTTTCTGGAACTATGGCCGCGTTTCCCATAGAAACGCGGCCATAAGTCAGGTATAAAGCCGCGCTTTTTTCAGAAAAACGCGGCCATCCTTATAAAAAAATATTTTTTGCTGGACCTATGGCCGCGTTTTTAAAAACGCGGCTATAGGCCCTCCTTTATAAAAAAAAAATTGTTGCTGGGCTGTACACACAGTCCATGTAAAAAATATTTTTTGGCTGGAACTATTGCCGCGTTTTTATGGAAAACGCGGCCATAGGTCGGGTCTAAAGCCACGTTTCCACAAAAACACGGCCATCCTTATAAAAAACTATTTTTTGCTGGACCTATCGCCGCGTTTTTAAAAACGCGGCTATAGGCCCTCCTTTATAAAAAAAAAATTGTTGGGTGGGACAAGCCGTCTATGCAAAAAAATATTTTTTGGCTGGAACTATGGCCGCGTTTTTATGGAAAACGCGGCCATAGGTCGGGTCTAAAGCCGCGTTTCTTAACGAAACGTGGCCATCCTTTAAAAAAAATACTTTTTGCAGGACCTATGGCCGCGTTTTTAAAAACGCGGCTATAGGCCCTCCTTTATAAAAAAAAAAATTGTTTGGCTGCGCACATCATCCATGTAAAATATATTTTTTGGCTGGAACTATGGCCGCGTTTTTATGGAAAACGCGGCCATAGGTCGGGTCTAAAGCCGCGTTTTCTACGAAACGTGGCTATCCTTTTAAAAAATAATTTTTTGCTAGACCTATGGCCGCGTTTTTGGACTTACAAACGCAGCTTTAGACCTAACCTATAGCTGCGTTTTTAAAAACGCGGCCATAGGTTGTTCTAAAACCGCGTTTTCTAGGAACCACAGCCATAGGTTGGGTCTATAGCCGCGTTTCCTAGAAACGCGGCCATAGGTCTGGTATAGCCGCGTTTTTTTGTAAACGCGGCTAAAAAAACGCGGCTATAGCTCGCGTTTTTTGTAGTGTCTCTACATTTTGCATTTTTTCCATTTAATCCCTACATTTTCATTTCACCACTTTTAGTCTGTAAATCAATTTACACGTTTCATTTTGGTCATTTCCGTTACTCACTTAACAGAAATTGCTGATATGGCAAATAGAGTGCACTGTTGGCACATTAAATGCCGACGTGGCCAATAAAATAATATTAAAAATGCCACGTCGGCACAAAATAATGATGAAAAAAAACACATAAGCATCCACATCAACTTTTGATTTTGAAAATTAATTTCTCTATTTAAAAAAAAATAAAAAATGAAAAAAATAAAATTAGAACCTAAAATATACATGAATTTAGATCTGGTCTCATCTTAAACATAAACAAGAAAGAACACATAACCAAAATATTCAATCACATGAACACAAACCCAGAAAAAAATTCAACCCAAAACTTCCTTATCAAAATCAATTCCCCCAACCCTTCTAAAACATTCTCCAAGCTTCCTCTCTCTTCCAAAACTCAAAGCTTCCTATCTCTCTTCCAAAAAATGGAGATCTCTCTCTTCCAAAACATGTTCATGGCCAAAAACTTTGAGCTCTACCTCCTTGCTCATCGCCATCGCCATCGCCACCACCACCACCACAACTGGTTGTGGTGCTTTTTTTTTCTTTCTCTGCTGACCCATTCTCTTTATCTCTTGATTTTGCTCAAACCCAAACCCAAATGCCTCAAGCTTTTAGCTCAGATTGGTGCTTTGCTCTCTCTGTGTGGCTCAGATCGATTTCTTTTGTCTTTTGGTGGGTCTCTCTATCTCAAACCAGTGTCTCTCCCTCCCCGATTCCCCTTTCTACTCGCTCCTCCTTGTTCCCTCCCCTCTCCACAACCTTCCATAGTTTTTATCTGGGTTTAAAGAGAGGCTATGATAGGTGTAGTGGTAGTTGTGAAACAAAAATCGATGGCAGTGGTCGATGGTTCTAAAGCAGTGGTCGATTGGGTCCGGTGGTGGGTCGAAGGATGGGTTTGTTGTTGGAGTGGGTCATGGGGTGGGTTTGTTGATCTTTGATTGCTAGGTTTGAGATGCTTTAGTGTTCTTGTTAGAGATCAGTTTGTGTTTGTGTTTGGTTGACAAGAAAGGGAAAAAAATCCTAGAAAATCTGAATTTGTATTCTTATGTTTAATCTGGGTTTGTGTTCTTATTTTAATTTTAATTTTGCATTGTGTTGGTATATGTGGATTGATTTTGTTTTGGATAATTTGGTTTATGTATATATAGATAAATGAATTGATTTTGTTTGTACAGTATTCATTTATGATATTTCTAGGTTTGATTTTCTTGTGTTCTTATGTTTGATTTTCTGGGCTTGTATGATTTTTTTTGGGGTTTGTGCTCTTCTGTCTTTTTGATGAAGAGGATGGCAAATCTAAATTCATGTATTTTAGATTCTAATTTTGTTTTTTTTTTTTTCATTTTTTTGGGTTAAAATAGATAAATTAATTTTTAGAATCAAAAGTTAATGTGGATGCTTATGTGTCTTTTTTAATCATTATTTTATGCTGATGTGGTATTTTTAATATTATTTTATTAGCCACATCAGCATTTAATGTGCCAACAGTGCACTCCGTTTGCCACATTAGCAATTTCTGTTAAGTAAGTAATGGTAAGGATCAAAATAGAACTCGTTAATTGATTTATGGACTAAAAGTGGTGAAAAGAAAATATAGGGATCAAAATGGAAAAGATGCAAAATGTAGGGATTAAAAGTGTATTTACACACACACACACACACACACACACACACACACATATATATATATACATATATATATATATATATATATATATATATATAACTTTGTTAATAAATAGTAACTCAATAGAGGTATCGACCTAGTATTCCTTTGTTATTTTAAATACTAAACAATTAATTGACCTTGGTGCTCACTGTTTTTTGGGGTATTTAGCTTTTTTTTTTTTTAACACCATATTGCTAGTTTGACTATCTTGATGTGGATACTCCTAGGGAGCGTTTGGTTCACTGTGATATGCCCTCAATGTGATGCACATTACAATGATATAACATTAAAATTTTTGGTTTATTTTACTTTTTCTAACATTAATGTAATCTTAACATAGGAATACGACATTATATTGTTTAAGAAGTTGATGAGATTAAAATGATCATTTTTATCTCATCACCTTCCTAAATAATGTAATGTCGTATTCCTAAGTTAAGATTATATTAATGTAAAATCACAAAAATATAATATTACGGTGTAATATAATATCACGATGAACCAAACGCCGTATTAGAATATTCACATCAGCTCGTACAAAAATCACATCTATTTTAACATAAAAACCTAGTTTTTTCTATTTTACACTCATTTTTCACAATATTTTCATAATAAAGGTTAAGTGGCAAGTTGTAACTAGTTTTTATCCTTTTTTTTTTTTTGTTTTGAATTATCTAAATCCACAGTTGACATCATTTTTTAACCTACCATTACTAACTTGCCTCCTATATTTTGGTGTGATTTTTTTGTAAACTTGTTGTGTTAGTAACACAACTCTTAAAATTTTAAATTTTATAGGAAAGAAATTTTTTTTCTTTCAAATTTTAGCTCCTTTATTATGAAAAATATGTCTCTCCAGGACTCTAACTTACTTTGGCGTTGACAGAAGGTATCTACATCTATGTTTCTTTCCTCATTCTCTTTATCTTTGTTTCTCCCTTCTATGTTTTATTAGTTTTTCTCTATGTATGATCAAGTAGTTTGATTAGTGCTCTACAAATTTCCAAGTCCAAGAAATTTTTTACTTCTTCCTCCAATTTCAAGAGTGATTGCATGTATGGTTAAAAAACCATACTTCAAAAGCAAAAACTTATTAATATATTTTTTCTTAGTTTCACTTTTCCTTCCAACCTTACTCCTAAGTGTGTTATTATTCTTATTTATTCTATATATATTTTTATTTAATTGATATAACTTATAAATATAACAAGTTATTATTAATTTGACGAAAATGTATGATTAGTAATTTAATTCTAGTATGCATCCAATGATTATTGTCTTAACAATCTTTAAACTATTAATAATATATTTTTTAGATTATCGTACAATATATTTGTATTGTATATAATGTGGAAGTTGTATATACATAAAAGTTAAAAAACTTGAAACTTAATCATCTTACTTTTTACTCGCCTACCTCCTCACCCACAAATTCCTAGCTCCACCATTTCTGACTCCCCTAGAAAAAAAAATCTGAGCTGCCACTACATATTATATTATATATTCTACGCTACATTTCATTAATGATGTAAATACACTTTTAGTCCTTACATTTTGGGCCAATTACCGTTTTGTTACCTACTAATTTTTTTTTTCTTGAATGCAGTCCCTAAAATCAAAAAAATTGTTCTCATTTTAGTCCTTAAAGTCATCTCACTAATGGAAATAACCTATGTGGTAGACGGAGTGTACTGCTAAGACTGACATAGCCATTAAAATAATATTTAAAAAAAATTAATTTGCCATTTTTTAAATGCCATGTCAGCATTTAAATTAAAAATGTCAAGTTAGAAAAAATTGAAAACAAAATCTCTGAATTTCTAATTTTCTTAAAAAAAATTAATTTTTTTATTCCAATCATTATTTTTTTCGGATGAACATGTTCATGGTCTTTGTGTTCTTCCACAAAAATGACTGTGCATGTTCATTTTCAATCCTTATTTTCTTGTCTTTGCTTTGGCTTTCTTTTAAATTCTGGCATTCTGTTTGCAATATAAAAAATCAATTTATAATTTTATATACATAACAAAACTTCAGCAAATACAACGTGCCTAAATAATCAAACTTTACACTGAACAGTCTGAACGAAACAACTTTCTCACAAAAATGTTAGCAAAGTTTGCCAATTATGTATATAACTTCCTCAAATCAAAATTTCAAAATAACCATATATACTCCAACCAAGTCAATCAAGTTACATATTTTAGCTCACAATAAAATGTGATTAAATTACATATACAGTAAGTTAGTGCATAGTACCAACCCATGCCACTCAAAGTTGATGCCTTTTACTAGGGCAAGCTCCTTCTAATTGGCTCATTAATTTTTAAATCTCCTGTTAGAATAGAAGCAACAGTAATGATGGGAGCAAGCGGCATTCTTCCAGTCCCACTTCCAGAAAAGTAGCAACTCTCTTGGTATATATTTAGGGAACTTTTTAGGTTGCATTAAATCAAATCATGAATTTATACTTTTTTTTTTTTTTGGAGACCAAGTTATAAATCAACTACTATTAATTAGCTAATCATTATCAAAAGTTGTTAGCGACAATAAACGAGACAAAGTAAATGAGTAAGTAAACATAATTCTTTGCACTAATAATGGCTAATTAAGTACACTTGATGCTTAAGATGAACCCTGAGTGCATTCCCACAACAGTTAATTAATTAAGTAAACATTATCAAAAGTTGTTATCTAAATCATTATCAAAAGTTATAAATCAACTACTATTAATTAGCTAATCATTATCAAAAGTCGTTAGCTACAATAAACGAGACAAAGTGAATGAGAAAGTAAACATAATTCTTTGCACTAATAATGGCTAATTAAGTACACTTGATGCTTAAGATGAACCCTGAGTGCATCCCCACAACAGTTTGAAATTATGTTGCCAATCATTAAATCAAAGCAATTGATTGTGAATTAAAATAAAACATTTATTCTTTTATCTTTTCGAATCATAAAATAATAATTGATTATGAGGGTATAAAATTAATTTTATACAATATCCAACTCGATCTCCTCCATTTCACATGGTATAAGAGTAAATTCGCATAAAACATTAATTTTTTTTTTCCTTTTCTATATAAATTTTTTTTAAATGAATTATTAATCATTACCCTACGACATTCCGTAGCATTTCCTAACAAGTAAAATGGGAAATTTATTGGTTACTTCTGCAACTAAAGGTAGGTCCAATAAATTCCACACAAAAACATTATACTGATCAAAGACTAAGACACGGAAGGCCCAATAACTTCCACACAAAAAACATTATAATGATCAAAGACTAAGACATGGAAGGTCATGCATCGACTCAAGCAAATGGTTGTTCTGTCGCATTAAAATGAGGAAAGACTAGCACACTTTAACATTGATTTGCTTGTTAGAAAATTCCACACTTTTTTCCCCCTGCGAACAAGAATTCCTATGGCGCATTGGTTATTCTCTTTTGCAAATGTCGCATGGATGTGAAAGGTCGACAATGTGATTGAAAGGTGGGCACCCCACAATTTGAAATTGTATGGTAGGATTAATTAACATTTTCATGTGGATGTTTGTTTAGTAAATGGGCCTTCTTCTTCGGCCCATGGTAAACATGTGGATGCAAGACTTTCAAAATGGAAATGTTTAATCCGTGAGTCTTCTTTAACTCAGCTGGTCTCAAAATAGCATGATGCCAAAAAACGTCCTTTTTTCAATGTTTCACAAGATGAAGGGTCTAAAACTGCTCACCAGACAATGCAATTTCTACCCAGAACTACCGATAAGGTGGTGTTTGGATTGCCAATTTCTATAATTTATAACTCTATTTCTATAACTCATAACTCAAAAATGGTAAGACCCATGACAGGAACTTTGTTTAGGAGCAAATAACTCAATTTTCATAACTCTGTTTCCATCACTCAATTCTCTGATTTTTGAGTTATGAGTTATAGAAACTAAAAACACATTTTAGTTGTTTTCAGTTTCCATAACTCATAACTCAATGGCATTTTTATAATTAAACACACATTGGGGGACTCACAGCTGCAACTTTTGACCAACTGACTTTTTTTTTTTGGTTCGGTCTTAACGTTGGTTTTTTTTTTTTTCTAGGTTCGGTATAATAGTGGGTTTTTTTTTTTTTCCTGGGTTTGGGTGATCTGGTACCCAAAAAAAAAAAAAAAGGAAAAAGCTGTACTGATTAACAGACATGGGACCCACAAATAGTGTAAAAAATATTAGCGATGGAAACTGAGTGATGGTGCCAAACGGGTATAGTATTTTTAAGTGATAAGTGATGAGTGATAAGTGATGAGTGATGAAAATTGAGTGATGGAAATTGAGTGATCAAAATTTTTGATCCAAACAGGGCCTAAGTTACTTTTCCCCCAAAAAAAAAAAAATTTATGCAATCATTATTTTTTTCTTAAAAAAAATTAATTTTTTTATTCCAATCATTATTTTTTTCGGATGAACATGTTCATGGTCTGTGTTCTTCCACAAAAATGACTGTGCATGTTCATTTTCAATCCTTATTTTCTTGTCTTTGCTTTGGCTTTCTTTTAAATTCTGGCATTCTGTTTGCAATATAAAAAATCAATTTATAATTTTATATACATAACAAAACTTCAGCAAATACTACGTGCCTAAATAATCAAACTTTACACTGAACAGTCTGAACGAAACAACTTTCTCACAAAAATGTTAGCAAAGTTTGCCAATTATGTATATAACTTCCTCAAATCAAAATTTTAAAATAACCATATATACTCCAACCAAGTCAATCAAGTTACATATTTCTGCTCACAAAAAAATGTGATTAAATTACATATACAGTAAGTTAGTGCATAGTACCAACCCATGCCACTCAAAGTTGATGCCTTTTACTAGGGCAAGCTCCTTCTAATTGGCTCATTAATTGTTAAATCTCCTGTTAGAATAGGAGCAACAGTAATGATTGGAGCAAGCGGCATTCTTCCAGTCCCACTTCCAGAAAAGTAGCAACTCTCTTGGTATATATTTAGGGAACTTTTTAGGTTGCATTAAATCAAATCATGAATTTATACTTTTTTGTTTTGGAGACCAAGTTATAAATAAACTACTATTAATTAGCTAATCATTATCAAAAGTTGTTAGCTACAATAAATGAGATAAATTGAATGAGAAAGTAAACATAATTCTTTGCACTAATAATAGCTAATTAAGTACACTCGATGCTTAAGATGAACCCTGAGTGCTCAAAATAATAATTGATTATGAGGGTATAAAATTAATTTTATACAATATCCAACTCAATCTCCTCCTTTTCACATGGTAAAAGAGCATATTGGCATAAAAATTAATACCTTTCTCTTCTTTTCCATTCAAATGGGATGAAAAGCAAAAGAGCAATGGTACAAATATAATAATTTTTGCAATAGTTGAGTGGCCAAGTTTCTACTAGTTCTCATCTAGCCCACTATTAATATCATTTTTTTTACCTGCCAACAACAACTTGCCACCTCAAAAGTTGTGAATTTTTTTGTAATTCTAAACTTATTGAAAGGAATAGGTGAAAAATTAAGAATAATGCTAGAGTAACAAATTATTTTTACAAACTGCCAGTCTGGCATGGTCCACATCAACTATTAAATTACTATAATACCATCAAATAATTAAAACAACTCTAATGAATTTTTTAAGAACAATTTATTATATTGTAATAAGGACTTATTGTGAAAGTACTGTGAACATAACATTTCCATGTATTTACTGCATATTAACACATTTTTTATTTACTCTATTAAAACGTAATGTCACAAAAGGTAACCGAACCATATAAATATTAAATTTTACAGAGAATCTTTATAAAATTATAAAATTAAATTCACAAGGTATTGTTCCTTTGACGATTATATATTAAGGGTAAATTACGTAAATGGTCAATATCCTTTGCATCACATTTCAAATTAGTCCCTAACTTTTTAATTGTGCCAAGTTGGCCTCTAACTTTTTAATATCGTGTTAATTTAATCTCTGCCGTTATCTATTGGATAGAAAAGTCTGACTCTCAAGCGACTTAAATTAAAAAAAAAAAAAAAAAATTATTGCCACATTAACTGCCATTAGTGGGTTCCATGTATTGTTCACGAGACCCACAAACCTCACTTTTTAACAATTTTTTCATTAAAAATGAGTTTCACGGTATTATTTATCTATTTAAAAATTATTTTGTTATAGTATTTTTAATTTTCAGTTTTCAATTTTCAACAAAATAAACTGTTTCCAAACGGACCCAAAATCTCCAATAAAAACACTTGTTTTTAGTCAATACTTCACGATGCCACATAATGTAAGCAACATATTCTTGACACAAATGCACATAAAAATGTATGGCTGACATTTTTCACGTTGTCTAAGGTTGCGAAATTGTTTCTTGGTTCTGCTCAATTCAAAAGTGAATTGACTAATAACAAACTATGTCATCAAATCTAGCTAGCAGGAGAGAATAATTTTGATTTTGTCGTGTCTGAACTTGGACTCATATTCTGATATTCATCATCACATCCAATGTAACCATGAATTCAAGAAAATATTTTTGACTTTTCTTACCGTACCTGTATGTATGTTCCCATGAGGAGCTACCACATATGGATTAGTGATCCTTCTTTTCTTTTTTCTTTTTTCAAAATTGATTCTTGCATTGTTGCCAATTGATAATCTTCAAATACGCGCCTTAAACTATGTTTCCTACGTCAGGGCTAGAATGAATAGCACCTTATTTTAACCTTCATTATTTTTTAATTAGTATGTAACTTGTGCATATGTATTGATACAATTAAAAATAATTAAAATTATACAGGTTAAATTATAAATTTTCTTTTAAAATAGATTTAAATAATACATGGTTTTAGCTAACATTTTTTTAACCACACATTTCTAAAATATGTGATGGACACTTACATTTCTTTTTTGCACCCAATAATTCATTTACTATAAAATTAAAAACTTAGATGAACATATAGCAAAAAATTGAACCCCAATTAAAATATAATTTAGAATTTAATTAGATTTGAATCCTTCAATTTTTACACTCAATAATTCACTTTGTAAAAAATTAAAAATTAAATAGGACATGTGGTACAAAATTGAAAATTCAATTAAAATCTAATTGAATTTCCTCTGAACTTTGGCAATATATATATATATATATATATATATATATATATATTATGGGGGTTAAGATTAATTAATTCTCTAATAGTGAGATGTGAGTGGGAGGTGTTATTGTAATGATTGGAATCTCGGTGGTGTTCATTAATCATGCTTGGGCTCATCCATCCAAAGTGACCAAAAGGGGTTGTTTTCAGGGAAGTCAATACCATATCAAAAGTTATTTTAGTTTAGTCATATGAACGATATATTGCGGTATCAATTAATACCGATGTACCGTTTTAGAGTTATGCAAAATAATATATATATATATATATATATAATCATCAACGTTTAAAATAAATAAATCAAGTATCCTTTTAATAATTTTTTTTTGGTAATCTCCTTTTAATAATTTTACTAGTATATTTTTTGTAATTACTTATATACTAATACTAATTAAGCTTATAAGTTATAAGTGTAGCGGATAAGAAAAAGAAGGTACAAAATGATGCTATGGTGACGCAGGGTGACGTGTTTGGGTACGGAAGTTGTTAGTAAGGACATATTTTCTTTTGTGACAAAAGTGAAAAAAATTAAATAATATAAAAAATAATGGCTTCAAATGAAAGGAATCAAAAAACAATAAATACATCACTTTGTTTTCTTATCTTTTGACTCGTTGGTATTGCTGCCTTTTTAACTTTTTCCTCTCCTCACGTTTCTCTGTCTCATTCTCTGGTTTTCACATTACTTAATATAATAATAAGTTAAAAATGCATAACGTTTAAAATAAATAAATCTAGTATCCTTTTAATAATTTTTTTTTGGTAATCTCCTTTTAATAATTTTACTAGTTTTTTGTAATTACTTAATCTAATTAAAAAAAGTTTTTATAGAAAAATAAAATAAAGCAATTAATGTTTTGACAGCTTTTTTCATTTCTCATAAAAATAATGTTAAAACTTTCCTAAAATGAATTATTAAAAAACAAATACATCACTTTGTTTTCTTATCTTTTGACTCGTTGGTATTGCTGCCTTTTTAACTTTTTCTAACTTTTCAATAAGAAAATTACTGATATATTCTTTCAGTTTTGTCTCGTCTCTCTCAGTTTTGCTGTATCAGTTCCAAATTCATTTTGCTGCTTGTGAGAGGCCGTTGGCTTCAATGATCAATTAATGAGTTCTAAAATAATAGTTTAGAACAATAGTTTAGAACATAGTCAAATATTGTTTAAAACAAAATCATCACATGATCTAAATTACCAACCGTCATCATGGGCTCTGCTCGATTCTCCTTCAGATGGGGGCTATTATATATTCATATTATGTGTTTCAATCTTCAACAGAAGAAAGACACGTGGAAAAATGAGAAGAAATAAAATTAAGAGTGTATTCAACTCCTTGAATTTTGACTATAGCGAAACGTTTGGAAAAATTCAAAAAAAGGAGCAAATGAAAGTCATGGTCTATGGTCTAGCTGATTATCGTTGAGTACGGGCCAACAATACGTATAATTGAAAATGGATAGTTCCTTGTCTCAAAAAAAGAAAAGAAAAGAAAATGGATAGCCTCTTAGAGCCGTTCCCTAACGTTGTTTATATTATTTGAAATACATGTGAATAAAAAAGTATGTAAAAATATATGTACTGTTATTTAAAAATTGAAAAATATTGTTAAATTTATCTACCAAATGGGGCTTTAGGCTTTTGAACCAATAACCCATTGACACAAAAATTTATAAAGTTAAAATTGGACATACGACATAAAATTAAATTTCAATTCTAAAATCTAATTAAATTTTCTCTAAACATTGCCTCTGTGTATATATATATATATATAGAATTCGTCTCAGTCATCAGAAAACCTAGAAAAGAATTAAAAGATCTTGCAGACTAGTTGCTCCTCCAAGCTTCTTAGTTATAAGAAAAAGAAAAGACTTCTCCTGCCTCTTCTAAAGCATCCACCAATTACCATCCATTTGACCCTTTTTAGGATTCTCAAGATCCCTATGATGGTCATAAACTATTCTAGTAGCACCAGTCACTACTCAGAATAGCTCCAAACAGCCTTAAAATTCAGTCACTATTTAGAACGGTACCAGCAGACAAGCCATTATTTATGAACAGTACCAGGCGATACAAAAAGACAGAAACAGTACCAGCGGACGCAAAAAGACGAAAATGAATAGTTGCGTGGCTTCACCACGCTTTCGAGGGTCCCATCTTCTTTTGGGGAAAAGGGTTTTACCCTCCTGGGAATTTTAGGAATTTGTAGACCCCTCAGATTTTCAAAATGCTCTCATGAAGGATCCTAGGCTCCTCTTTCAGTCTATAGAAAGGAGCTCAAGTTCCATTTTGAAGTAGGTTTGGTTCATCAAAATCCCCTCTTACAAAGTCCTTTAGCAATCCTGTATTAGGAATTTCCAATCCTATAACCAAATGGCTTTTATATTTTCCTAACTCCAAGTTAATCATCATAACTCCCAGTTTCTAGCAATCATTGTTGATAGGATAGAAGCCAAGGTCATTCCTGAATGACCTTGGCTTCTATCCTATCTTTTATTCTGTCTAGCTATTTTCCTATGACATCTAGGCCCTCAGATATTTTAGTACAAGAATCGAAGTTAATCATCACAATTCATATATATATAGATAGATAGATAGATAGAGAGATAGATAGATAGTAATTCAAGAAGATAATTATTATAAGGTGAAGACATCATTTTGGTTCCTATATTTTGTGGTTACAGCCAATTCAATACCTACATTTTAATAATAGTCAATTTGATCATTGTTAATTTTAACTTGCAAACAATTTGGTTCTTACCATTAACTCACTAACGAAAAATGCCAATGTGACAAACAATGTGAACTAAGAAGCTTCTGTGGCCTGTAATATGACAAGTTTGGCCTAACCAAAATTAGCCACATCAATTAAAAATCCAAGTCACATCCACATTAGAAAAATTAACAAATCTAGTTGTCTCTTCGTTACTCATCTAATCCAACCCAAAACCATCCATTCTTTTTCAGCCATTATTCATTTTTAGGGTGATGAAGAATGGATGGAAAAGAATGGATGGTTTTGTTAAATTTGCTAAGGTGGATATGACATAGATTTTTAATTGTTATGGCTAATTCTAGTTGGGCCAAGTGAGTCATAGTGCACATCATTTGTCACGTCAGCATTTTCTATTAGTAAGTTAACGGTAAAAACCAAATTTGTAGCAAGTCAAAAATTATAGGTGATAGGGCAAAAATGTATTGACTCCTTGTAAATTAATTAATTACCCATGTTAATTAATTAGGTTCAATTACATGCAATGGCGTGGTAGCACAAACAAATCATCAACTAAACTAAATGTAATGGAAATTAAATTTGACTCGGTGATTTGTTTACGAATGGGGTAAATCACAAAGGCAAAAACTTCAACGGGTGATTTTAAGGTTATCACTCCCAAAAATCTACTAATCAATAATCAAGCGATTACAAGTAAAAAGAATCTTACCAAGTACCCTTGGTCTATCCCAAATTACCAACCTACAGTTAAATCTTTATTCCAATACTCAATTGGACTTGATCTTGTAGTGGCACTCTTTCCGTTTAATGCACAAATTCCAGTACATAACTAACCAATGATGCATGGATTTCAGTAAGTGACTAACTTCAATAACTTGAAGAAGTTTGTTGGATGCAAAGTTCCTCACTTCATGTACAATAAAGATCAAGAAGTTCCTTGGTTACAAAAACCTTTGGCCTAAAAATGCAGTAGCTTCTTTCAGAGATAATAAGACACTAGGTCATTCAATGCATGTGTGACGGCCTTTAAAATAATCCTTATAAATGTCTAGGATTGTGAGAAAATAAACCCTTCACAAATATACAAGAATCTGCATGCAATCAAATTTGAAAAGTCTGATTTTGTAATTTTCAACAAAAACAGTTTGTGTCGAGATTTTGCCGAGCTTCAACATTAATTCTCAATAGAAAGGATTCTATCGAGACTTCTGTCGAGGTTTAGTGAACAACTCTTTCTTCACGTGTTTCTGGTCAAATCTTCATGATTTTAATATTTGACTTGAACTCTTATTTCTTGAAGTACTAAACTCATCCTAAATCTATCCAATTATAAGTAAAGTGCATTTTGTTAAAGAGCTAGTCAATTACATAAAATATGTCCTTAACAATAGAGACCAAATTGATTGCTGCCAAAATATAAGGACCAAATAATTGTGACCACAAAATGTAAGGATCAAAACAGCATTTTCATTTATTTATAATGCAATAGGGCATATGTCGAAGCAATGACAGCTCTAAGAAATTTATAAAGAACTTAAATATATCAACATCACAACAACAACAAACAAACAAATATATGAAGTTTTACAATTTCTTTCTACTAATAAAATGAAAAGACAAAAAGAAATTGATGAGAGAAAAAGTGAGAACTGAGAATGCTGAGATGAGAGAAATAAAATAAAAGAAAATTTGAAATGATTATAGAAAAAGGGGGGGAGAGAGAGAGAGAGAGAGAGAGAGAGAGAGAAAGAGAGAGAGAGAGAGCGAGCAATGAACGATACTTACTATGACTACGAGCTGAATAGAGGTTTTATTTTTTAAAATGAGCTTTTTGTTGAATTATTTGATAATTTTTTGTTGTTTGATTTAGTCTTGTTTTTGTTTGGACTATTTTTGCTATTATTTGAGTTCATTTTTGTTTTTGCTACTTGATCTTTTATTTATTTATTTTTTTTGTTTAAGGGGTTAAGGATCATATTTAGGTCCAAGCTTTTTTTCAAGTAAAGCGTAATGCTACATCCACAATATTTTAACAACAATTATTTTACAACAAATCATAAGTAATAAATTGCTATTAGTAGTTAAAAAAGTTATGTTAGTAATAGGTCCATATTAGAATTAATAACAACTTACCACCTAAAATTTATTGTGAAAATATTATGAACGTAATTACAAGATTAGTTTGTTGTGTGTGTGTGTATATATATATATATATTTTCTTTTCCCTTTTTCTCTTTTGCAAGTAAAAATTTTGTCAAGTTAGAATGTTATTGTGAACACTGAACACCCTTTCTATAATGTAGAGTTGCCACTGAGTCGAAGCATGCGTTTGCGACACATTAGATTAACTGAACATGTGGGAAATTGACGTAATTAAGATCTCATCTTGCATTTGGCCACGATTTCAAATCAATACTTTGCATTTGACGTAATTGCATGTGCGTTTCATGGTTTTGAAACCCGGACCGTTCAATGAACCGTAAAAAGGTAAGGTTCAAAGTTTTTGAGGTTGGATCGAGGTTGAACTGAGGTCGAACCGTGATGACATCATAATTAATTTAATAATTATTTAAAATATAAATAAATATATTATATTAGTAAAAATTGAAAAATTACATAAAAAATCAAAATAAATATAGGCATCTAATAGAAATTTCTCATTAAATTAATTTATGAAACCCAATAAAAAATTTAATAAACATTTTCCCATGAAATTAATTTTTTTTAAAAAGAGCAGTAACTTGAATGGTGGGGACATTAGCGTGTATAACGTTATATATCTTTTTTCTTGTAAATGTATATAATATTTTGTGCATTTGTTTAATCTTATAGTGTAAATCTTACATTTATAGGACAATCTTATAGTCTAAAGCAATAAATAAATTTAATAAATTAATGTAAGAATTGGTGAGTTTGTACTTAGTAGAATTAAGAATTAGACTAATAACTAAATAAATTAACTAAGAAACCAGTCAGGTCTAGAACCTTCCCATTAAAAAAAAAAAAGAACTTCTTTTTCAATCTCGTGTGGCGTGCAAGCTTTAAGTAAAAAAAAAAAAAAGAAGTCCCAAAAATTCAGAACCACGTATCCACTACTGTACCCAGAGCTTTCAAATCTCAAACTTTAAGTAAAAAAAAAAAAAAATCCCAAAACTTCAGAACCACATATCCACTGCCAGTACCAGAGCTTTCAAATCTCCCTTTATCTCTTCTCTTGTTAATAACTCAATATCCTCTTCTCAAATCCTTCTTTTCTCTCGTGAAACAGGCTAGTTCAAATATCAGTTTTTCAGTTTTTGCCAGCAATGGTAGCATTAGCACGGTAGCCTTTTAGCTTTTGCCAGTCAATGGTAGCCATCAAAAGCCAGCAAAGGGTCTACTCCGCAGCAAAACGATTGGGTCCTTTCTTTTTATCCTTGTTCTCGTTGTCATCTTTCATCTTCTTCCTCTTCTTCTGTTCTTCATCTTTTTTTTTTTTTTCTTTTTTTAAAAGAGCTTAGGCCTGTACTGTGAGACCCGTTCACAGTTCTCAAATCCGGACGGTTCGACCGAGGTTCGCACGGTCCACTGGATTTTTTGTGTAGAACGGGTTTTGGAAGTTAAAGAACCGTCTGAAGGAGCGGTTTCTAGTTAATCTGGTCGGATCGTACGGTCCAGTCTGGGTTTCGAAACCCTGGTGCGCTTGTGTCGGCACCAAAATCAGAGGGAGAGAAACCAAAGAATATATACACACACACACACGCACACACACACACACACATATATATATATATATATATATACACATACATCGAGTTATCAAGTTACTATTCATTTGTTATTTTTGATGCTAAACAATTTACCCTAGTCATTGTTGTTTTTTGGAGTATTTAGCTCTTTTTTTTTTACCATATTCAGCTCGTGCAAAAATTCACGTCTATTTCAGGATAAGAATTTATTTAATTTATATTTTATTTTACATACTCACTTTTTTAAAAACCTTATGTTAGATTATTTATTTTACACTACTTTTTACTAAAATGTCAATTTTCTTGTTTTTTTTTTTAAATTGTTTTTCTTTCTTTACCCACAACAACCAACATCCACCCTCATTTTTTTATCCTCGAAATACATAAAGAAATAATAAAAAAATTAGATGCAAAATAAATAGTGTTATAGTAAATTTACACAATTACTTTAACAACTACATATTTTTATACAATTTTGCATGACGTGAGTTATATGAATTTTAGACTTAATTGACTAAAATGTAGTACTTTTGTCTATCATACAAAGATTGACGTGGGTGCTCTCAGGATCCAAGACTTATATGGATGCTAATTGATAATCTTCAAATATCTAGAGAAAAATTTATGCCTACTTTACGGCTACATAGAAGACGTGGGCTTCTGTACAATCGATCACATGCAGCTTATGCTGCAGCATGTAACACACTCCAAAGAGTTCTTTCACTCGTGGAATCATGACTTTTATCAAAAGCCCATTTCGTTGTAACTTCATTTTGGGCGGCTACTTTTTTTTTTCTTTTTTTTTGAGCGCCCATCTTCAAGACAGTAACCATTGAACATTTTTCAACTCAATTTTTTTTTTTTTTTTGTATAAATATGCTACTTAGAGCTAGGGCAGCACTTGACCTAAAATTTTAATTAGAGAGAGATGGTGAGAGCTCCCTTCTATGATAAAAATGGACTAAAGAAAGGTGCATGGAGTGTAGAAGAAGATAATAAACTAAGGTCTTATATTCAGAGATTTGGCTACTGGAACTGGCGGGAACTTCCCAAATTTGCAGGTAATTAAGAATCTCTTTAAAGCTGATAGAAATCAATCCAAGGACATTTGTATGATTTTCCTTTACTTTTATTGTTCATTTTTATGCATGATTTGCCTTTATTGACTATCATGATTGTTTTCCATTTTCTGTCATAGTTTTCTTTCCTGGGAAAATCCAAATATGAAAAAATAAATTGGAATCCTATGGCATTACAGTACTTCATGTTAATCAACCTTGGTTTACAGGTTTATCAAGGTGTGGGAAGAGTTGTAGACTGCGATGGCTGAACTACCTCCAGCCAGATGTAAAACGAGGAAACTACACAGAAGAAGAAGAGCTTATGATCATCAAATTGCATGAAGAACTGGGCAATAAGTACAGACTTAAATCCTTCTTAATTTTCCAACAAGAATTTGGATGAACATAACTTTATTTACAAAATCTCCCCTACTTTCCATGCGCTTTTTCTTGTTTGCATGTTTTCATACTTGATAACAAATATTTATGAGCATAACCTACTTCACGCATGCCAGTCATAAACATGTTGGCATGGTGAATACTCAAAAGCATCTTATGTCTGCATTAAATGCGTCTGTAAGTAACCAAGATATGTCACCATAATTAGTCAGTTTTTCTTTGAAATGATTCAAAATGAATTTTTCAATGAGCTTAAATATGTGAATATAAATATATTGTAATGTAACTACATATAAACTTTTGAAATTGAGTTAGATTTGGTGTATATACTAGTGTTCCAGGTTTGCTAATAGGTGCTATTACTTGAACTTTGTACTCTAGACATTTGATGCAATACAATCTTCTCATTCATAAAAAAAAAATTAAAAAAAAATTTAAAAAAAAAAAAATCCTCTATATAAAACCCATGTATTTTTCTTTGTAGATGGTCTATGATTGCAGCAAGCTTGCCAGGGAGATCAGATAATGATATAAAAAACCATTGGCATGCCCACCTGAAGAAGTGTACTAAGAAAAATCCTACAACATCAAAGATGAAAACGCTATCCAATGAAGCTTACCAACATGATGCTGATATAGCAAGGAAAACAGAAATTGACAGTTCTGTAAGCAGTTCTCCCTCTTACCAAGTTCAGGGGAGCTCTCAATTACCCCTAGAAACATCTTCTAGTGAATTCTCATACTTGAGCTTTGATAATGCACCTTTAACTGGCATAAATTGGATTGCAGAAGATAGTCTCGCTACATTGGAAACACTTGAACAATCGTTTAGTGACTTTTGGACTGAACCCTTTATATTGGACAATACCTACATCCAGAATAACTATCCAAAATCCTTGGCAGATGGAGGATTTAGTGCATCTCAATCATGCTACAATCAAGGCATAGATTCCATCTACGAGGCAATCCAAGAAGTTGAGAACTACCAAAGAATTCATCAAGATCCATATTTGGTGAACTAGTGTGTTGGTGCATTTTTATATTAAATGAATAAATGAAATATTTATCAATATACTAATTAGGTTCTTCTTTTTAATGTGAATAATTAGATTAATTGAATGAGAAAAGGTGGAAGTTTCATTAGGTAATGATTTCATAGAGGGTAATGATTTCATAGAGGGTAATTCAGTGTTAAGAAAATAGATTCCTACATTAATAAAGAGAAAATCTACATTATGTTATAATTGATGATGTTATTTGCTTAAGAACATGATGCATACAAATGATACAATCCACACTAGGGGAGGTGAAACGCTGGAGATTTCCAATCCAATTCCATGTTTTCTTGTAATTTCAAATTAATCTTTGTATTATATTCTCTCAAATGCTTTCTTTTGTTTCTTTGTTTCGGTGGAGAACACTTTCCTTGAAAAAAAAATTTCCAAAAAGAGTGACTAGTTTTGATGTTTATGGTAGTGAATCTGAATATGATCTTGAAAACATTTTATATACATCATTTAATACGCTTAAAAATCATTAATATTTCATATAGATTCAATGCTAGTTTAGGTGAGAGTACTAATGGTAGCGGCCTCAAAGATAGTAGTGGTGGCAATGATAGAATTAGCGATGGTCATGGTGAAGGTAGTGAAGGTGGTAATAGTGATGGTGATGGTTTTAGGAGCAAGAAGAAATGAATGGGGGAGGCCATAAGGAAATTGTAGAAAACCACTCCCACTTCTCATAGAAAATGCTTTTCACCATTTTAACTTATTTTATATAAACCATGGAAACCATTTTAGGAAAATCTTAGACCCCAAATTATTTATGCAGTGGATTAGTTGGTATTAATTGAATAATTTATGTGTATTCCAGTAAGTAATTCAACCATAGTAATCAATCACCAATTCTAAAACAATAATAGTAAAAGCAATAAAAGGCACACTAATTTTGGTGACAAAGTGGAAAGTTAAGATTTCAAGTTGTAATGTTCAAGATGTATGTCAAAGAAGACAGAATTTAAAAATTTTGACTGCCTTGACGCTCGATTGATCAAACAAGAGTCTTCAATGAACTTTTAAATTTTAATCACAGCTCAATCAATCAAAAGCAAATTCTCGATATGGCTTGATCGATCAAAAAATAGGAAATCTAAATCTAACATGTTTTGTTTAGGTCAATGTTGTCTTGGTTTTTCTTTACCCACATGCAAGCGTATAAAAGGTCATATTATAGCACGACTCAGAAGCTACTCCTACAATAAGAAAAATTATACATATAATAATCTCTATTTTTAGAACAATTTATTATATTGTAATTATGATTTGTTGTGAAAATCTTGTGAATATAACAATTTTCTATTTATTGCATAATAGCCTATTCTTTATCTACTTTATTAAAATGTAATGTCATGAAAGATAACCGAACAAGATAAATATTGAATTTTACGGGGAATCTTTATAAAATTATAAAATAAATTCCCCTGGAATCGTTCCTTTGACAATTATGTATTTGTTTATATTTGCCAAAATGTGGATATTTTCATTTGCAAGGTTGACCAACCTGAAATAGTTTTCTAAAGTTAAGAACCGACCAAACGAGGAAAATGGTACATAAAATAAAACACACTCATTACCTTCATAAATCATGTACTCCATTTGAAACAATGACATGAATATACTTTAAAATTTGAATTACAAATTCTCAAAAAACAAACAAAAAAGAAATGTATTTATAGTCAATACTTTATGATGCGGCACAAAAGGTTAGCAAGGTTTTGTCAAATGTGTGCAATATATTCTTGACATAAATGCACATAAAATTTGGATGCAAGTGATGCTGTAGCCTGTATATGAAAGGAACAGCTAGCTTATACACGATACACCACACACACACATATATATATATATATATATATATATATATATAGAAGCTAAACCTCGTAATCAATTCACAAGTGAATTATTCACTAATAACTAATTCTCTTGTCAATCTAGCATGAGAGCATAATTTGGATTTTGGAGTTTTGTGTAATGTTACATCTACAATATTTTAACAACAATTTTACAACAAATTATAAGTAGTAAATTGTTATTAGTAAATAAAAAAATGACATTCGTAATATATCCAGATTAGAACCAATAACAACTTAATTATTACCTAAAATTTGATTTGAAAATTTTATAAATGTAACATTACTTTTATTTTTAATGAACCTTTATTCTTAAAATTTTGTTTTTTCAAGTCAAGGTGTTATTGTAAACACCTTACTACGAGGTAGAGCCGCCACTGTGTCAAAGCATGTAACACATTGTGAAGAGGAGTACTTATTCATTCTAACGGAAATTATTAAACCCATGAACGCATTTTCGTGGCAACATCAGTTTT
This sequence comes from Castanopsis chinensis, assembly GCA_032878915.1. Classification (NCBI taxonomy): domain Eukaryota; kingdom Viridiplantae; phylum Streptophyta; class Magnoliopsida; order Fagales; family Fagaceae; genus Castanopsis; species Castanopsis chinensis. The sequence goes on along the minus strand of JAVQMG010000026.1, from coordinate 1,302,526 downwards.
GTCCCCTTTCGATGTAATTGAAAATGTAACTTTGCTGTCGCTAGCTTTGTTATGGGCATGTGCTTGTCAGTACAATATTCCATACGTAGTTGGTTTCGTTTGCTGTGTTTATATATACAACATTGAGAACCATCAACAGGGTGGTCCTTGACAAATACTTTAAATACTTTATCTTCTTTGTCTTCTTGTCAAACTTGACATTGAGAACCATCAACAGGGTGGTCCTTGAGTTTATCTTTGAAATCTGAAATCTCCCGTATCAAGAGAACAAATACTTTGAATACTTTATCTTCTTTGTCTTCTTGTCAAACTTGAAAGTTATTAATTGGATAACTTGAACTTCTTCTTCCTTGATGTTCATGCAATTGACAATATTCACCAAATAAGAGTTAATGATCAAATCAAATCTTTCCATCCTAATAAAATCAATAAACTTTATTTTGGTGTCTCCTACCAAAATAATAGGAGCATAAATGTTGCAATCATCTAACTTGACTTCATCGAGATTGTTGACAACTTCCTCTATAATTTCTTCTTAATGGTCTCTACAATCTCGACCTTAAGATCTTTCTCTATAATAGGGTTTTTATTAATCTCCTCAACAATCTTGATTTTAGGTTCTTCTTTTATAACAATCCCTTAATTAATTTCCTCAAAAATCCCTATATTTTCTTCTTTAACTGCTACATATTCTTCAAGAAAAGTATTTTCTTCAACATGTAATTCTTCTCTTAATGGTGGAATATATAGCTTTTTAAAATGGTTCAAGTGTGAACTTCTTGGCCAACAATAATCTTGTTTTGTATATGAAAAAAGATCACCACAAACCAAAGATAAAATCTGATAGCAAGCATCTTTTTCAACCCTAGTCATGAATGAATTTTGTTTTTACCTTGTATGAGTCTATCAAACTGAATTCATTCCCACCAACGTAAGGCATATTCTCTAAGTTTATATAGAACAAGTTCAACTTTTCTCTTATCACAAATATTCTCATAGTCAAACAAATCCTCTAGATCAAGTAACCAATCAAGAAAATCTTATTTATATAAATAACCATTAAAACTTGCAATTCTTTTATAAGGCCTATATGAAATTTTTTAACCAATAGGTTACCTATGAGTTATGTCTTTGCGACAATTAACCCTATTGTTTCCATGCTCCAATGACGACATCCTAGCAAAGATATTTGTGAGTGTTAGCTGTACCTTACGTAATACTTGATAAGTTTTTTGTCACTGGAATGTCACTAGATGAGGATAAGTCAAGGATCTGGTACCAACTGATGGGAGATACAAAAGCATTAAAAAGCAGAACACGTCTACTTCTAGAAAATAAGAAACAAAACACATTTGCTTCTGAAAATAATCTCAATTCCACAAGAATTCCTTGAATCCACAAGAAAAAAGGGTTCTGGAATTCACTAGAGAAATAATAGACAAAAGTCTGAATTTTTATTAATATTAATAATACTAAAAAACATTTACAGACTTGGAGACCTATTTAAGGGCTTTGTAAAACTTGACAAACAAGAAAATATATTCTAAAATAATCTCTAATTGATATCTAACCATAATAGGAACCAAATTTGACCTAAAAGCCATTAAAAGCACCTAAAAAAAAAAAAAGGAAATTTGTTGGATTAAAATGAATTGACCCATTGCAAATTAATTAATTACTCAAGTTAATTAATTAGTCAAATTACATACAATAGTGTAGTAGTGCAAACAAATCACTAAATAACTAAATGCAGCAGAAAATAAATTTGAAACAGGTGATTTGTTTACGAATAGGAAAAACCATAGAGGTAAAACTTTACCGGGTGAATTTAAGGTCACTACTCCCGAGAATCCACTATTATCAATCACAAGCAGTTACAAGTATAAAGAATCTTACCAAACCCATTGGCCTATCCCGAAATACCAACCTATAGTTGAACCCTTACCCCAATACCCAATTGGACTTATATTGTAGCAACAATTTCTCATTTCAATGTATGAATCCCAGTATGTGACTAACTAAAGATGCATAAATCCTAGTATGTGACTAGCTCATCAACTTAAGAAGATTGTAAGCTGCAAAGTTCTTCAGTTCATCAATAATAAAGATCAGGAAGCTCCTTAGTCACAAAACCCTTGGCTTACAAACGCAGTAACTTCTTCAAAGAGAATGATGAACTATGTCGCTTTTTGCATTCCGTCACACAATGCATGCGCGATTAAAATAATCCTTATATATGTCTAGAATTATGAGAAATGAAACCCTACAAAAATACATAGGAATATGCGTGTAATCAGATTTGAAAAATCCAATTTCGTAATTCTTGACAAATATAACTTATGTCAAGCTTCTATCGAGTTTCAACATTAAATCTCGATAGAAATGATTCTATTGAGACTTCTGTCGAGTTTTAACAAACAACACTTCCTTCACTTGTTTCTTCGCCAGACTTGCATGACTTCAATACTAGACTTGCATGACTTCAATACTTAACTTGAACGCTTATTTCTTGAAGTACTAAACACATCCTAGATCTATCCAATTACAAGTAAAGTGTACTTTGTCAAAGGATTAGTCAATTACATAACATATGTCCCTAACAAAATTAATCAACTAAACCTAAAATAACTTTTTTTTTTACATAAAAATACTAAAATTAAATAATTACAAAAATTAAATTGTAAATTCTGTCTTACATCATTGTTAATGAAAAGTAACTCAATAGAGGAATTGACTATTGAGTTACTATTCATTTGTTATTTTTGAATGCTAAACAATTGAGCCTGGTACTTGCTATTTTTGGGGATATTTAGTTTTTTTTTTTTTAACCATATTGCTAGTTTGACTAACTTGATGTGGTTACTCTTAGGATTTAATGCTTACATTGATGCTAATTTGATAATCTCCAAATATCTACAGAAAAAATTTTGACGACTACCACAGGGAAGAAGTGGCTTCTATGCAATGGAACACAGCTTATGTTACAGCATGTAACACGCTAAATATTCCTCAAATCAAAATATCAAAATTACTATACTCCTCCAACCAAGTCAATCAAGTTGCATATTTCAGCTCACAAAAAATGTGACCAAATTACATATACGGTAAGTCAGTACTACTAGACCCCAACCCATGTCCCTCAAAGTTGATGCCTTTTCTTAAGACTCATTTGAAACAGAAACGAGATTAAATTCTATAAAGATGTGGTGTAAAACCCAAGTTTTACCTATGAAATCCTAACATGCTAACTTTTGCATCTAGTTTCTTTCACTGTTCCTCCATTTAGGTGGTTGTGCCCCCACTTTGTGACTTCTTCTGGTTTGGAAACAGCAATAGGCTGTAGTCATGCGAAACAACCCTTTTTTATTTAGACATCCCTCTCATCCACACCAACCTGGTGATGTTGAAATTCAATCCCGAAGAAATTTACCAAAAGGCTAAGCTAGCACCTTTTTCTTTGTGATATGTATTGCTGAAATTTACTTTCATCTTAAAACATGTTAATGTTCTATTTTTTCTTTTTTCTTTTTATAGACAAGTTAATGTTCTTACTTTGTTCTTTAGGCCAAGGTTAAGTTTAAGAGGAGGGTTAAATATTTCGTTTAAACAATCGAAGAATGAGGACATTGGTGGTATGAATAAAAAGAGTACAAGGGTGATCAATTATTGTTGGGCAAGGGATAACAGCCTGCACATAAGACACATTGAACACTTAGGGATGTATTTTAATTATTAAAAAAAAAAAAAAAAAAACCCTTAACTTTTCACATGCTATAAGTGTAACACATAAAAATTAATACCTTTCTCTTCTTTTCCATTCAAATGGGATGAAAAGCAAAAGAGTAACGCTAGAAATATAATAATTTTTACAATAGTTGAGTGGTCAAGTTTCTACTAGTTCTCATCTAGCCCACTATTAACATCATTTTTTTTGCCTACCAATAACAACTTGCCACTTCAAAAATTGTGAATTTTTTTGTAATTCTAAACTTATTGAAAGGAATAAGTGAAAAATTAAGAATAATGCTAGAGTCACAAATTATTTTAACAAATTGCCAGTCTGGCATGGTCCACATCAGCTATTAAATTACTAAAATACCATCAAATAATTAAAACAACTCTAATGAATTTTTTTAAGAACAATTTATTATATTGTAATAAGGACTTATTGTGAAAGTGTTGTGAACATAATATTTCCATGTATTTATTGCATATTAGCACATTCTTAATTTACTTTATTAAAACGTAATGTCACAAAAGATAACCGAACCAGATAAATATAAATTTTACTAGGAATCTTTGTAAAATTATAAAATTAAATTCACATGGTATTGTTCCTTTGACGATTGTATATTAAGTGTAAACTACATAAATGGTCATTATCGTTTATACCAGATTTCAATTTAGTCCCTAACTTTTTAATTGTGTCAAGTTGGTCCCTAACTTTTCAATATAGTGTTAATTTAATCTCTGTCATTATCTATTAGATAGAAAGTCTAACTATCAAACGATTTAAATAAAAAAAAATTATTGCCACATCAACTGCCACCTAGACTAACATGTTAGCATTTTTAATTTTATTTGATGAAATGTCAGCATAATTTTTAATTGGAAAAAAAAAAAAAAACAACAACAACAACAGATAAGTGAATCCCTAACTCACATCTATCAACAACTAGAAAAAAAAAAAAAAAAAAAAAAAAAAAAAAAACACCTTTCCTTAAAAAACAACAAAAATCCCTAACTCATAGTCACTATTTCTTCACGTTTGTTCCTCTAGAGAAAAAGGCGAGGCACTACGGTGGCCAGAAATTATACCGAAGGTGATGGTTGGTGACAATCACTGGATCTGAGGGCTGACAAACTCACAGATCTGCTGATATTATCTTCCTCTTAGGTTTTTATCTCTTGTTTGTTTGGAACGGACCAAAACATGAACGTTCAGTTTGAGTTGGTATTGACTTTTGGTGTAGTTCTAGGCAAATTTATGTTTTTGTTTTCCTTTTCGTTCACCTTTAAGTTCCCTTTTAATTGTACAAATATTTGGGTACAAGGAGATAGAGAGCCCCAATTTTGTTCACCATATTTGGTTCTCCAATTTGATTCTTTTGTGAAAACTCTTAAGGCAACCCTCTGATTCTGAATGCAATAGTGATCTTAACAAGTTATGTAAAGCTACCTTTCAACAAAAATAAGAAGTTATGTAAAGCTACTGCTCTTTTATGAAGATTTGCAAATCCTACCTATTATTGCGGCGGAGCAAAGAAAGTTGGCATTAGAGAAGGCCTCTTGGTCTTTTGTAGATAGATTTGATTTTTTGTATTCTCTTTTTTATCTTGTTTAGTGTACCAATGTGTATGAACTTTTCTTCGATTAAATAAAATTTTCTTGATACCCAAATGTTTGAATAAATTATCACTCTTTATATGGATTCATTGGTTTTTTTTTTTTTTTTTCCCCATTAGTGCAAAATGATTTTATTGTATAAAACATGTGTCACAATCAAAATGAATCATTTTGTTGGATAAACAAAGGGCTAAAGCATTTTGAATTTCAAGAATCGGATTCGATGTCATAAAGTGAGACAATTGTGTAGTGGGGTGAAGCAGTTTACTAATTGTAATTATAATGACCATGATAATGACAATAACTTTTCACATCTAAAATATAAATCTCATGTACCAAAAGAAGGCTTTGACTAATTGGAACTCTCCCTTTTATATAACTTTTTATACCTGCTATGTACTACATAGAAAGTAACATATGCTAAACTTTTCTTCTCATTGATGAAGAATTGAATAGGTTTGTAACAAATTATTTGGATAGTGGACAGCAACACAATGGACAACAAGAAGGTTTACTGATTTAATGAGGGGATTGAGGACCAATAGGAAGTTTGTGAACCCATTACATACAGAGTACCTTCTCTATGATTAGGAAAATGAGGTCCAATAAGGAAAATATTGGACATGATATATAAAAACCTAGGTATCATAAAATGACACTAAACAATAACATCCATTCAAACTTGTTGGCAATCATCCATATCTTTTGGCATTGAGAAGTACCAAATTGCAAATACAATAAAGAAAATATAAATGAAAAAAAAAAAAAAAAAAGAATCTTTGGGTGATCCGTAGTAGAACATAACTCAAAATAAATAAAATTCCAACATGTCTACAAAATGAACATATTCCATGATTAGCCACGACTTCCTTTTTTTCCATTCTCACTTTCTTCCCTAAATGATGGTGGTGCATGAGCTAATTCCTGACTACCAAGTATGTTTTATGTCTCCCTATACCTTCCAGTTTGACTAGCAGCCATCAATGTTTCTTTGGTTATAGAAGACTTCTATAAATCATATCAAGTAGAATCCTGTAGATTTTTTCCCTTTCGAAAGTTTAATTCACATAAATTATATCAAGTACCAACATTAAGAATTATCATAATAATTCCATTAAATATACTCTCAAAGTAAGTAAGAGCTCTAAGCAATAATTACAAGGATTATTGGCCACAAAAGAATAGAGGTCTGAATTTATCATTACATAACATCAGTTTGTCCCATCAGTGGGAATAAAGTCACAACCACCATAATATACAAAAATGAGTCAAGCCTATTCTAAGATGTACATTGTCTAATATCTCTGTCACAAAAGTTTAGCCTCCATCAGTAGTTAGTCTAACTACTGCTAGCCACCCAAAAAGCTTTTTCAAAAGATTATTTCCTACTCTGAAAAGTTTATAAAATAATGGAATGAGACAGAGCTCAGTAAGTAGCATAATTAATGGGGTGGGAGAAATGCAAGTTTCATCTTCAATAATAATAATATGAAAAAAATGATTAAATAATGAAACATAAAGTTTCTCAAAGTAAATACTTTGAAACTATATACTATAATCTGTGAACACCAACAATATAATTTCCAAAGCCATAATATCTAACGTATGGTAAATTATCACAAATATACCACATTACCATATAGACTGGTCAGGGGATTCACTTATTCACAACTGGCATGATATTGTCCTCTTTGGTATGCAGACTTTTGGCCCCATGGACAGCAGCGTTACCCATACCCTTAAGGTTTTTCTCTCCCCCCATGGGCAACAGAAAGAGAGCATCAAATAGGACTTCTCTTGCATGTGCTCTCTTAGCCCCATGGGCAGCAGCCTCACCCACACATAATCCAGGAACCTCTTCCCTCTATGGCCAGCAGGGAAGAACGTGTCATCCAAAGTGAAAGGGCAGTAACTTAGATTTGATTACATTGTCACAAAGACTACGAAAACCAAATCGAGTAATCACAGGAAAATTACACATGACATAGGGCTAAAACAACATAAAACTCATAGGTTACATATACTTTAAAACACATAGTTTATATCTATGTAGTTTAAGAAAACCTTAAATAATCTAATTTAAATTTTCTAATATACCATAAAATCCATGATTTCCTTTTCAAAGATTAAATAAAAGATGCTCATTTTTCCATATCGACACTTTATGCATTCCCCAAATGCAATACCAAATATGATGCACATTTCATATATAATAGGGTCACAACACAACACTTTTAAGAAAACATATATTTATATATAATTTTCCAAAATGTGTTTGACCCAAAAACAACATTTATGAAACATGGTTATTTTCCAAAAATCCCATTAAAAACCTATTCACCTAGCAACCCGCCAAAAGCCTAATTCTCCAAGCTCCAAAGGAGATTAGCTAGAACCTAAATAATATTAAGCAACCCTATCACAATAACCATAGAGTTTGAAATTATATCTAGCTACAATTTAGGAATTACCAAATAAGTACTTGATTAAGCAAACCTAATATTTAACCTCATCAATAATAATATACTCCACTTTCAAAGTTTCTCAATAGATTGATTCACAAGGCATAAACTCCAACTTATAAAGTTAACCCATTTAATATCATCTCCAACATTATGACTAGCTTCCATAAAATTTACACTACATCATTATGAAACCCATGAAAGCAAAAATCAAAATATCCTCCAAGGCAAGAAATTTAGAATTTCAACTAATTCCAAATAAACCCAATAGCAATGGAAAAATTAGATTTACCAACCATCACGTTATAACTCAAAACTCCTAAATTTTCCACCATGCATAAACCTTAAGTATTCATCATTAGTACAAACCATCTACCCATTCATCAAATAATTCCACCAATACAAAACTTATACATACAAACACATAAATATCACTTCCAATGCTCATAAATCACATAGGTATTATTATTAAAGCTTGAATAAAAATAACTTCAAGTAAAAGTGTAAAACCCATAAAAAAGATTTGAAATTTTTACCTCAAAAAAAGGATGTGAATGTGCTTATAGGTTTTCAAGAATTTTTTAGTGATCTTGCCGAAAAATTGTGGTGGAAATGGTTGACTCCAGAGAACTCGAGCGGTCAAGTCAGGAAGAAATATTTTATATAAAATACATAGATGTGTCTTTAACCGGATTTTTATTCCAAAAGCCAATGCCGTTGAAAGACCAGAAATGTTTTTGTTAGAGATATATTAAGTATATTAGCCCAATGTAATAGGCCCAAGCCTAGTATGTAGGCCGACAAGGCTGAACCATGTAAACCTCGTGTTCTTGATGTTCCTATTCTATGCTTCCCCTTCCGCATTCACTCTAGCATATGCAACATAGTATAACACATTGCGTTGTTAATAATGCTTATTCTTAACATGGTATCAGAGCCAAACTTCGTTCTTGGCATTGAACAAACATCTCTACATAGCAACAAAGATTCCCACACGCATAACACAGATCCAGAACAGTGCCCACGCCTTCTTTCAGATCTGGATCTACAGCATCACGCAGCTCCCACGGAAACTCCGTTGCTGCCTCGCCGTCTTTGATCTCTAAAGCAAGTCGTGCCATTCACCTTTCAGATCTGTGCAAATCAAGCTATCGCCTAATGAAACCAACACCACAGACATGCTCCACAACCTCCCGCGACCAAAACCCAAAAATCCGGCCATCCAAAACCCAGCCACGCGCCTCCACGCGCCGAAGATGGCTCCGGTAAATCTCCCACGCGCCGCCGAGATTTGATAGGATTGTGCCACACGCGCCGACCTGACGGACTCGTGGCCCACCGATCTACAAAACCCAAGAAAAATCTGGTCCATTCCTGTCTGCACGCGCTCCCACGCGCCTCCTGGGAAATCGCCGTCCGTCTCACGCGCCGGAAACTACCACACGCGCCGGAAAACCCTGATGACGTCATCAGTCCACGTCCGCCCTAGACACGTCAGCACGCCACGTCAGCCGTGTCGCCTCGTCAGCACCACGTCACCTAGCTGACTGTTGACCCGGACCGACCCGACCCGGACCACCCGGATCTGACCCACGAGCACTGACCGTTGACTTTGACTAGGACTCGTTGACTTTGGTTGACTTTGACTTTTGCGTTGACTTTTGACCAAAAGGCAAAATTTCCGAAATGGCCTATTTTGCTCAGTTTTTCGCGTAGATTCTGATTTTGGACTCCGTTTCTTCATTTGAAACTCCAAAATTGGTCAATTGGCATATTATTCATTGTGGTTTCTTCAAAGGCATTCTTCAAGACAGCTTCAAGGGATCTTCTCATGCTTATCCAACCTCAAGCCTTCATCGAGCTTCCGCCTTGAGTTTGAGGGAGGGTGTTAGAGATATATTAAGTATATTAGCCCAATGTAATAGGCCCAAGCCCAGTCCTGCTTGCATTAGTAGTCTAGGGTTTAGTCGCCTATATATACTCATGTTAGGATTCATTGTAACATAGGTTATTGTACTACACTCTTATACAATAAAGATGTAGCCCTTAAGGGATTCCTCCGTGGATGTAGGCCGACAAGGCTGAACCATGTAAACCTCGTGTTCTTGATGTTCCTATTCTATGCTTCCCCTTCCGCATTCACTCTAGCATATGCAACATAGTATAACACATTGCGTTGTTAATAATGCTTATTCTTAACAGTTTTAAAACAAAAAAACAAATGTTGATTTGGAAACAAAAGAAAAAAGGGAAATCCCGGCTTAACCGCGGCAGTTTCTACTCCTGCTAATAGTTGCCGTGGTGTGGAAGTACCGGTGAGAAGATATAAGAGCATAGAGGAGTGTGCGAGAGAAAACAAAAAAAATGAAAAGAAAGGAAGAGAGTGAGCCGGCCAAAGAGTAAAGAGATAGTGAAGATGAGTGAAAATGAGTGGTGGGGAAGGGGTTCAGCGGAGCACGTGGGAACTTAAAAAAAATCTGCCCTCTACTTTTTTTGTTTTGGCTGACTCAGACGTTACATTATTGACTTTAAAGGCTGATTTTCACATGCACTTGCATGTGCATTTGTGCTTGCACCAACAACCAGCACTTGTACTTGCACACTGGCCCCATCACCATCTTATCAAAAGCATCATCATTAGCATCATCACCATGATGAACTTCCCAACATGATTTACTTCCATAGAAAATTCATCTATTCTTGCAAGAAAAGAAAAAAAGATACATAAACGATATTATATTTCATAATTTTATTAATGTGTGCTATTTTGAAACAGCATACCAAAATATAGTAGTACCAGTTAGGCTATTATGCACTTCTTTTATTTCATTAAAGGGGAAAATAAAACGATAAACTTTTATTTCATTTGAAGAGTGGAAAAAAAAGAAAAAGAAAAGAATAAAAATACATGATTCAAAAACAAAAGTTCATGGATATATTAAATCAAATGGCATTTTCCAAAGTTCTTCCCATTTAATCCTCATCTGAGATCTTTCGAATACTTTATGTTCATTTAAGCAGTTTTGGTACCCAAGTGGAAAACAACCTCCATGCCATTTTAGACTCAGAGCATAGACAGATATGGCCTCTGTTTGTAACGGTGATATAATCAGTACTGACAGTACACGTGATATTATGCAGTCAGAGCGTAAACATTGAAAATATGGTATGTGCCAGATATATTTATTCGGTAAACATTTATTTAGTAATGCTTTATTCAATAAACTGATATGGTCATTTTAGGCATTAAGAAATTCATCTTCTAGTACCTTTTGGATTTCAATTAAGAGCAAAAAAAGACTAAATCATTGCTCAAGAAAAACACAAATATATCTAGCATGAGAGTATAATTTGGATTTTGCAGTATTGCATAATCTCATGTCCACAACATTTTAATAATAATTTCACAACAAATTATAATAAATTATAATTGGTAAGTAAAAAAGTGACATCAGTAATAGGTCTAAATTAGAACCAATAACATACTTTCACCTAAAATTTATTGTGAGAATTTTTGTGAACGTAATGTTACTCTTATCTTTAAAAAGGTCAAAGTGTTATTTTAAACACCTTAATATAAGGTAGAGCCCCCACTGTGTCAAAGCATGCAACACATTGTGAAGAAGAGTACTTATTCATTCTAACGGAAATAATTATTAAACCCATGAACGCATTTTCGTGGCAACATCAGCTTCGTCCTCTCTCGAGTAATTGAAAATGTGGGAAATGGATGTAATTATGAATCTCATCTTGCATTTGAACACGTTTTCAAATCAATACTTTGCTGTTGGTAGCTATGTTAAAGGCATGTGCTTGTTAGTACAATATTCCATACGTGGTTGGTTTCGTTTTCTGTCTTTATATGTACAACGTTGAGGACAACCAACAGGACGGCCCCCAAATTTTGAAAATTTTTTAAATAAATAAATATATATAATTGTATTAATGTTTTCAAAATTTAGTCAACAAAAATAAGAATTCCCCCCAAGTATATGAATTAGTCCAATGATGTTCTTTAAAAAAATAATTGATCTAATAGTTATAGAGACATAACTTTATTTTTTGCAATTCTATTTGTTATTGTAAAATGTGCTCTTATTTTTGTTAAATATTTGATAAATTTTGGCACTAAGTATGTTTGAATTTATCTTTTTCAACCTGTTATATGACGATTAACAAGTTATTAACTCATTGAAAAAATCTTGTCACTAAAATTACACATAAAATGTCTCTTTAGTTGCCACATAATGAGTTAAAGCAAGATAATTTCAAATATGTTTGGAGCCTAATTTGTTCTTCCAAGTTTTGGATCATTCATGTTTTTGAAAATTTCATTAGTTCAATTGAATGATTTTTTACTAACATTAGTATAAAATTTGATAATTTGTATAGAAATTGATTTTTTTTTTTTTTAAAGAATTTCACTATGAAAATGGTAAAAATGAATTTTATTTATTTTATGAAATATCGCCATCAAATATAATTTTAATTGAAAATAATAAGCTCTTTTTTTGGGTGTGTGTATATATATAACATATCAAATAAAAAAGTGTGTATATAACAAAAAAGGTGTGTATATATGTGTGTGTGTGACGCACCAAGTAATCCATGCAAAATCAAAGACTTCAAGCCTCAGGACACATGGAAAGATCTCCGGGGTGGCACATCGAATGATTCTCGCAAAATCAGATAGAGAGTATAGAATATATATATATATATATATATATATATAACTTTGTTTGATGCAAGATGCGAAAGCGTTAAGAAGTAGAACACGTCTACTTCTAGAAAACAATAAATAAAACAAGTTTATTTCTGAAAATAACTTCGAATCCACAAGGGTTTGAGGTTGCACACTAACCAATTCTCGCAAAATTAGAGAGAGAGTAAAGAATATATATAACTTTGTTTGATGAGGGATGCGGAAGCGTCAAGAAACAGAACACGTCTACTTCTAGAAAACAAGAAACAAAACATGTTTGCTTTTAAAAATAACCTCAAATCCATGAGGGTTCTTGAATCCACAATGAAAAAGGGTTTTGGAATCTACTGGAGAAACAATAGACAAAAGTCTGAATTTTTATTAATATCAATAATACTGAAAAACGTTTACAGACTTAGAGGCCTATTTAAGGGCTCCGTAAAACTTGATAGACTAAAAAATATATTCTAAAATAAGACCTAATTAACACCTAAGTATAACAAGAACCAAATTTGACCTAAAAAGTTTTACAAGCACCTAAAAGAAAGGAAATAAATCAACTAAATCTAAAATACCATATTTTACATAAAAATAATAAAATTAAATAATTACAAAAATTAAATTGTAAATTCTGTCATACAACGGGTTAATGAATAGCAACTCAATAGAGGTATTCACTATTGAGTTACTATTCATTTGTTATTTTTGAATGCTAAACAATTGAGTCTCGTGCTTGCTGTTTTTAGGGATATTTAATTTTTTTTTTTAACCATATTACTAGTTTGACTAACTTGACGTGGATACTCTTAGGATCCAATGCTAACATTGATGCTAACTGATAATCTCCAAATATCTATTGAAAAATTTTGACCACTGCTACAGAGAAGAAGTGGCTCCTATACTATGGAACACAGCTTATGTTACAACATGTATAACACTCTAAATATTCCTCAAATCAAAATATCAAAATTACAATACTCTTCCAACCAAGTCAATCAAATTGCATATTTTAGCTCACAAAAAATGTGACCAAATTACATATACGGTAAGTCAATACTACTATACCCCAACCCATGTCCCTTAAAGTTGATGCTATTGGGTTAAGATAGTTTGACCCGAGTTAATTAATTCAATTATTCAAGTTGATTAATTAAGTTCAATTGCAAACAAAATGTGAAGGCGCCAACAAATCACCAAAAATACTAAGTGCAACGGAAAATAAATTGAACACAGTGATTTGTTGACAAATGGGGAAAACTTTCAAAGGCAAAAACCCCACCGAGTGATTTTAAGGTCACCACTCCCAAGAATCTACTAATTAACAATCAAGCGGTTACAACTATAAGGAATCTAACCAACTACCTTGGCCTATCCCAAAATAGCAACCTAAAGTTGAATCTTTGCTCCAATACCTAATTGGACTTGATCTTGTAATAGCATTAATTCCTTTGATGCACAAACCTTCAATTTGTGACTAACCCTTTGCATGAATTCTAATACGCGACTAACTCCAGCAACTTGAACAGATGTTGTTGGCTGCAAAGTTCTTCACTTCATCAACAATGAAGATGCATTTGGTTACAAAACCCTATGGTGTACAAACGCAATAATTTCACGTAGAGAAAATAGTCCTTATATATGTCTCTGTATCCATGTATGACGACTCTTAAAATAATCCTTATATATGTCTAGGGTTGTGAAAAAAGAAACACTAAACAAATATAAAAGAGTAGGCCAAATTTCAAATCTAGAAATTTTGAAATTGTAATTCTCAATAGATCGAGTTGTTGTCAAGCTATCTATTGACTTTCACATTAAGTCTCGATAGAAAGCATCTATCGAGCTATCTGCTGAGACTTAATGAACAACTTTTTTTCACTTGATTTTTGGACCAATTTTTATGTCTTTAATACTTGACTTGAACAACATGTTTCTTGAAGTACTAAACCTATCTTATATTTATCCAATTACAAGTAAAGTGCATTTTGTCAAAGGATTAACCAATTACAATAAAATATGACCCTAGATGCCTTTTCTTAAGACTCATTTGAAATGGGCACAAGATTAAATTCTATAAAGATGAGGTGTAAAACCTAAGTTTTACCCATCAAATTCCAACATGCCACAACATCATATTACATATTAAAGAATAGGCACAACCATGCTTAATCAATTCTAATACCCATTTGAAAATTCAACTTCCTGTGAGTTTATTGAGATTTTATTATGTGTGATAGGATGTATTGAGTTTTAAGTAAGAAACCTACCTTCTTCAGTAAAAATAAGAATAAAAAACTAATATGGCAACTTCCTATTGGATAGTGCAAAACATGGTTTTTACACCATATCCTTACTAAATTCGGACTCATTTGAAACAATGACATGAATAATTTAGATGTTGAATAACAAAAAAAAAAAAAAGCTTGTTTTTGGTCAATACTTTATGATGCGGCATAAAAGGTTAGCAGGGTTTTGTGAAATGCGAGCAACATATTGAAGGGTTTTGTGTATATATATATATATATATATATACATACATACATACATATATATATATATATATATATATATTTCATTTTCCCTTTTCTTTTTCTTTTGCGAGTAAAAAATTTGTCAAGTTAGAATGTGTTAGGTTTTTAGATCCCTGTAAACTAGATTGTTTAACCTAATTAATTAACCAAGTGAATATTTAGGTTTATTATTCAGATCTAGGTTAAAACAATAAAGTCATATCATGTAAAGCAGCAGAAAATAAAAAACACAATGATATGATCACCCAAGAAAACCAAATCGGTAAAAAACCTGAGAATGATTTAACCTAGCTATTCTTAAAATAAAAAGCAAATTCACTATAAAGAATCGAAGTTTACAATAAGACTTAGACCACTAATATCCTATTTTACCACATGTAGAACTTACAGACATGATCATGTGTAAGCTCTGAATCCATGGAATCCTTCTCTATTACAACACAAGCACCCACACTTGTTATTAAAAAAAAAAAAATGAACGCTCTTGCTTGTGCCTCCAAGACCACCCTCAAAGGTTTAGGTCATCAGCACCTTTGATGACTAGAGAGGGAAACAACTTCTACTACACTGGATCTCGAGATTCTTCAAGGAATAACACCGGTAGAAGATATGAGAGAGCTTTTTGGGTACAAAACCCTAGATACAAAAGATGCGCACTCTTCTCTCTCTGAAAAGCCTTTCAAAAATGTGCTTAGGGTTTCCTTTATATATTAGAAGAAGTAGATCTGAAACTCTAATTCTTTTTGGGCTTGAACTGTTGTTGGATCGAACTTAAAATTCTGCAGATACGTGTTTCAATCGGTCGAGCTTGTTCTTCGATCAATCGAACTATGCAAATTTCAAATTCTCTTTTTTGTAGCTTGCTTGTTCTTGGATCTTGACTTATATCACTTTGAGCATTGTCTAATAATAACTATAGACTCTAGGATCAATATTTAAATAAGTTTGTATTTAAGATTTGCCAATTGTTCTAAACTTTTGGAACCTAACAGAATGTTATAGTGTAAACACTGAAGTTTGAACGCCCAATGGCGACTCCAGGAATTTTGTCCAAGGTGTTCCTATTCCACTATGAAAAATTTTTGGGTCAATTTGGTCTATTTCGGGTGTTTCGGTAAATATCGGCTGAAATTCAAGATTTGGTAAGCATGAAGTTTGTACTTAAAAAAAAAAAAAAAAAAAAAAAATCTTAAAACCAAAACAAATTTGCATTCTGTACACCAAAAAACCTCAAAGGGAAAAAAAAAATAATAAAAAGAAAAGAAATGAACAAATGTACCTATACAATAAACTATAAGTTCATTTAAAATATTAATAAAATTATTAATTATTGTTGTTTAGTTGTTTCATAAATTTTTTTGTCTTTTATAAACTATAATTTGTTGTATTGTTGTTTCATTAATTATTAAATTATTAATTGTTGTTTAGCCTAACATAATTTAATTTGTTTGTCTTTTATAATGTATTAGTTAATTAAATTATTAATTATTGGTGTTTAGTTGCTTCATTCATTTTTTTTAATTAACTACTAGGAGTCTAGCACACACCCCACTGTGCGTTAGCACACACCTCATATGTGCACAAACCCCTGCCTCTGCATGACTTTTACTTCACCAATTCAAATATTCCACCCTTGACCCCACACCACACGGCTTCATGGCCCCATCTACCCCCCACTTAACAGATAAGATTCACACAAGAGGAGTCAATCAGATAAATTCACAAATCACAATATACTAAAAGACAAACTCACCAACACCAACTGACCAACGAATAAAAAAATTTAAATTATTTTTTTTTCAGATTCTTTGTTACAATTTTTTTTTTTTTAAGATTTTAGTTCAAAATTTGTTTGACATAAAAATTTTGAGGGTGTTCCTGATATTACTTGAAGGTGTTCCTATATTTTTTTTAAAGGTAAATAAATAAAAAAAATTTAAATTATTATATATATATATATATATATATATATATATAATTCAAGCTAGGGTGTTCCTAAGAACACCCTGGACCTAAGTGGCGTCGCCACGTCCCTTTCTCTAATGTAGATTGAGCTGCCACTGCGTCCAAGCATGCGACACATTTCACCACGATTTCAAATCAATACTATGCTGTCGCTAGCTTTGTTATCAGCATGTGCTTGTTAGTACATTTTCCATACGATTTTTTGCTGTCTCTGACCGTACAACGGTGAGAATCACCAACAGGATCATGGACCCGCTAAGATACTAATGTTTGAGGGGCCATAGAAGAAGTGGCTTCTATATAATCGAACACAGCTTATGCTGCAGCATGTAACACACTCTAAAGAGTGCTTCACTCACGGAATCATTACTTAAAACTTAAAAGTATGCGCCCAAAATGAAGTTGCAACGAAAAGGGCTTTTGATAAAGCTTTATCAAAAGATTTTCGGCGCCTGCTTTTTTTAATTTTATATTATGATCTGGACCAAACATATGGTAGGTCCACTTCAAGGCTGTAATTATTGAACATTTTTCAACTCAAATTTTTTGCATAAATATGCTACTTAGAGCAAGGGAATCACTTGACCTAAATTTTTAATTAGAGAGAGATGGTGAGAGCTCCCTTCTATGATAAAAATGGACTAAAGAAAGGTGCATGGAGTGTGGAAGAAGATAATAAACTAAGGTCTTATATTCAGAGATTTGGCTACGGGAACTGGCGAGAACTTCCCAAATTTGCAGGTAATTAAGAAACTCTTTGAAGTTGATGGAAATCAATCCAAGAAGGACATTCGTATTTTTTTTTTTTAAATAAGATAAAGAGAAATGAATCATTAGTGGTTAACCATGTTAACGGTCTCATGAAATGTCTAGAAAATTAAGGTTGTCTAATTCCTCGACTGCTCTCAAATTATACTAAAAAATGAAAACGTTGTTTAAGCACTTCTAGTTCTAATTTTCATGACAACCTTTTCCTTTACTTTTATTGTTCATTTTTATGCATGATTTGCCTTTATTGACTATCATGATTGTCTTCCATTTTCTGTCATACTTTTCTTTCGTAGGAAAATATAAATATAAAAATAAATAAATTGGAATCCTATGGCATTACAGTACTTCATGTTAATCAACCTTTTTTGTTATACATTGATTACAGGTTTATCAAGGTGTGGGAAGAGTTGCAGATTGCGATGGTTGAACTACGTCCAGCCAAATGTGAAACGAGGAAACTACACAGAAGAAGAAGAGCTTATGATCATCAAATTGCATGAAGAACTAGGCAATAAGTACCGACTTAAAACTTCGAAATTCTTCAACAAGAATTTGAATGAACATAACTTTACTTACAAAATCTCCCCTTCTTTCCATGGGCTTTTTCTTGTTCGCATGTTTTTGTACTTGACAACAAATATTCATGAGCATAATCTACTTCACGCAAGCCAGTCATTTTGAAGAATTCAGCGTAAACATGTTGGCATGCTGAATACTCATAAGCATCTTATGTTTGTATTAAATGCGTCTGTAAGAAACCTAGATATGTCACCATGATTAGTCAATTTTTCTTTGAAATGATTCAAAATGAATTTTTCAATGAGCTTATATATGTGAATATGAATATATAGTAATGAAACTACGAACATATAAACTTTTGTATTTGAGTTATATATGGTGTATATACTGGTGTTCCAGTCAGTGGCGACGCCACTCAGAAGCCAGGGTGTTCCTAGGAACACCCTGGCTTGAATTTTTTTTTTATATATATAATAATTTAATTTTTTTAATTTGTTTACCCTTAAAAAAAAAATAAGAACACCCTCAAGCAATATCAGGAACACCCTCAAAAATTTTATGTCAAACAAATTTTGAACTAAAAAGCATGCAGAGGTAGGGGTGTGTGCACACATGAGGTGTGTGCTAATGCATAGTGGGGTGTGTATTAGACTCTTAATAGTTAATAAAAAAAATGAATGAAGCAACTAAACACTAATAATTAATAATTTAATTAACTAACACATTATAAAAGACAAACAAATTAAATTATGTTAGGCTAAATAACAATTAATAATTTAATAATTAATGAAACAACAATACAACAAATTATATTTTATAAAAGACAAACAAATTTATGAAACAACTAAACAACAATAATTGATAATTTTATTAATATTTCAAATGAACTTATAGTTTATTGTAACGGTACTTTTATTCATTAATTTCTTTTTTTTTTTTTTTTTCCTTTTGAGGTTTTTCGGTGTACAGAATGCAAATTTGTTTTGGTTTTAAGAATTTTTTTTTTTTTTAGTATAAACTTCATGTTTGCCAAATTTTGAATTTCGGCCAGTATTTACCAAAATGTCCTGAAACACCCGAAATAGACAAAAATGACCCAAAATTTTTTCAAAGTGAAATAGGAACACCCTGAACAAAATTCCTAGAGTCGCCACTGGTTCCAGTTCTGCTAATAGGCGCTGTTACTTGAACTTTGTACTTTATTCATTTGATGCAATACAATCTTCTCATTCATCCAAAAGAAGAAAGAAAAAGCCTCCATATAAACCCCATGTATTTTTCTTTGTAGATGGTCTATAATTGCGGCAAGCTTGCCAGGAAGAACAGATAATGACATAAAAAACCATTGGCATGCCCATTTGAAGAAGTGCACCAAGAAAAATCCTACACCAACCAAGATGAAAACGCTGTCCAATGAAACTTACCAGCTTGATGCTGATATAGCTAGAAAAATAGAAATTGATAGTTTTGTAAACAGTTCTCCCTCTAACCAAGTTCAGGAGAGCTCCCAATTACCTCTAGAAACATCTTCTAGTGAATTCTCATACTTGAGCTTTGATAATGCACCTTTATCTGGCATAAATTGGATTGTAGAAGATAGTCTCGCTACATTGGAAACACTTGAACAATCGTTTAGTGACTTTTGGACTGAACCCTTTGTATTGGACAATACCTACATCCAGAATAACTATCAAGAATCCTTGGCCAATGGAGGATTTATTACATCTCAATCATGCTACAATGAAGGCATGGATTCCATCTACAAGGCAATGCAAGAAGTCGAGAGCTACCAGAAAACTAATGAAGATCCATATTTGGTGAACTAGTGTGTTGGTGCAGTTCTGTTCTCTACTTCTCTTCTTCTTCTTTTTTTATATTGATGTATTTGGTATTGTTCCTTAAAATCATGTTTAAAATTGTTTTGCAATCTCACATTCCGATTCAATTTGTTTTAGATACTTTATTGTTCGTATTTTTGGCTTAATTGTTTATAGTTTGATTATGAAAGCTCGGATTGGTGTTAAAAATACAAGAGCCGTTTAAACCCTAAATTATAAGATTATGACTTAGTTGATTTTACTCTAATTTAAACTAAGTGCAGAAAAGTATAAATAAGCAAACAAGCAATAAAACTACTGCAAGTCATATTCAACATATACCAGCAGTAAAATGAAAGCTAAAAGATTAGGGAAAAGAAATGCAAACACAAGATAACACGCCAATATGTTATCAAAGAGAAAACCGAAGAACTTGGAGAAAAACCTCTTCACCACTCTCCAAGTGGTAAATCGATCCACTAGACAATAAGTTGGGATACACGAATAGAAAGAGACCCTCCAAGCCTAATCTACCCAGTGCACCTAAGCCCTCCAAGCTCCTACTCCAACGAGGCTTCTCGAAACTGTGTCTTGTCTAGCTTTCCAGATCCCACAATACTCCCAATTGCATCTACCAAAACTTGGCTTCATCCAATGCTTCCCAGTAGCACCAAAACCTCACTTGACACTTAGATTGGGTGTGGTAAGTGTTTGAGCTATCAACCTCTCAATGATATAGATATGGAGAGGTAGGAGTATAAGGAAAACCACAAAAGATTATGTAGATAATTGTGGGTATATAATCTCTAACTCTCAAGTGTGTATGCTAGGAATTTTCCTCTCTGAAAAGCACTCCTCACAATATGTGAGTAATGTGGGTATATATATTGTGAGTGAAGACATGATGGAGCAAATAAGCCAAAATAGCAAAACGGAATGTTTCACGGATATTTCACGGGAAGGCCTTACCCGCTGTTAGTGTATAGCTTAGACTAGATTAGCACATTGGGCTTGGCTTAATATACAATACTTATAATTTACTCATATTACTTATACTGCACACATACCTAGCTTATAAAAGGCTCTCTATTATACATTATTGTTGACACATAATATATAGACTATTCAGTCTTTCTCTCTCGTTTTATATTCTTAACATGGTATCAGAGTCATTCTTTTGACTTTCTGGTTCCTGTGGACATCTCCAGTGTTCTTCTGCTGCCCTCGCCTTCATCCAATAGCCACTGTCAGAAGCAAGTCACCGTCGTCACACCCACAATCCCTGCAACTCTCGGATCTCATCGTTATGCTCGTCCAACTGCCAAAGCAAAGACATTGGGTGACAGAACAAACAATCCCAAGCAAAACCCAACCGATAAAAGCCAGAAAAGACCTTACACACGCCCACACGCGCCGCCTAAATCTTCTGCCTATCGAACATGAGCCACCATGCGCCACAGAAGTTCGACATGTGCTGGTAGGGAGCTGACATGCGCATTAACGCGCTTCACGCGCCTGAGATAGTCCGAGTCTGTCCACGTCAGCCCTAAGCTGACGTCATCCTACACACGTCAGCGCTATGTCATCCGCCTACATCAGCACACACCAACAGTTGACTTTGACAATTGACCACCACTGTTGACCGTTGACTTTGCGTTGACTTTTTGACCAAAGTCAAAATTTTTCAACAGGGCCTGTCTTGCTTAATTTTTTGAGTAGATTTTGATTTTGAGCTTCTTTTCTTCATTTGAGGTCTCTAAATCCCACATTTTGGTCATTTTCTTCATTATGGTTCCACAAAACGAACAAGATATCATACGTCCTATCACTATTATGTTGGATAGTCCTGCTAGCTATCATGCATAGTCTCAGAATATGACTGTTTTTCTTAAGGATCGTAAATTGTGGAGATATGTGATTAGTACCAAAACCTCCATCCAAAGCCACCGCTGTTGAAGATGCCTTATAGACTGCTGTTACAATGGATGATTATGAAGAACGCTTGGAGGAATGGGAGTGTATTCAGAGTAAGATTTTGTCCTGGTTTATCAATACCTCTATTCCCTCCATTCATAATGTTCTTCCTCATCTTGAGACTGTTAAGGCTGCTTGGAAATTTCTGGTTGATCGCTATAATTGCACTAATGATTCAAGCCTAGAGTTTCACATTGAATCAAAACTTTATCAAATGCGTCAAAAGACAAGTCAGTCTATTTTTGATTATTATTCTCAAACTTATACTATATGGGAACAACTCTTTGCTGCAGATCCTCCACTAGTGTGTTCTAAGGACATTGAGCTCTTTGTTAGATATCTGGATCGCCATAAATTTTTGCACTTCATGATAGGTTTATGTGAGGATTTTGAGCCTACTAGGGCTTCTCTGCTGAGCCAGTCTCCTACTCCTTCTCTTGATGCTACAGTCAAGGAGCTCATTTCTAAGGAGAACTGTCGACCTACTTATCACATGTCATCATCTGATCATGTATTGGCTACACCATCTCCACAACCTCCCGTTTCTACTTTCACTGCTCCTTCATGAATAAACTCTGGGCGTCCCACCTCTTAGTCTTCCAAAGGTACTCGCTGCGAGTTTTGTCATGCCAAAGACCATGACATCTCAGTTTGTCGCAAACTGCAGAAATTTGTGCAAGAGTAGAATAAAGCTTCTCTTCCTCAGGCAACTGTTGTATGTCCTTCAGATCCATCGGTTATTACAGGTCCATCTTTGCCTCCCTCACTTACTACAGCTGATATTGAGGTAGTAGTTCAATAGCTTTTATCCTGAACTTCCACTGCCCTTTCTGTCACCTCAGGTAAACAACCTTGGTTTTTTGATACTGCATGTTGTAACCATATGACTTCTGATGAATCACAATTTTCTGAGACCATTTACACTGCTAATAGAACTCCTATGCCTGTTAGTCATAAAGGAACAATTTCTTCTTTTGGTTTATCCCTTAGTGACACCTTTTATATCCCAAAGTTATCCCTAAATTTGCTTTATGTTAGTCAACTTTATGAATTAGGCATAGATCTTCTATTTACTAATCATGGTGTGGATGTGCAGGATCCCCAGATGGGTCAAGTGCTTGGGACAGGACGTAAGGTTGGTCGCATGTTTAAGGTTCATGACTTGAAGATTCCTTCACAAATTTTTTCTATAATTGCTACTACTGCCACCCCCTTACCTGATCTATGGCATGCTCCTCTTGGTCATCTATCCTTATCTCATCTTCAGTTGTTAGCTTCTCAAGGTCATTTAGGTTCAGTTCAATTTCAAAATTTTGATTGTACTTTCTGTCATTTTGGCAAACAAGTAAAATTGTCTTTTAATAATAGTGACTCATTTTCTTCTACACCTTTTAATCTTTTACATTCTGATATTTGGGGTCCTGCACCGGTTCCCACTAAGGGGGGATCTAGATATTTTGTCATATTTTTGGATGATTTTTCTCGATGTACTTGGATTTATCTGTTTCACCATAAGTCTGAACTTATGTTTGTTTACCAAACATTTCATAAAATGATTGAAACACAGTTTAATCGCACTATCAAATTTTTTTGATCAAATAATGCTCAAGAATATAATGATAAATCTTTCCCATCCTTTTTAGACAGTCATGGTACCCTTCCTCAGCGGTCTTGTCCTGACACCTCTCAACAAAATGGTCATGCAGAATGAAAACATCGTCACATTCTTGATGTTATCTGCACCCTTCTTATTTATGCCTCTTTTCCTGAGTGCTTTTGGGGTGAGGTAGCACTCACTGCTGTGTATGTCATTAATCGTATTCTTTCACCAACTACACACAAAAAATCACCATTTGAGGTTTTCTATGGTCAAACCCCTGACTACTCCTCTCTTCAAGGTTTTTGTTGTGCTTGCTTTATCTCTTTTCCTCCTCATGAATGAATAAAGCTATAGCCTCGTGCTCATCTCTATTGCTTCCTTGGTTATGGTGTCTCTTAAAAGGAGTTTCGATGCTATGATCCCATTTCTCATCGCCTTCGTATCTCTCGTCATGTTGAGTTTTGGGAACATTGTCCTTTCACGAGTCTTTAGCAGTTTTCTGCATCCTCTTCCTCAGAGTCTCCCATTTTTACCGATCTTTTCCTCTCTCTCTATCCTAAACTTGTGGAGGATTCTTCGACATCGGCTGCCTCTCCAGATGACTCATCTCCGGTTTCGTCCCTGGCATATGACCTGCCTGTCTTGGATCCTGTGGCACTACCCTCTCTTGAGTCTCATGTTGGTCCTGAATTTCATCGTTCCACTCGAGTAATCATTCCTCCTCCTTATCTCACTAAATATCACTACTCTTTTGCTCTTGCCACCCTTTAAGAACCTCGCACCTATCGTGGGGCCCATACTGATCCCTTTTGGTAGCAACCTATGAACGAAGAACTAGATGCCCTTCATAAGAATCACACTTGGGATATGGTTGATTTTCCTCCTGGTCAGTCTGTAGTAGGTTGTAGGTGGGTTTATAAGACCAAGACCAAGGCTGATGGATCTGTTGAACGATACAAGGTTCGCCTCGTTGCCAAGGGCTTTACTCAGGAGTATGGCATTGACTATGAGGAAACATTTGCTCTTGTTGCTTGCCTTACATCTGCCAGATGTATCATTGCTGTGGCTGCTATTCGTCGTTGGCCTTTTTATCAAATGGATGTGAAGAACTTTCCTCCCAGTTATTAATTAATCAAATTAACATGCAATATCACGTGGTACCTCCAAGATTTGTTCAGAAGTGTACATGCAACCACCCCCTGGCTATCCACCTACAGTTGAACTCTTAGGACTTGTTTTGTAGTGACAGTTTCTCCTTTCAATGCACGGCTCCCAAGTACGTGATTAACCAGATGCGCGGATCCCAGCACGCGACTTCAAACACCAACTAGAGAGAGCTTCAAATTATCAGAGATGAACTAGGCCTCAGCAGAACAAGAAGTTCTGAGCTTGGTTGCATCATCTCGAAAAAATAATCCTTTTATTTAGCTTAGTTGTTGCTTGAAACAGCAGGGTTTTTACTTCGACAGTCCTTATGACATGTGCGAGGTAGGTGTTTTTTGTCAACACTGAATCTTGAAATACTGTTTCTTGAGGTGTTAGACACATCCTAGATCTACCCAATTACAAGTAAAGTGCGTTTTGTCTAAGGATAAGTCAATTACATAAAATAGCGACATATGGTAACAACCACTTGAACTACATATGTCCTAACAGATGTGAAGAATGCTTTCCTCAATAGAGACCTCCAAGAAGAAATGTACATGCAACCACCCCCTAGCTATCCACACTCAGGCAGTCAAGTTTGTCGCCTTCGCCGTGCTCGTTATGGCCTCAAGCAGGCTCCTTGAGCTTGGTTTGAAAATTTTAGCTTAGTTGTTGCTCAGCAGGGTTTCACTTCGAGTCCTTATGACACTGCTCTTTTTGTCCGAAGATCCTCTGCTAGTATCACTCTTATTCTTCTTTATGTTGATGATATGATTATTGCTGGAGATGATTCTGCAAGTATCCCCTCTCTTCAGCACTTCCTTAGTCAACATTTTGAGATGAAAGATCTGGGTACTTTTAGCTATTTTCTTGGACTTGAGGTTACCTCATCCTCTGATGGATACTATCTTTCCCAAGCTAAATATGTTTATGATCTGCTCTCCAAAGCTGGTATCACCGGCAACAAGATTGTTTCCACTCCCTTGGAATACAATGCAAAGCTCACACCCTTGGATGGTGAACCTATATTTGATGCTACTCGCTATCGTCAGTTGGCTGGTAGTCTGATCTATCTCACTGTTACCCGTCTAGATATCTCACATGCCAGGGTATGGTTAGTAAGTTCATGGATGCCCCTCGTTTTTTCCACTATGCTGTAGTTCTCCGGATTTTCCGATATGTCAAGAGCACACTTTATCATAGTCTCCACTACTCCTCTCGGTCTTCTCTTGAGCTTCATGCTTATTCGGATGCAAACTAAGCAGGTGATCTAACTGATTGATGCTCTATTACACGCTTTTGTTTCCTATTAGATACATCTCTTGTCTCATGGCGCAGTAAGAAGCAGGAAGTGGTTTCCCGTTCTATTACTAAGGCTAAGTATCGTGCCCTTGCTGACACCACTTGTGAGCTTGTCTGGCTTTGCTAGCTCTTGGTTGACATGGATGCCCCACAGCTCATTGCCACTCCTCTTTATTGTGACAATCGTAGTGCTATCTACATTGCTCAAAATGATGTCTTCCATGAACGCACCAAGCACATTGAGATTGACTGCCACATCACTCGCCAGCATCTCAAGAAAGGCAATCTCAAGTTGTTCTCCATCTCCTCTGCTGACCAACCTGCTGATATCTTCACCAAGACTTACCCGCCTGGTCGTCTTTGAGATCTTATATCCAAACTCCAGTTGGCTTCCTCCTTGCCACCTCGAGTTTTGGGGGGGGGGGGGGGGGGATGTTAGTGTATAGCTTAGACTAGATTAGCTAATTGGGCTTGACCCAGTATACTGTACTTGTAGTTTACTCATATTACTTGTACTGCACACATACCTAGCCTATATAAGGCTCTTTATTGTACATTATTGTTGACACATAATATACAGACTATTCAGTCTTTCTCTCTCACTTTATATTTTTAACACCAGCGAAATACTTACGAAAACCAGCTGTTTCTAGATTGTCACAACTCTTCGCATTCCAGTAATGTGCTCTTCACGTGGCTTACTTTGCGGAAAGTTTACTCGCCAGATACCCACAAAAACCACTTCTTCTTCAATGCAAGCTTGAATCTTCACTCTCTCTCTCACATAACCCATACAATGAAATCCCACATAAAATACAGGGTAAACATGATTGAACAAAATTAAAATCAAATTTGGCACGGAATTAAAGTTAACACAAAATAATTATAAATAACAACTTTACAGATTAAAATTATATGTTTAATTAATTATTTATCCTGTAAAATTCTGTTCTTCTTTTTTTGGCCTCAGCATGTGTTTGGATTTTGATTAAATCAAGTTCTTTGGATTGATTATGTTCTTTTTATTTGTAAATCTTTTTCTCTAATTTCTGATTATATATAAAACTGTTTTGCTATCTCATATTCCGATTCAATTTTTTTAGGTACATTATTGTTCGTAATTTTGGCTTAATTGTTTATAGACTGCTTAAAACTATATGGTTAGTTAATTATTTATCCATCTTTGTAGCTTGAGTTTTGTGAACTGAGAAGCTTGCTCTAATTTCCGCTTATATTTATAACTGTTCTGCTATCTCTAATTTTGAGTTTCTGTGGTTCTTATGGTTAGTTAATTCGATTTCTTTTGAATCATATTGCTACCATATAGTGTATTAGTTTGGTAATATTGTCTTACTTTTACAATAATTGCATGTGGAAAGTTTTGATTGCGGATTGCGTGTTGATACTAACTCAATCTGAATGTAATAATGGCATGAGAATGCTTTGTGTTGGCTTGTTTTGAACTGGATTGTTGCTTAATTGTTGAATTAAAAGCATTATAATTATTCCCCTAAAATATGAGGAATTTGATGCCCTAAATTCTAATTAAATTTTCATATTTGCTAGTTATAATTTGATGAAGTTTATTCCATTTTTTAATTCATTGTTATAGGTTCTTCAACTATGCCCATAGATTGTACACTTCAATCAATTCTTGAAGATGAGGAGCCTAAAGAACAAGATGGGAGTCATGTCACAGCTGTGGAGGATTAGATTTTTTGTATTGATTTAGTAGCCTTTTTAATTTCTTAAACTGGTTGGATTAATTTGTTGGTTAGTAATTATTCTAAACTTGTAAGATTTATTTTATAGCTTTTTTATTTCTTGGGCTTGTTGGATTTGTTGGACTTGTGATACTTATTTCTTGAACTTGTTGGATTTATTTATTTATTTATTTTATTTTTATGTTTAGCAAGTGATTTTAGCTATAATTTATTGATTTATGATTAAATGGTTATCTTAGCTATGTGATTTATAGATTTATAATTAACATGTGATTTATGATTAATAGCTTATGATTTGGATTGATTTGGCATTTGGGTCACGTTATCTGGGCTTAAATCTACACGTTATAGGACTTGAATCTAAGCAAAAATGAATTTGGGCTTCAATTTTTTTTTTTTTTTTCCAGTTGGGCCACAATTTGGGCCGCGGATTGGGCCAAATCTGGTTGGCCTAAAAGGGGCCCGGTGAGGCTGGCCTGGGCCCTAAAAAAAAAAATCCGTTTAATAAACGAATCAGGTCCGAGCCACAAGTTCGGATATAAAAAAACCCAGCCCATTGCCATTCCTGATGCGGGCAAGGAGGAAGAAGAACTCAGGAATGTATGACTGCAACCCTTGAAATGTCGTCGTGTTGGATGTAGACTTTAGCTCACGTGTTGATCCTAGGCAAAAAAGTCACTGTATATATTAATGAAATACAGTGCCGTTTTGTGTAAACTCTGTGACTTGTAAATGACCGTTGAAAACTAGCCATTGGCATCAATCTCTTCTATTATTCTATCAGTAATTAGAAAAACATGATGCTATTTTTATTAGCACTAATCATAATATACTACTTTAATAATTTGTGGAATTTTTTGTGTCCAAACTTATTGAATCTGAAAATAATATATCCCTGTCTCTTTGTTATTTAACTATTTATTATGTTTAATCTCTTTTTGGCTGCAGGTTGATGATACTTTGGATACTTTGTTTGGATTGACCGTGTGCACGCGGTAGAGAATTGCGGCCTTTGCTTAGAGAGAAGATAGATAGCTTAGAGAAGTAGGTGGCAGCAAAGGAGAAAAAATTTTCTCTTGCAATGTGGCATTTTGCTTTTGCTTCTATTGGATCGACGTCGATGAACGTATTACGAATTATGGGAATTATATATGGGATGGTATTTGAAGAGGAAAATATGTGATGGGGCTTGTCATCATGTGTTGGGCTCCAAAACCTTTTATGCAAACCTGTGGCGGCCCATTTGGGTTACTGTGGCCTTTGCTTGATCCACACGCCTAGGCCTAGAGGATAGGGTACCCCTACGTACCAAAAAAGGTTCACTAGGTCTATGCAACTATAAATACTCCAGAACCCTCACAAACCAAGGTACGCACAATCAGTTAAACTCTAGCGCTCTTGACTTATTAACGAGGTTCCTAACTTGATCTTCGGAGGGTTCCGGGCCGGCACCACACCGGTGCCCTTTTCAGGTCCTCTCTTGTTATCTCGCAGGTCCTTATCCTCAACTGTATTAGACCGTGTAGCTCACTGGTGAATTTCGGCCACATCAGTTAGCGCCGTCTGTGGGAAGCGCTAGGACGATCAAACGTTGTCCTACACCTAAGGCAAAGGGTTGCATGGTATTCACGAGGTCGATGGCAACAACTAACAACCGAGGTGACGAACCTCGCCCAACCGCACTGGAAAGGCAAGTCCAAACGCTAGCAGCAGCGGTCGAACGCTTGACCAAACAGAATTATGACTTGGAGGAACAGTTACGCCGGAAGGATGGACACCCCGGAGGGCAAGAGGAAGGAACAAGCGTGGAAAGGAGGGATGACGAGGCCCCAGAGGGAAGCAACGCACCAAGCAGACAGGAAAGGCGGGATGCCGATCCGCCGACCCCTTCTGAGATCTTACCACCCCACGTCGTCGCAGAAATGCAGGAGATGCGGGAACAAATGGCCGTGATGATGAACGCCCTCAAAGGACGGGTATCTAGCGACCTCGACGACCTGGTCCAGCGAACCGATTCACCCTTCACGGCCCGTGTCACTTCGTGCCCTCTACCCCCAAAGTTCCGAATGCCTCAGGTGGAGTGCTACGACGGAACCAAGGACCCCTTGGACCACTTGGAGTCCTTCAAGACCATAATGCACCTACAAGGAGTGCCAGACGAGATCATGTGTAGGGCTTTCCCCACCACGTTGAAGGGATCCGCGAGGGTTTGGTACAGCAGGCTAATGCCCAACTCGATTAGTACTTTTAAAGGGTTAGGCGCCCAGTTTGTGTCGCACTTTATAGGGGGCCACTGGTATAAGAAGTCCACAGCATGCTTAATGAGCATCAGACAAAGAGAAGACGAGACACTGAGATCCTACATAACACGGTTCAACAAAGAGGCTCTCTCGATAGACGAAGCGGACGATAAGATTCAAGTGGCGGCCTTTACCAACGGGCTGCGGAAAGGCAAGTTCCTTTTCTCTTTATATAAGAATGACCCGAGAACTATGTCCGAGGTACTTTACAGGGCGACGAAGTACATGAACGCAGAAGATACACTGATAACGAGAGACGATAAGCCAAAGAAAAGGGAGAGGCAGGAGGAAACGCGGTCAGAGGGAGGACGGAAGAAGCCTAGGACGGATGGAAGAAGGGAGGATAGACGCCAGAAGCCGCCCATGGGGAGATTTGCCACCTTCACCCCTCTGACGGCCCCGATCGACCAGGTATTAATGCAAATAAAAGACGAGGAAGCCTTGACGTACCCCGGAAAGTTGAAGGGGGATCCCAATAAAAGATCGAGAAACAAGTACTGTCGCTTCCATCGTGACCACGGCCATGATACATCTGAGTGCTATGACTTGAAGCAACAGATTGAGGCGCTCATCAGGCAAGGGAAGCTACATAGATTTTTCAGTAAGGAAGGAACAGGGCCAGGCCCACCCACGAGGGAACGAGCGCCCAAGACCACCCATTGGGGACATAAGGATGATCGTGGGGGGTACCCCCGGACCGTCCAAAAGGGCTTGCAGAGCCTACCTACGGATGGTGCAGAACGTGCAGACGACGGGCGTGACCCCGAAGTTCGCGCGGTTAGAAGTACCAACCTTTGGTTTTTCCGACGAGGATGCCTGACGCCTTCACCATCCACACGATGATGCCCTCGTGGTCAGCATACGCGCTGGGGAGTACAACGTACATCGGGTACTCATTGATAACGGAAGTTCAGCGGACATTCTTTATTACCCTGCGTTCCAACAGATGGGAATGGATAAAGATCAGCTCGTCCCAACTAATTACCCCCTCATCGGATTCGGGGGGACAAGAGTCTATCCCTTTGGGACCGTCACGTTATCCGTAACGGTGGGAGATTACCCACAGCAAATCACCAAGGACGTGGTCTTCTTGGTGGTAGATTGTTCATCCGCCTACAACGCGATCCTTGGCCGACCTACCCTCAACGCGTGGAAAGCCGCGACATCGACTTACCACTTGATGGTTAAATTCCCCACCGAATATGGAGTCGGAGAGCTCCGCGGGAATCAGGCTGCGGCAAGAGAATGCTATGTCGCCATGACAGATATGGACGATCACTTGCAAGCACTAAACGTTGAGGGGCAACGGGTCACAGCTGAAGCAGTTGAAGAACTGGAAGAAGTAGTACTTGATGACACAAGGCCTGGACGGACTACGAGGATCGGCACAATGACCGGCCCTTCGTCGCGGCAAAGCCTAACCATCTTCTTAAAGGAGAATCGAGACGTATTCGCCTGGAGTCATGAGGACATGCCGGGGATCGATCCGGAGGTCATAGTACACAAGCTGAGTGTATCGCCATCATTCCCTCCAATCCGACAGAAGAAACGAGTATTTGCTCCAGAAAGAGACCGAGCTATCGCCGAAGAAGTCCAAAAATTGAAGGAAGCAGGTTTTATACGAGAGGTACACTATCCAGACTGGCTTGCAAATGTGGTCATGGTCAAGAAGGCGAATGGGCAGTGGCGGATGTGCGTTGATTTCACGGATCTAAACAAGGCCTGCCCGAAGGATAGTTATCCTCTGCCGCGTATTGACACGCTAGTGGATTCGACTGCAAGACATGAACTATTAAGTTTCATGTACGCCTTCTCCAGCTACAATCAGATCCAGCTGGACGAAAAAGATCAAGAGAAAACGTCGTTCATCACCAGCCAAGGGCTCTTTTGCTACAGAGTAATGCCCTTCGGACTCAAGAACGCCGGGGCCACGTACCAGAGATTAATGAACAAGATGTTCGCACATCAGATCGAAAGGAATGTGCAAGTCTATGTGGACGACATGCTGGTAAAGAGCGCTCGCGAATGTAACCATCTGAACGACCTGCAAGAAACTTTTAACACCCTTCGGTCCAACAACATGAAGCTGAACCCCAGCAAATGTGCTTTCGAGGTGACGGCCGGGAAGTTCTTAGGTTTTGTGGTATCTCAACGGGGCATCGAGGTCAACCCAGAAAAGGTGAAGGCAATTGTGGACTTGGCCCCCCCGAAGACGCTGAAGGAGGTCCGAAGCTTAAACGGCAAGATAGCGGCCTTGAACAGGTTTGTTTCAAGGGTAACGGACAAGTGCCTACCATTCTTTCGCACGCTGAAGAAATCGTTTGAATGGACGGACGACTGCCAGAAAGCTTTCGAAGACCTGAAAACATACCTCTCTTCCCCTCCACTACTTAGCCCATCCAAGCAAGGTGAAGAACTGTTATTATACATTGCCGTCTCCCCGGCGGCTGTTAGTGCAGCCCTTATTCGAGAAGAAGACAGGATTTAGCGGCCCGTCTACTTTACAAGCAAAGCGCTCAGAGGGGCAGAAGAGAGATACCCCCCGATGGAGAAATTGGCCTTCGCATTGGTGACCGCGGCTCGAAAGCTAAAACCGTACTTTCAAGCACACGTAATAAACGTGTTGACAGATAAGCCCCTAAGAAGAGCTATGAGTAGTCCAGAAGCCGCGGGACGAATGGCATTGTGGACTATCGAGCTGAGTGAGTATGACATTCGGTATCAACCTCGAAACGCCATAAAGGGACAAATCCTAGCGGACTTCATTGCAGAATTCACCGACACAGCAGACCAGGGGGCGGGCGAGCTTCCCGTATGGATGGTCCATACGGATGGATCCTCTAACAAGCATGCAGGACGAATCGGTGTGGTAATCCACACACCAGAAGGGGATCGAATCAAGTGCATGATCCGTTTGTGCTTTTCAGCAACAAACAATGAAGCAGAGTACGAAGCTGTAATAGCAGGGTTAGACATTGCCACTGCAGCTGGAGCGGAAAGAGTGGATGTTTACTCCGACTCCCAAGTCATCACGAGCCAGATTAATGGCAGTTACGAGTGTAGGAGTGAGAGAATGAAGAAGTACCTCGCTGAGGTGAAGAATCGGATGCGCAACCTCCAGGTCAAACTAATTCAAGTGCCAAGGGGAGAAAACCAAGAAGCTGACCAGCTTGCCAAGGCAGCTTCTGCAGAACCAATGATTGTCCTCGACCAAGTACTATCCTTTGCCCAAACTTCGCCGATAGTCGACCGCAAAAATCTGCAGGAGGTAAACGATGAGTAGTGTTGGATCACTCCGATAGCTGCGTACCTGAAGGATGGCCTACTACCAGACGGTAAGGAGGATGCGAGGAAATTAAGAGTTAAGGCATCCCGATTCGTCATGATGAAAGGTGTGCTGTACAAAAGGGGTTTCTCTCGACCCTATTTGAGATGCCTTGCCCCCGAAGAGGCGGACTATGTCATGAGGGAAGTCCACGAGGGAATCTGCGGGAATCACTCGGGATCAAGGTCCTTAGTGCACAAGCTTCTCAGGGCAGGATACTACTGGCCAACGATGCAGAAGGATGCCAACACGTATGTCAGGTCTTGTGATAAGTGCCAACGCTTCAGTAACCTCATCAGGCAACCTACAGAGGAGCTTACGCCCATAACAGCCCCATGGCCGTTCGCGCAATGGGGACTCGACATCATGGGCCCCTTCCCGATAGTGGCAAAGCAGCTAAAGTTCCTAGTGGTCGGCATCGACTACTTCACTATATGAGTAGAAGCTGAGGCCTTGGCAACCATCACAGAGAAAAACGTCCGGAGCTTTGTATGGAGAAATATCATTTGCAGGTACGGCATACCACGAGTCTTGGTGTCGGATAACGGAAACCAATTCGACAACGAGGCGTTCAGGGATTTCTGTTCCCAGCTCGGGATAAAAAACCACTACTCGTCACCCGCACACCCACAAGCCAATGGACAGGTTGAAGTTACAAACCGATCCTTGCTCAAAATCATCAAAACTCGTCTTGAGGGGGCCAAGGGTATATGGCCGGACGAACTACCGAGTGTTTTGTGGGCGTACAGAACAACGGTGAGAACACCGACTGGAGAGACGCCGTTCTGTCTGGCATACGGAGCTGAGGCTGTCATACCAGCTGAAGTAGGCCTTACAAGCTACAGAGTCGGAAACCACGACTGGTGCAAAAACGACGAAGCCATGCGACTACAACTTGATCTAGTGGACGAAGTAAGAGCGGCTGCAGAATAAAGAGTAGCACGGTACCAGGATCTAATGGCGAAGCACTACAATTCTAGAGTTCGTCAAAGAAACTTCCAGGTCAGAGATCTTGTACTAAAGAAAGTGCTCGGCGCTACGAAGGATTCCACCCAAGGGAAGCTTGGACCAAACTGGGAAGGACTATACAGGGTCACAGCATGGCACAGGAAGGGAACGTACTACCTAGAGACCCTAAACAGAAAGAAGCTAAGCCACCCCTGGAATGCAGAGCACCTAAAGAAGTATTATCAGTAGAAGAGAACAATAACCAACCTTGTATCTTTTTGTCAAAATTGTAGTTTTTGTTCCCTATAGTACTACTTCCGTATCGCCTAAAGGCTACTCTTCATGTTTTTGATCAAAGCTCTACGTACCCGTCGCAATAGTAGGAGTTTTGGAACGTCTTAACATTTGCACGACATTTAAATCCAAAACGCGTAATCTACCAAGTCCACAAAGTGGACGGACCATCCAAAAGGTGGGATTAATCAACCAAGCCCACAAAGTGGACGGACCATCCAAAAGGTGGGTTAATCAACCAAGTCCACAAAGTGGACGGACCATCTAAAAAGATGGAAATAATCTACCAAGTCCACAAAGTGGACGGACCATCCAAAAGGTGGGATTAATCAACCAAGCCCACAAAGTGGACGGATCATCTAAAAAGATGGATTAATCAACCAAGTCCACGAAATGGACGGACCATCTAAAGGGTGGGGATAATCAACCCAGTCCACAAAGTGGACGGACCATCCAAAAGGTGGGGTTAATCAACCAAGTCCACAAAGTGGACGGACCATCTAAAAGGTGGGAATAATCAACCAAGTCCACAAAGTGGACGGACCATCTAAAAAGATGGAAATAATCAACCAAGTCTACAAAGTGGACGGACCATCTAAAAGGATGGAAATAATCTACCAAGTCCACAAAGTGGACGGACCATCTAAAAAGATGGAATAATCAACCAGATCCACAAAGTGGACGGACCATCTAAAGGGGGGGATAATCCACTAAGTGGACCGTTTAATATATGGGTCTAAACCACTAAGTCCACAAAGTGGACGGGCAGTTTAAGTAATGGAAATAACCTTCTATCTCCAAAAAGTGGACGGACCATTCAAGAGATGGAAACAATTACAAAGTCCACCAAGCGGACGGGCAATCCAAAAAATGTAATCTACTAATAACCACAAGTGGACGAACCGTCCGAGGTATTGACTTAATTGCGATGTCCGCAAAGATGACGGACCCTCGTAGAAACGGGAATAATTGGTAGTCTACAAGGCGGGCGATCCGTCTAAAGGAGGGAAGTAAATCCAAAGTCCACGCAATTGACGGACAATCTAAGGTGGTTAATTCCCTCAACCATAAGGTGGACGGATCATACTTGCAGTACATGCGGTGGACGGATAGTTATTTAAAACATACGCAAAACGGTGAAAAGCACTTAAAGCATTCATGAAAAACATGCGACGAATAAATATTGACCTCAAATAAATTGTTTATAACAATACACATGACGGTTTTAAATTTACATAACCAATTGTTCTTAAAATTACAACCTTTTTCCAAATACACCAAAAACAAAACTCATTCAACTTGGGGGGCATCAGCTGGCACACCGGCACCGTCGGGCTCGAGAGGACGGGCATCGTCATGGTTGTTTTGAGGAGCTCCGTCTTTATCGGGCACCTCACCAAAAAGATCGGCGGTTTCCCCGGACTCGACGGTGTGAGCGGGGGTTTGGCCTCCGGCATCGATGTTGATGTGTGAGACGCTAAGGTCGGGATACGATGCTTTCACTTGACGGAGACAGTCATCGAATCCGTCAGCAAAGGAAGTACCAAGTTCCGTTAGCAACGCTTCGGAATCTCGGTACTCCTGGACGGCCTCAGCCTTGGCTCGACGGATGCTGTCGTCCTTAGCTTTCAACGCCTCCCTCAAGGCCTCCACCTTTTTCTCCAGCGCCTCACGAGCCTGCTCGGACCTTTTTAGTTTCTGCTCCTGACGGAGCCTCCAGAGTTTTAGCTCGTCCAGCTCCTCCACCGTCGCCCTAGCCTTGGCACGTGCACGCTCCACGGATTTCTCACGAGCCAGGCAACGGTCCATCAGCCCCTTTGCCATTAGCACCGTCTGCATCAAACAAACGGAAGTTAGCATAGAAGCACATGACCCGTCAAAATAAGTAAGTGGACGAACATGTTACCTGGGTCAGGCTAAACAGAGCTGTCTCCCCCATTGCCTCCGTCGCATGGTTGGCGAGGTCCTCGTAGTCCTCCTCTTTAGTGATGGAAGTGACTTGAGAGAGGGCGTACTGCGAGTCCTCCCTGAGCAGGACGGGAGCAGTTTTCTCAAGAGTGGGGTTGGGGTTGGTCATGAGACCTTTGCCCTTGCCGACACCAAGCCTCAACGGAGCCTTGGTGGAATCATGGGTGGTCGGCAGACCGACCGTTGCCAGCCTTTGCCTCTTTGACGGGCGGTCCGTCTTCTCGGGCCCCTTTCTCGCAGACGGAGTGAGGGTCTTAGGGGGGAGGTCACCCCCATTCTTCTTCTTTTTGGCAGCTTGCTGCTTGATAAGGGCTCGTCTCTTGGCGTCGTCTATTTCTGCAACAGGCGAACGGTGAGTACATACGACGGACGTAAAAATCACACATGCAAAAGGGGATGGACTTACGCTTGCGTATTCCCTCGTCGTATTTTATGGCCGCAGATGAGGGTTCGGGGCCGTCACAGTACCAATTGATGGTGTTTAATGTGACTAGCTTGGCCCAAGTCCTCTCTGACAGTTGAGTTTTCTGGAAAATGGACTTGAGAAAGCCGAACTGCTCGACGGTAATGTCTGGACAGCGGCGAGCTGCAAAGATAGACGGTCAGATTAGAACAACCAACATAATGAGCATAAGACGGACACAGAAAGAGACGCATACCAGACGGAGACACTATGCCCCATGTCCTATCGACGGGTGTGAAGTCTGGGTCGTCACGACGACCCATCCATTCGTCCCCTTGTAGGAAAAAGTACCTACTCTTCCAGTTCCGGTTGGAGTCTGGGGTCTCGAACACTAATCTAAGCAACGGGCTTCTTGCCATGAAGCTGTACATTCCCTTTGACTTAGCAATTTCGTCCGGACGGTAACAGTTGAAGAACTCCTCCATTGTTAACCGCCTTGTACCATTGGACATGACTCCGTACAGGACTTCTACACTTAAGAACACCCTCCAGGCGTTCGGGGAGATCTGGGTGACGGACACGCCCAGATATTGGAGAAGTTGACGGTGTAGGGCACTTAGAGGGAAGCGAAGGCCGGCCTTGAGCATTTGCTCGTACACGCCGACGTCCTCTAGCCCCTCGTGATAGCACCGTTCGTTCTTAAAAGGTAGACGGATGGGAATTGTGTCTGGGATCTGGTATTTTTCGCTCAGGGAATTGAAGTGTTGCAGACTGATAGAGGACGTGAAGTAATTCACCGTCCACTCTGGAAGCAGGATGAACTCCCTTAGACCGTCCTTGCCAATCACGGATCGAACGGAAAGGTCTACAACTTCTACTCCCTCACTCGAGTCATATTCCGACCCGTCTTCTCCTTGCCCTTCTTCTTCCATGAAGGAAGGAGAGCTGGATGACGGTTCTCTATCCTCGACGGAGGTGCCCTGGTCTCCCTGACCTGACGGGCCCACCTCCTCATAGCCCGCTCCCTCACGGACAAAAGATTGACCGCTGGAAGCTTCGCTAGACATTGGACACCTACAAAGGACGGGGAGGGAAACCTAAGACTCTTTATCTACACTGACGACGGACTAAAGTTCGAAAAGAAGAGAGGGGGTGCGAAGAGTAAGGAGTAGACTTACGAGTAGATAGGCGACGATAGAAAGTTGAAGTGAGGACTGAACGGTTGACCTACGTGACGATGCTCGCAAAGATGACGAGTGTGCTTTGACCAGCAAAAATTTCTCCAAAATGCGAAAATGACTGGAGCAAGAGATGAATATATAGGGGCAGCGGCGCGACTAACGAAGAGACGCCTCGATTCTAGTTAGCTGTCAATCGAGGTCCACCACGTGTCCTCGAGTATTTATGCCCATTCCAACCTGGCAGTTCACCCGCGGTAAGATCATGACGGATGTGCGAGGACAGATCAACGTATCCCGTTCATCCGTCAGTCATAGCGACGGGCTAAGGTGATCGAAGCAATGTATTCCATGGACCCGTCATGTGGGGTGACGGATTCATGGAATGAGGGGCAGCTGAAGAGGAAAATATGTGATGGGGCTTGTCATCATGTGTTGGGCTCCAAAGCCTTTTATGCAAACCTATGGCGGCCCATTTGGTTACTATGCCCTTTGCTTGATCCACACGCCTAGGCATAGAGGATAGGGTACCCCTACGTACCAAAAAAGGTTCACTAGGTCTATGCAACTATAAATACTCCAGAACCCTCACAAACCAAGGTACGCACAATCAGTTAAACTCTAGCGCTCTTGACTTATTAACGAGGTTCCTAACTTGATCTTCGGAGGGTTCCGGGGCGGCACCACACCTGTGCCCTTTTCAGGTCCTCTCTTGTTATCTCGCAGGTCCTTATCCCCAACTGTATTAGACCGTGCAGCTCACTGGTGAATTTCGGCCACATCAGTATTTATGTACTCTTAACAACTAGATTTACTCTTCTTCTTTTCTTTTTCTTTTTGAAAAAAAAAAAAAAAAGTTTAATGAAATAAAAATGCCACTCTTTCCCAACTAGACAATATCTGGCGCCATGCACAAATACTTTGTAATTTAATTTGAAAATAATTTTTGTGTTTTGATAAAGAATCATATATAATACTCATTTTGTTATATAATATTTATGATATTTTTCCACATTGTTGTTGAATACTTTGAAACCCAAATTCCTCAATTCATATCTTATAAATTTTTCTGGTCTTAGAAGTAGTTTCTGACAATTGAGGGGATTTTGTTTTCTAATCTAGATATATGAGGTTGGAATTGAATACTGCTTAGACAAGAAACTATATTTTATTATAAATTTAATATTAAAATGATAAAAATAAAATCTAGGTAAAAAGTAGTCTTTATTTTTATAACTGAACACTTATTAAACACTTTCTCAACCACTCCAATCTCACCACCAAATCCCAAGACCCCAATTCAAACATTGTGTTCATTATCTAAATGAGATGAAATCAATTGTGTACCAACATAAAGAGAACATGATCAAACAAAGAAAAAATGGCTAAAAACACTTCCATTTATTAAATTTTAATTGCCTCTAACTAGGCCTCTATATCCTAAAAAAACTTATGAATATCCAAAATAATAACATCTTCATGATTACTTTAGTTATAAACATTTTAGATTTTACAATTAGAAATTAAGTAGACAGTAACATTTTGATTATACTTTTGCGTTTCCAAAAGAGTAAGTGCATGAACAGTGCCAAACAGTTTTTTGACAGTAACATTTTGATTATACTTTTGCGTTTCCAAAAGAGTAAGAGAACCCTTTTCTATGAGGAAAAATATAAGTTTCCTTCTGGAGGGAGGTGAGACTGACATTTTGATCTCCATTGCACCAAATCAAGCATCTAAGATCAAATCATCCAGTAACAAATATATAGTTCTTTACTCAATTGTACATTAGCAAACATTCTAGACTCCAAAATAAAACAGTACCTATTATAATTATTATAAACCCACATATGTGGACAAGAAAAGTCAAGTTCAAATAGCATACTCAAAATTGACTAATAAAGCGCAAAATAACTTCACGCGTTTTGTTAAAATATCATTTCTAATTTGTGTGTTTTTTTTTTAAGGCTAATTTGTTTTCTTATGGAAAATTTGAATGTTCAAAAAGCAAAATCATCTTTTTTCTGTATTATTATTATTATTATTATTATTATTATTATTATTATTATTATTATTATTTATGTTATCTGTCGAATAGTAAGCTGTGTCATTTCATTTCAAAACCAATTAGTGATGAGGAAGATATACACCCAAATCTTTTATTACACTCAATATCACGCCACACGGGTCTGTTTTTAGAGTGGTTGTATGAGGTCAAATCATGATCCCCAACATAATCTTTGTTTTTCCTGTATTAGGAGCATGAAATAAAAGAATAGAAAATTAATTAGTTGCTTCGAATGCGCATCCTGTGTCTCAAAATTCCTATCCTAGTTCATGCTTCACCACTAAACAGATAACACAAGTTTATTTTTTCTTTTTCCTTTTTCTTTTTTACAAGATAGAAACTTTACTTTAACCTAATTTAAGTATATATGTGTGTGTGAAATTCTCATCTAGAGACTTGAACCCAACTCTTTCCCTCCGCACCCCACACCCCACACCTCACAAGCACATATACTTGTGAAGTGACCATCGGGCCAAGGTGTGCAGTGGTTTCTTTTGTATTCTTAATGCGTTAACTTCTTTTTGAGTTTTAGAAGTCTTAAATATATCCAGATTGGCAGTAGAAAGAAGCCACTAGAGCTGAAAGAAAAGTGCAAGAGATGTGAAATGTCTTTGCACATAGGGATGGTAATGGGGTGGGGCGGGTCTGAAGGATGGGGTTTTCATCTCCACCCTACCTGGTTTTGTCTTATCCCATCCCCACCTGGCCACGCATGAGAATAAACATTTTCTTACCCCATCCTTGCCCTTTTGGGACCTACGAAGCCTTGCTCCACCCCGTAAAACTCTACTTCTTGTTAATTTGCACATAACTAATACAATTTATATATATATATAAAAGATAGAAGTTACAATTGTTTTTAATAAAGCCTATTTCTTCAATAAAAATATATTTGAAATTACAAATAAATTTATCCCATCAAGTTAAACTAATTTTTACCAAAAATTGAATAATATTATTATAGTGTTTAACAAGACAACATCACAACAAAAACAAAACTCTCATAATACAAAATAAATGATTCAATAGTATATAATTTTTTTATAATAAAGACAAAGAAAATGTTAAAATTGGTACCTTATTTCCAGCCTTGCTAGAGAGAGAGAGAGAGAGAGAGAGAGAGAGAGAGAGAGAGAAGAGGCAGAAAGCTTTGTTAGGTAGAATAGATTAAGCTGATGACATGCTTGTTTAAATAGTAGAGTTTTAGGGTATGAAAAATTTACAATTTAACCATTATCAATGCGGGGCGGATTAGGTCTAAAAAGTCTAAATCCATCCCCGCCCCGCCTCGCCCTGCCCTGCCCCACCCCATGGTGCGGGGCTAAACTCTCGCCCCATCCTCACCCCACCATTTTTGCAAGGCAGGGAAAACTTGCATGAGATGAAGTGGGATGGGACGGGACGGGGCAGGGCAGGGCAAGGCAAAATTGTCATCCCTATGTGATCAAACTTTCACACCTAACCGTTTACGTTAGAAAGCTAACTTAGACAGTTTTGGCTTTAGGATTTTTGTTCAAGAGGAAAATAAAAGATAAATTATAAGTTCATTTGACTTTTTTTCCTAATACAATAAACATATTAATTATTGTTGTTAAGCCAACTTAATTATTATTACATACTATAATTTATTAGTTTGTCTTTTTCTTTTTACCATTTGTTTATATTGAATTCACAAGATATTTTAATAAATTCTTTTATGCCTTCTTTACAATTATTTAATTTAATTAATTTGTTATTTTCTATCCCACCAAGTGTTTACAATTATTTAATTATTTATTAGTTTACAATTTTTAATTTATTTACAATTCTTTAATTTATAAGTTTACAATTTTTTTTAATTGTTTAATTTTTTTTTATATACAAGTTAGAAATTCTATTATAACCTAATCTAAATGTATGTGTGTATGAAGCTCCCTCCTGAAGACTTGAATCTCAACTCTTGTCCCCCCACACCCCACAAGCACTTATACTTGTAGAGTGGCCATCGTGTTAAGAGCACGTGGTGGTTGTTTAATACTTTTATTGTCATAACTGGCCCACTTATTACATAGCCAATAACCACTCTCACTCACAAATTCGATCAAAGAGTCAAATGTGGGAGGGGGCTCCGTTTTTCTCTCTGAAGGTTTTAGTTTGGCCCCTTTTTTATTTATAGTTTTTTTTTAAAATTTGATTTATGGGCTTTTTTCTGAGATAAAAGACCAAAAATTTTCGGTTGGACTTGCAATTTATTTTTTTCATAGTTTATTTAGCTGGGCTTTAAAAATTTTGGGTCACTTCAAGGTGTGCAAATGTTTATTTTAAGGTGTCAAAACAATAAGTAGACACGTGTCATCTATTAGAGTGGTGGAGCATGGACTGAGAGGGACGTTGAGATAGAAGATGTGCATTCCTTACTTAGAGCATCCCCATTGAAAATGCCAAATGGGAAATGTAAGGATTATTTTGCCATTAGAGCTAAAAACACCCAGCATTGAAAGTGGTAAACAATTAGAATTGTAAAAAAATTTACAATTGAGCTACAGAAGCATCTTATTAATAAGATGCTACAGTAGCTCAATTGTATTTCTAAAAATTATTTTTTAATTATCTCTCTCCTCTCTCCCACATTATTTCTTTTCTTTTCTCTATCTTCCTTCTCTCTCTCATTCTGCTCTCCTTTCTTCAGACTCAACCCCATAGCCACCACACCATGGCCTGACCCACTGTCATCGGCCATGGCAAGCCACCACCCACTCATTATTTCTCTTCTCTCTCGTTGTAGA
Source organism: Castanopsis chinensis (assembly GCA_032878915.1). NCBI lineage: Eukaryota > Viridiplantae > Streptophyta > Magnoliopsida > Fagales > Fagaceae > Castanopsis > Castanopsis chinensis. The sequence continues at coordinate 1,259,418 of JAVQMG010000026.1, read as the reverse complement.
TTAGTGTGGTGGCGTGGAGATCGGCGTTGGGTTGTGGGTTTGCCGTGGGTTTTGTTTGGGTTTGCCATGGGTTGCAGGGGTTCGGATCGGCGTGGATTTCTCTTGGTGGTTGTCGGCGTGGGTTTGGGTGGTTGGAATAGTGGTGGCATGGTGGTGGGTACTGTGATTGGGTAGTGGTTGCTAGCCAATGCCATGGTGGTTTTGAGTGGTGGTGGCTGGGTTTTTTCGCTGGGTTGGCCACGATTTCCTCGATTTCTTTGGAGATTGGTGGAGTTGTGGCAATTGGGTCGACAATGGAAGTGGGTTTGGTGTGGTATGGTGATCAGCGTTGGGCTTAGAGATTGGCGTTGGGCGTGGGATGTGGAGATTGCCGTTGGGCAAGGAGATCATGGGATGTGGAGATCGGCATTTTTGCTAGGTTTTTGTTGGTCATGGAGATTGGCGTTTTTGTTGATCGTGGGATCATGGGCATGGAGATTTTGCTAGGTTTTTGTTGGTCATTTGTGGGTTTTGTTTTGGCGTTGGTGGGTGATGGGTAGTGAAACAGGTGGAGGTGGAGGTGGTGGTGGTTTCAGTGGAAGAGAGACAGAGGAATAGAGTTAAAAATGAGAGAGAGGAGAGAGATGGGAGAGAATGGGATATATTAATTTATTGGGTAGATATATTATTTTAAATAGTAGAATAGGAGAATAAAAGTTTTGATGTTGGGTATGTTGAAAAATGGTATGGTATAAATAATAAAGTAGCTTTTTAGATGGTAAAATATGATAGAATTAGGAGAAATGAATGCTGATGCTCTTACTATCATACATAACTTTGAATAATCTTCCAACGTGTTAACAGAAACTGAAAGTTATTTAGACTCTTCTTTTAAACACCAAACTAGACTTTCACTTTATCTTCTTTTTTCACCAAAAAGTAGACTTGTATCTTTGGAAAATCTATCATCTTAACAAATAAATTCAGCTATAAATTGAATTTCTGCCAGATGGGTTCAAAAAAAAAAAAAAGTGAAACTTAAATCTGTTTTTGGAGACCATGGGAGAAGAAGCTGCAGATGATCAAACCCCATTTCTTCAAACTCAACCAGCAGAGCATCCTCTCCAGAGAACTGGTTTAGCTTCATCAGTTCACCCATTTCATTATTAATCTCAACTTTTATGTCTTTTGCTTTTTCAATGATCATTATCATAAAGTGCTTTGAATGAACAAAGATTCAAGAGCCTTAACTTCTCATTTTTCAAATTTCTTTCCTTCTCAGAATTTTCAAAATTCCCATGAGTTGCAATTTCAATAAATATATATATATATATATATATATATATATATAAAGGGAGGGGGAACAAGCAGCAGATAGCGGAAGCACAACTGATAATAGTAAAATGAGGCGGCAGAGCCAGCCAAGCAGTTATATCAAAATAATTGTAAATGAAAATAAGGCAGTAGAACCAGTCAAACAGTTATATCAAAATAATGTAGTTGAAATTAAGGCGGTAGAACCAGCCAAGCAGTTATATCAAAATAATGTAATTGAAATTAAAGCGGTAGAACCAACCAAGCAGTTATATCAAAATAATTCAAAGTATTGAAAACAGAAGTGTTTATTGAAAGTAGTTCAAAACACTTACAGCAGTAGTAGTTACAAGATTACAATGATCAACAGGGATAGTAGTACAAGGCTTGAAGGCTAGTCACTAATCTAGTTACAAGCTTTGTGGGAAAGTAGTGAGAATCTCTAAGTGTTTAGGAGTCACTAAAGAAATCCTAAAGGTAGCTCTCAGACAATTCTGAAGTAAGCTTACAAAGAGGAATTCTTTCACAAAGAGAAATTCTTTCACAAAGAGGATTCTGAGTTCAATAATAAGGGACAACCCCCCTTAAATAGGCAAATAAAGCAGTGAATAGTGACGTGAATAGTAAAAGTGAATAGTGACATGAATAGTAAAAGTGAATAGTGACATTTTTACTATTCATATCAGGACTCGTGAAGGGCATCAAAATAGTAGAAAGCTTCAGGAGCACCTTTTCAGGAGTCAAAAGTATCTTGGTGTGGAGTGCCACAAGTAGTCAATAAGAGAATCAAATCAATAAGAGAATCATTTCCAGGTAAATAATGGTGAAGGCAGCATCATTATTGGCGTGTAATGCCAAAAGTAGTCAGGATGAAAGTTGGTGAATATATTTTCATGAGCATGCGTAGAATTGATAGTGTTGCCAAAAGTAGTCAAAGAAGACCATCATGAAGTTGCATGTACCATGTAGCATTATTGGTGGCATGAAGTATTATTGGTAGCATGTAGCATGTAGCATTGTTGGCCTTTTGTGCTGGCTAGGCAAATAATCAATGGGATCCAGTAGAAGCTCCTTCAGAAGGATAATCCCAAACCTGGCAGGAGTCCCATGAGGGATCTTCATTACATTCATGACCATGATAGGTGCAGTATTTGTTGCAAAGCCCACAATAAAACATAGGATCATAAATAGGATCTCCTGTGAGAAATATTCTTGGGTCAGCATGACTTGTCCATTGAAGATGACGGACAGCTGAAGCATAAGGTTTATTTATGAAAATAGAAATTCTATCTGTGCTGCCGACAAAATGGTAATCTTTCCAAAATTCATGACTGACATCTAGAATTTGATTATTGAAATAACTTCTCCAACATTCAGCAAGAGCAAATGGCTGTTGGTGGGAAACATAAGTATTACCATCATACCATTGGCCTTGGTAAGTATATCCGTTAATAAGGACAAGGTGCTTAGAGGGTTGAACATTCATCCAATCATTTATTATCCATTTTGGAAGAGTACTCCAGCATCGAATAGTAACAAGAGGGCCTTCATTTTCAATAGCTTTTTTGATGATATCAGGGAATTGACTAATTTGGCTATGGTCCGTTATTTTTATGAACCGTATGAAGCCAGATTCAAACATTTGGGATAACCAGAAGGGATCACCAAAAACATTTCTCTTAGAATCATCCTCATAATTGATCAAAAGGCCAGGAAAAGGGTGGCTCTTCTCATGGACTCTGAGACTATGTTTGAAATGCTTTTCCCATTTCTTTTTTAGGTAAACACTGGTGGGACCATTGGGTTCCATAAGAGTAGGAGTAATGAGAATCAGGATTCTGAAATATTTGAGCCAAAAATCAAGATCCTTGGTCATAGCCTTGCTTTCAAAAATACGGGCTTGTATTTCTGGGGGCAAGTTGGCAACAACACTTTTTATGGCAAATTGAGACTTCGTGCATAATCAATACCCATTATAGTCTTTTTATCCGTTGAATGGATTTCCTCCTTGCCAAGGAGTTGACTAATGAAAAGATCAATATTTGAGTCAACAGGGTGTATTTATGGGGTTTCAACAGGGTTGCTCCTATGAGCCGCATTTTCTGGATTAAGGTTAATAAGGTAGTCATTGTATACTTCAATTTGGGCTGTAAGGTTAACAAGGTGTATTTCAAGAGCCTGAAGGGTTTTTTTGAATAGGTTTTTCTGGTTTGATTTAAAAGCAGCTTGGAGATTGTCAAGAATGAATTTATGGAATCAGGCAAATCACTATAGATTCCACTGTGGAATTGTAATTCTTTTGACAAAACTTCCTGCAGAGCAATAATCATGTCACTACTGGAGTATGCAACCTCTGCTGGTACATTCTCCTAAAGGGATGTTGCACAACTGGATGTTATTCCAGAAGATGCGCCTTCATGCATTACAAAGGATTGTCCCGCTGGGAGTCCTTTGTCTTGAGGATAGTCCTGAACAGGAGCTTTCCCCTTGTTCCTCTTCTCTGCCGAAGAAGTCATTACCTTCCACTTATGTGGGGTTTGAATATTTTCTTTCTCCTGCTGGGCAAGGAAAGAAGCATTAAAACCTTTGAAAAGTTTTGCTTTAAATTTATCATTTAAATATGTTGGTACATATATATGTTGTGCAGGACAGCAATAAGAAGGAGTAGACCTAGAGGAATAGGCTTTTTGAATGCTGTTGGGGAATATGGTTGACCTAGAGGACTTGTGGTTCCTAGCAGGGTTTTCTTTAACAATTTTGGAGCAAACATCATGTAACAATTTATTAGAAAGCTGTTCAATAAATTTTTTATACTTAATTTCTTGCTTAAGGAAATTAAGATGCTTGACTTTATCATGAATAAGATTAAAGACATCAATCTCAGCACTTTTTGAACAAAAATTGAACTTCACTTTTTGTCCAAAGGGATCAGTAGTAATTTCATCATGTTCAACAAGAAAGGGATACAAAGAAGCAATGAAAGGCAATCCAAGTATCACTTTATCAGTCATATTTTTAACAAGCATAGAAGGTATCTTAAAACAAACATCAGAATGGCAAACATGAGCATTGTTCAATTCATATTTAATTTTCATTTGTGTGCCATTAGCAGATACCAATCTTTCAGTTGATTTTTCAAAATATTTAGAAGGGATCAAACCTTCTTGAATGCAATTAACATCAGCACCAGAATCAATCATGGCAATAGTATCAAAAGCATAATCATGTGAAACAACAATCCTAACTTTAGTAAACCATTTTGAAGGCATCATATGTTTAACAAGAGCAAGCTGATTATCATTCCAAGTAATCAGGTTATCAGAAACATTACCAGAAGGAGGAGTTTGCTGAGAATATCCTTTTCCATCTTGGTGCTCATCATTGTCAGACAGATTTTTATCCAGATTTTTGTCAATTTTAAGAATTAATATTTCTTGTTTAAGATCAACATTACCCTTCTTGATAGCTTTTACATCATTTTTTAATTGGATTATCTCTTGTTTAACAGTATTGATTTCTTTTTGAAGATCATGAACAGTAATTTCTTTAGATCTAACTTTATTAAATCTTTCTAATGTTTCTTCAAAGTTAATAGGAGCTTTAGGTTTTTTTAATAGTTTTGTCTCTTGTTAAGTTTTGCTTAAACTTATCAAGGAGTTCTTTTTGAAGCATGGAGTTTTCAATTTTAGCAATAGTGGTTAATAGCAGGTGTTCTTGTTCTTCTTCTTTTGTCAAAACATTAATAGATTTCATAGCATTACAACAAGATCCTTTACAACCAAATCTAATATTAGGAGTTTCAGAAGAATCACAAGACTGATAAGACAAATCTGATGAGGAGGAGAAGTCCTCTTCAAAAGACTCACTTGAAACAGCAGATTCAAGAATCTGAAACAGTTCATTTTGATCATTATCATTAATGTTTAAAATTTTTAATTTGCTTTTCAGTTTGCCAGGCTTTTGGGTACAGTCTTTACTGAAATGGCCAAATTTGCCACAGTTAAAGCACTTACATTTACCTGATCTTTGTTTAACATGTTTTCTAAAAGCAAGTTTCTTTTCAGAATAAAAATCATTGGGTTTAACAAAATGGTATCTTTTATGCTTTTTATGGGAATAACTTTTGTAAACCTTATCATGTTTACTTTTTCCTTTTGCCTGAAAGGGGCAATAGGAGGTAAACTATATTGTTCACAGAAATTACCCATTTCATATTTAGCTTTCTTTTTATTTTTTAATTGTTGCCGTAAATATTTTTCATCATTACACATGTTAATACCAAGTTTTTTAATAGTACTGAAAATATCACCATAGGTTAGATTATCATAATCAATAGAATCACTTTTACCCATTAGTTCTTGTTTTACCTTATGAGCAAAGATAGGAGGAAGGCCATCAATAAACTTCTCTTTCCAGTAAGCTTTTTGGGAATCATTCCTAAGCATAACCCTGGAGAGAAAGACATCTTGGTACCATCTATAATCAGACATAGTAGGCCATTTCAAATTATTCAGATAATCAGAAATGCGAGATGAAATATTAGATGGAGTACCAACAAAATGTTTGAGTATAGTATAGACCAAGGTATTGACACCATCAGGAATACCTCGTCCAATATCTTCATCAAAAATAGGCATACCATCATCATCTTTTTTAACAGAATGTTTAATAAGTTCTCTAGATTCTTCTATGAGATGTTTATCCCACCAACCACGAAGAGTACCAGAAAATCTAGTGACAAGCAAGTTAACAACATCAAGATGATCAAGATCATTATGATTGTTCATGTATGCAAAACCAACCATAGACATGTGAGCAAGTTTGTTAATAATTTCTTGTTCAGACAAACCATCAATATTCCATTCATACATCTTATCAGCAAAAATAGAAAACTGAGTTTGAAAAGATCTTTCTTCAAACTGCATATCAGGAGGAGTAGGTTTTGGATACCAGTTTTTTGTAAAAGTCATGGAATTGGGTTTTCCAATAAATCTTTTAATTTCTGGTTGCAAATCATCAAAAACATTTTCATATGAAACATGAGAAGATGATTCAGAATTTGTTGTTTCTTCAAAAACAGGTTCTTTTTCATGTCTTGAAATAGCACAAGCAGCACTTTTAGATGCAGAAGCTTGCTCGGTTTTAACTTTTAAATCAAAAAGCATTTTTTCAACTTTGTCAAGAGTTGAATTTTGGGAAGCAACTAAGTCAACAGTTTTACTCTGAGAAGTTTTGAAATTAATTTTTTCTCTTTGATCGCTCAAATCAATCAAAGGAATCTCAGGTTTTGGAGCAACAGTTTTTTGAACAATTTTTTCTTCAATACGGTCAAGCTGTTGACCAATGATGTGCAAAGATTCATTAGCAAAATTGTTTTGTTCAATAATAGCAGAAACAGGGGTTTTATCATTAGCAATTTTGAAAGGGGAGGCTTTCACTTCAACTTTCTCATTAGCACTTTGGCAAGCGATCAAAACAGTTTCAAGAGGAGGATGACTAGACCGAATAACGGTTTTGTCAGGTTTAACAAAATTAGATTTTCTAATGACATTTAAATAATTAGTATGAACATCATTTTTGGAAACATAATAGTTTTCAAGATAATCAAAAAACAAAATATGTTTTCTTTCTTCAACCATTTTTTCTTTCCATTTTCTTTTGACTCTGTCCTTTTCAGACTGATCAAAAGTATCTTGGTAATATTTCCTTTTTGGACGGTTTTTTAACAACATAAATTCATTATATAGAAAAACCATATCATATTCAAAAGGTTCGAGTCTGGTAAGAACTCGGAGATGATTATGAAGAATAGGGGTTTCAATAGGAGGAAAATCAGTAGCAGAAGGAGCATCAGATTTTGCATCGTCTTCATCTTCATCAACATGTTTTGTATTATCAGAAGAAAATTCAGTTTTGGTTGAATAAAAAGCATTGCTAACTTGGGAGGTGTTGCTAGCAACTCCTTTTAGCTTTAAATCTTGTTTTCGAAAATTCTTTTTCAAAAACTCATCAATTTCATGATCTCTTTTAGCAAGACTTTCAGATCCAGCAAAGGAATGTCTTCCTTCGTTGATTCTCAAAGGCTTGTTTTGAGATAAACATGTATCATCATCAAAACGTGTTTTAACAGTTCCATCAATAAATTGTTGAATATGAGTGAGATCAAGTTCATCAAAAACAAGTTTTAAAAGTTTAACAGGAGGTGTTTCTTTTTCCAAAGTCCATTCTTTAGGAAAAGTAATGTCTTCCCATTTAATCATTTTAGGAACACGAATTCGAGCATCGGGAGTGGAACATTGAATTAACATAGTATTACCAGCAGGATCTCTATCCTTAGAACAATGAGTTAATTGAAAGCCAAGCAAACGATAGTAAATACGGTAAATAAGAGCAAAAGGTCTACTACCATCATCCATATCATAACTAGATGTTAATATGTTCAAAGTTAAAGCTTTAACAATATTAGAATCATCCAAAGCAATAGCAAGATCAGGATAACAATCAAAGTAAACAGGACCATCATACAAAGAAGCAGTAATCATGCTAAGAATACTATCATTAAATTGTCTAAATCTAGCATCACGTAAACACATAAGAACAGAAGCATTGATACCTTTTCTTGTTAAAGGTTTAACAGCCACTTGAACAAGTCCAATGTGTAAATATTTAACTTTCTTAGTCATAAAACTGTTAATATCTTTTCTGGAAAATAAACAGCATTTTTCATGAAACTTAGAAATAGAAAAAGTTTGTTCAACAGTTCTGACTCTATATTCAGAGAAAACAGTATTTTCAGACCAACCAAGTTCGTAAACAGATTTAGTAGAAACTTTAGGTATGTTCCATTTTCTAAAATCAGGGTACTCACTCTTCTCTACAGTATGGTCTTCTTCATTCACAATATCAGGAGGACAACCAGTCCTGGAGCTAATAGAGGAATTGGATCTCCACATTCTTTCTATAACTATCCTAGTTATAACACTCAATTATCATGTTTTTCTCGCAACCGTTGCATTTCGTAACACATACCGCAATCAACCCTTTTTCCTCTCACGCCCTCAACGCCTCTCTCTCGGCTTACACGGGCCTCACGATCCATGCAATAAATCATAGCATTATATAGGAACTAATTAAAATCACAAGCAACCGGCAATTTGATGCATCTACCTGCCAAATTTTCTCTCATTCTTTTATTTCCTCTAAATAATAATATTAATTTTAGTGTGGAAATACATAATTTGGCCATTATTTTAAAATTTTGCATTTTCTAAAGAATTTAATTATAGAACTACATGTCAGTACTTATAGAATGACTTACCATATATAATTATTGGCAAAAGACTAAAATATAACTAAATTTTGAAGTATATATAACACTTAATCTATCTCCTATGGTTATATTATATGTTTTAGGAGTAAACCCTTTAATCTCTCTCAATATTAAAATTGATATCAACATGTACGTATCTTAATTCTTAAGCACTTGAAACAAGCTCGGTTTTCATGTGGGGAAATGTTCCACCTCTTTTAATAATAGCATTTCTTACTTTCTTCAGATTACATGGATACACTTCATCACCAGCCCTCAACCATGTCTTCTTCAACTTCATCATATGCACTGGGAAATCCTTGGATGCACTTTGTCATTGTGGAAAAAGGGCACCAGTGAAGACATCATGGACAGGTGGAAGCATCAGGAGGAGGTTTTGGGCATGTGAAAAATATCGGGTATTGTACTAATTTGAAAGAATAAAATTTTGAGAAAATCTATGAAAACAAATTTTCTTCCACAATTTTTACAACAATCTAACATGTGCGACTATAAATTGTGGAGAAAAAACAAGTCCATGTGAAAGTTCACCCAGAAAAAAAAAAAAGATGATACACTAAAAATTTTCATAATTAGAACAATATTTTTATATAAGTCCATTGACATGACACTATTTTTATTAACACCAATTACAACATGTCCCTAATTATAAACTAATTATTTGAATCTGAAAATATATTAACATCTCTCTATCTCTCTCAATCTGTTATTTAATTATTAATTAATTTTTGAACCCCTTTATTGCTGCAAGGTTGATGATAATTGTGTTTACTTTGCTTGGCTTGAGCCTCCTACATGTGCACGTGGTACAGAATTGCTGCCTTTGCTTAGAGAAGAAGGTGGCAGCAGCTCATGCAAAGGAAATTAAAATTTCTTCAAGATTCACTTTTATAACTAGTACTATTTTTGGGTTTTGTTTGATAATAGTCTTTGGGGTCCTATTTATCGGATGATATTTATGTACTCTAAAAAACTAGATATAGTTTTTTTCTTATAATAAGTTTGGTGAAATAAAAATTCTCACTTTTTTACAACTAGAGAATGTCTTGCCCAATATTTTGTAATTTTATTTAATGTTTTTGTAAGACCCATATATAAACTCAGTTTGTTTCTATAATATTTATATTGTTTTCCCATATTATTGTTGAATTCTAAGAAATTCCATTTCTTAATTCATATTTTATAGTCTAGATAGGTGTTAAAATAAGATGAGACAACAATGTTGGGCTAGATAGGTGTACTAGTGTACTTGAAGATACAAATCATACTCCTGTTCCATAAATTTATGTCCAAATGACGACCACAAAGACGAAAAACGAGATCATCCAAAATAGGTGGTGAGAGAAATAAGGATGATCACTAGAGGGCTGGTCACTAGAGGGTCATACAAGTCATTGAGAACGGCATACCAAAGGCACATCAATAGCGTTCACATAAAGCACCCTACTGCAAAATACCATCGTTCAAGCGATGACAATATAACTTTCTCTAAATGTGATGCCAGAGGGATCAAACAACTCCATGAAGACCCACTCATCATGATGCTGGTGATAAAAGGATACAACACCAGGAGGGAATTAATTGATAATAAAATCTTAGCAGATGTAATGTATATGACGGCATATCAACAGATGAAGCTGGATCTAAAACAGCTTCAACCCTTCGAATCACCTTTAGTCATTTCTTCTTCAGTCACCACAAGGACATATCCTGCACAGGTAACAAGAAAGGTAGACTTTTTGATCATTGATTGTCCTTCATCATACAATGTGATCTTACGACGACCAACGCTTAATCGACTCAATGCTGCGATTTCTACATACTGTCTTAAAGTAAAATTTTCAACCCCTCACGGGATTGGGGAAGTGTGTGGAGACCAGCTGTTAGCAAGGGAATGTTACCAGGCAATGCTTTCTTCCAAAGAGAATCATACCTAGATGGTAGAGGAAGAACTTGTAAAACCAATCGAAGACCACCAATCTAGGTGGGGAGCTTAAACCATCATTGAAAAAGGAGATGGTAGAATTTTTGAAGAAAAAGTTGGATATCTTTACTTGGACCCATGAGGATATGCTAGGTATAGACAATAGTGTGACAAAACACCGTCTTAATGTCGACCTAACAAAGAAGCCTGTTTAACAAAAACGTAGGGTCTTCGCTCCGAAGTGAAAGGAAGAAGTGGAAAAGCTCCTAACTGTGGGCTTCATCTGAGAAGTCTATTACCCTAAATGGCTCACTAATGTTGTCATGGTGAAGAAGTCCAATGGGAAGTGGCGAATATGCATGAATTTCACAGATCTCAACAAAGCATGTCCAAAGGATAGTTTCCCTTTTCCTAGGATCAATCAACTTGTGGATTCAATAGCTGGTCATGAATTGCTAACTTTCATGAATGCATTCTCAAGTAATAACCATATTTGCATGAATAAGGAAGACCAAGAAAAGACAGTATTTATTACCAACCAAGGGTTGTACTATTACAAAGTCATGCCATTTGGATTTAAATACGTAGGAGCCACCTACCAAAGACTGGTAAACCAAATGTTTAGCAAGCAGATAGGGCGAAATATGAAGGTCTACGTGGATGACATGCTTGTAAAGAGTGAGGCAGGATCTCATCTGGAAAACCTTAAAGAAACCTTTGATACTCTAAGGAAATATTAGATGAGGCTAAATCTAGCAAAATGCATGTTTGGAGTCTTGTTAGGGAAGTTTCTCAAATTTATGGTCTCTCAACGAGGGATTAAAGCAAACCCAGAGAAGGTCAAAGCTAGACTCGACATGATCTCTCCGAGAAGTGTGAAGGAAGTACAAAGACTAAGTGCCTTCCTTTCTTTAAGATGCTTAAGCAAGCCTTCCAGTGGACAGAAGAGTGTGAAGTAGCTTTCCAGAGCCTTAAGGATTATCTGTCCAAACCCCTGCTTTTAAGTCCATCTATAGAAAAGGAAGGCCTATTCCTTTACTTTGCTATGTCCCAAATAGTAGTTAGTTTAGCATTGATTTAGGAGGAATTCAGGGTTCAATGGCTAGTTTATTACACTAGTTAAGCCTTCTAGGGTGCCGAGGTGAAGTATCCACTAATAGGAAAGATGGCTTTTTCTTTGATCATCACATGAAGGAACCTCCGTCCATACTTCCAAGCCTATACCATTATGGTAATGACAAACCAGCCCATCAGAAAAGCCATATGTAGGCCTAATGCAGCAGGACAAATGGTTCAATGGACAATCGAGATAAGCCAATTCGATATTAAGTACAAGCCATGGACTGCGATTAAAGCTCAGGCGTTAGTAGATTTCATTGTTAATTTCACCCTGTCAGATCCTACCCTAAAAGCAGAGTATTAGACGGTAAATGCAAATGGTTCATCTGTTACAGGCCTCAGAGGGGAAGGCGTGATAATATTCTCTCCTGAAAAAGATATCCTCAAGTACAGAGTTCAACTCCAATTCTCAGCCACAAACAACGAAGTAAAGTGTGAAGCAATTCTCAGCAGCTTAAGAGTAGCGAAAGCTCTAGGAGACAAGAATTTGAAACTGAAAACTAATTCCAAGTTGGTTGTTGGACAATTAGTATGAAGTAAAGGAAGAAAGGATGAAAGGTACTTGAAACTGACTAATCAATTGGTTTCTTTTTTTGATGACTTTAGGTTTGAACAAGTCCCATGAGAGGAGAATTTAGAAGCTGACAAAGTGGCCAAGTTGGCATTGTCCAACGATACCACAGAAAGTCCTGTACTATACATGGAAGTACAGATGATCCCAAGCATAGAAGAGCTAAACATCTTCTAGGTACAACCCACGAATAATTGGATAGATCCAATCCTATCCTATATTAGAGATAGCTAGCTTCTATTATATCCTAACTAATCAAATTATGACACATCATTAATCTCAAATTGATTATAATTATAACCAATTGGAGTTAATTATTCATAATCACATATAGTCGGACTCAATTTGCGATAGTACATCTCGGCCATTAAAACTTGACTTTGTGATAGCTTTCAATCTGATGGCCCGATTAAGGCTTATGACTAGATGATTTGATCATTACAATATTAAGATCATTTTGGTGAAGTGAGATTAAGGATCAAAATCAAGATGCATATTTCCAAGGTAAAATTACCCTTTTATCCTCCATGTAAGGTTAAACGCAGGTTGCAAAATGAGGTGTCAACATTTAGAAGAAGGATTTGAATAAGTTTCTTAGAATAATCTTTGAATGCTCTTGAGGCATAATTTCTCTAGATTTTTGACATGTAGTAAAATTGGTGTTGACTAAGAGGGATGCCCTTTATTTATTGCAGTTTCTTAGGAAGATTCCAACTTTAAATTGAACTCCTTAAGGATAAGTAGTGATTTTTTGTTGGCTCAAAATTAAAGAGTCCCATGAGGACATGTTATTTGTGGATAAATATCTCTATTTTTATTTTTCTTAATAAAGGTAGTTATCAAAAAATTTAATTATAAATTAATATTTTTTGGGGGCCCAAGTGACATATGGAAAATTTTAATTTGCCAATGTGATGTTGTCTTGGATGACACATTTCAACTCTTAATCTATTTTATTTAATTAATTTAGTAAATTTGGTATTTGTCACTAAACTTGATGTGACGCTTTGTAATTGGCTTAATAAATTTTTCTCTCCTACAATAGATAGTAATCTTGTAGCATGTAATTTCATATCTTTGTTCACTACTGAAGCAAAATACAATGCCATTGGAAGGTGTCATACTCAACTTCTTTGGATTAAAAATTTTGCTACAAGACTACGGCATTAATCAAGGCACCCACTCTTGACAATAACTCTTTATCATCAAACTAAGACACTAATCGATATTTGGTGTAGGCGATGATTGAGCCTTAAATCTCTTATTCAACCATCAGAGACTTTACCAATTGAACTAACTGCATGTTGATTGTTCTTTTTGACAATTACTAGTGCTATTAACATCTTGAAGAAGTTAGGGAAGAAAATAAGTTATGAATCTTATCCAACATTATTGTACTATTTTTTTTATTATTACTATAAATTCACACACACTCACACAAGATAGAGGAAAGGGGGAATTTTGAAAGACTTAGAATACATAACATACTCAAAAGGGCCTAATATTCATGTAGAGTTTATTGATGATCTTTTAGAAAACTAGGTTGTATCTTAAGTTCATTCATACTGAACACCAACTTGCTAATATTTTCACTAAACCACTCAATTGCCTTTGCTTTGAGTTTCTTCAACAAAATATATCGATGTCTATGCCATTCCTTGAGTTAGCTGATACTTCTACTAGGTTGCACCTTCATGTCCACCATTCATCCTAGGAGTTACATTCCACCTTGTGTTTGAGAGTGGGAGTGTTAGAGATAGCATGGTTGTGGTTGTTGTGCAATGGCCCAAGTGGCCCAATTTAGTGTAAAGCCCTTCTAAGGTTATTCTAACTTTGTTATTCCTATATAAACCTTATGTGGAGGACTAAATTTCTCGGTTCGAAGTAAATCAAAGGAGTAAAATAGTTCCGCAAATACGAATTTGTATTGATGAATGTGTGGTACAATTTTCTGTAATTACAATCCTCTGATTCGATCTCCTTAAAAGATTTGTGATATGGTTTTGATTTTAAACACAAAGTATCCTTCAATTTGGCTGAAGGATAGATCGAAGATCTTTGAAACAGAATTACAATGAATTTCTGGCTATGAGCTTGTTAGAAATCCTTCGTTCTTCACGTTCTTCGTGTTCTTCGCGTGTTCTTCGTGTGTTCTTCTTGTGTTCTTCGTCTTCGAAGGTTTATGGTGGAAGTTCTTCGGGGCTTTGGAGGCTTGAATCCGTAGAGCTTTGTTGATTTATGGTTTATGAGGTTTCTGGAGGCTTTTGAGCTTGATTCCAGTGATCTTTGAGATTTAGGAGGATGATTTGGATGATTTAGCTTCGAATGTTCTTCGTATTCGAAGGTTTGTGGTGGAAGTTCTTCGGGGCTTTAGAGGCTTGAATCCGTAGAGCTTCACTGATTTGTGATTTATGAGGTTTCTAGATGCTTTTGAGCTTGATTCTAGTGACCTTCAAGATCTAGGAGGATGATTTGGATGATCTTTCTTTGAATGTTCTTTGTATTCGAAGTTGAAGTTCTTGAAGTTCCTGGAGGCTTCGAGGCTTGATTCCAGCAGAGCTTCAATACTTCTGAGTGCTTCTTTGATGCAGCTTGTGCTCTAGATAGCTTGGTGTCCAAATGCCTTAGGAAGGCTTCTATTTATAGGAGTTTGGAGGTAGGTGAGCGACATGTGGCGGAGCCTGATTGGTGACACATGTCACAGCTTGATTGGTCCGCTTGTGTCATCGCTTACACAGCCGGATTGCTTGAGTCATCGCTTACACAGCCGGACTCACTTGCATCATCGCTTACACAGTCGGATTCGCTTGCATCATCGCTTACACGCGCCTCCATGTGATTAGTATTTTGCATGTTTTTCCTGTATGAAATTTAGCAAATTTTCAGTAGCAGTATATAATGCTTTGTAATTAGCCATACCTTGCGGACTTGGTGGCATGACATGTCAACTTGTGATAGGCCGGGAATTTTCCCTCTCTACACCTTATAAGAGTCATTGTAATCAACACCTCATAATAATATAACAACATAGCCGCTAGGGCTTTACACCGTGGACATAGGCTGCCAAGCCAAACCACGTAAACCAATCTTCCCTCTTTCTCTCTCCTCCGATTTTGGTTCCACATCTTTCTCTTTTGATTTTAACACTCAATCATCAAATACACTATGTAATTGATGTCCTTACTGTAGGAACCAAATTGACCCCTACCAAAATGATATTTTTGTCATAAATAAATAACAAAAGTCTAATTGATCAATCCTCTCAAACTTTGGGCAAATATTCTCTACCAAATATAATGGGCATTTTAATTAAAAGATTAAAAAGAGTAACTAAAACATAAAAGATTAATGCTAGAAAATAAATTAACTAAGATAGAAAAGAGTAATGCTAGAGTCAAAGGTAATTGCTGAGCAGATCGATGGTTGGCAGTGGGCTACTTGAAATCTAGGGAACGCTAAATAAATGTGGCTCTAATATGATAAATTATTAATTGTATTAAAAGTATAAACTATTAAGAAATGGTATATTTAAAACGATTTTCTTTCTTGGGACAGCTGTAAGTTTAATTGGGTTACTTGAAGGACTTATAAGTGCCTAACTGAATATATATTTTTTACTGTAATTGTAAAATGAATGGGAAAAGAAAGTATGATCTCTTTAAAGTTTATCCATGCGACTGCACCACTTGGTCCATGCAACCACCGTATGATCTAAGGGGCAATGGAGACGGAGTGAAACACAGAGAGGGGTGAGAGAGAGGGCTTGAACGAGACAAAGAATTGGAAACTAATATAGAGAGATGAAAAAGTGATAGGAAGAGACAAAAAAATAAAATAAAATAAAATAAAATAACTATTAAATAAGTTTACAATCTTGCTATAGTACCATCATAAATTTAGGATGATACTGCAACTAAGTTGTAAAATTTTTTACAATTAGAAATCTGGATAACGCATCTTATTAGTGGCTTGATGCTAAAATATTATAGCATATCTAGAGTTTTACAATTCTCGCTATTGATCTCTAAAATGGATAGTCACATGTACTATGGGATTAGTAAAGTATTAATAACAAGGGTAAAATGCAAAACTGACTCTCTAAATTTTTTCAGATTTCATTTTAGTCCTTTAACTTTAATTTGTTCATTTCAGTCCTTTAATTTTCAAGTTATTCAATTAAAGCTTTTCTATCATCTTTTGTTATATATTGCAGTTAATTTTTCAATTTTTTTTAACTTTTCTTCAAATTTTTTAAATTAAAAAAATTCAACTAATGATTAAAAAATATTTTTTTGATTTTTTTTTTCAAAAAAGTTCAATAAAAGTTGACAAAAAATCCTTAATTGAATAAATTTGAAACTTAAAGGACTACAATGAATGAAAATAAAGTTAGATAATTAAAATGAAATCTGAATAAACTTAGAGGGTTAATTTCGTATTTTAACGTAATAATAATAATAATGACAAGCATGATTTCCTTTTTGAAAAAGGTATTCGTCTATAGCACGTGACATGCACCTTGTTGAGAGAACGTGACAATTGTGTTCTCTTTCTTATCTCCCAATGCATCCATCCCACCTACTACTACTCAATTGGGCAAATGGCTAATGGCAACGTGGAACAAAGTTTCTCTTCAAACTGGTTTGGAGAAAATTCCTATAAACTCATCATATATCTTTATATTAACTGTGAATTTCAAGAAGATTATAGATCAATTGATATGTTATCAAATAAATGTTATAATTTCAAGTTTTTGTGATCTAAAGTTGCATATAAAAAATAAGTTAATTGATCAAATAGTAAATAACATCCAATTTAAATGAAATTTGATACATATGTTAAGAACATAAGGAACATGAAATCCAACGGTTAGATTTTCAAAATTCACATCAAAAAAAGAAATATATGAGAAGTTTGAAGATTTTATCTCCAAGTAGTTTGGAGAGAAGTTTTGTTTGGCATCGTGGGTGGACCCCTTTCACATGCAAATACCAAGTTGAGCTTGCATCGGGGTCCCATCACCACTATTCTAATTTAATCGTAATTCAAGAATACTCAAACTCAAGTAATAACTCCGGGCAAAGAATAGCAAATATGTTATTGTTTTTCCTATCAATATATATATATATATATATATATATATCTATGTTTTTGTTTTTCATTAAAATTTATTACTATTCTCTTTGAAACTTTAAGAGTAAAACTTAAATGCAATACTTTCATTATGTTTCTTAACACATGCTTTTTAATAAGCAGGGTAATAGAATTAAGTAGTGGCTCTCTCTTAAAAAAAATATATAAATAAAAAATAAAAAGAAGAAGTAGTGAGATGTGCTATTGTGTGTGTGTGGTACCAATAGACTTACCAAAAAGCTCAAATACCAATGTATCATAAGGCAAGAGGTAATACAACCAAATGTGCATTCCTAAATTTTATCCTTATAAAAATTTTTTCTTATGTATCAAGTTATTATTCATAGTGATCACCGAACTAAGTTTCTCTGTAGCAACTGAGCGTTGGCCTCTAACTTATCATTGCACAGTAGAATTGAGTTGTCCCTTCATTTTGAAGGTGCTGTTGGTGTTCCTTGGAGTAACAAGTTTGCTTCTCGGCTAGTGGGTATTTTTTTTCTAGAGAATTGGGAAACAAATAAGTGTTTAGTTTGAAAAACCATTCTCTTGGACTATGGATGATCTAACTTAGACTTGGAACCATCTCACCCTAACTGATAGGGAGGGTCCGGGATGTAGATTAACTACTGAGGACAGTTTGGAAGATTTTTCAATAACCGCAAAGTTCTTTACGAAGAGAGCTTTTAACATCGATGTCATTGCACGTACTTTTAATCCTCTGTGGAGGTCTCGGAATGGAATCAAGATCCAGAACTATGGAGATCATACGATTCTATTTACGTTTGACAACATGAACAACGTGGGCAGAATTATCTCCAATGAACCATGGAGTTTTGATAAGCACTTGGTCGTGAAGCGGAAGTATGAAAAAGAAACTCCGGTTGCTAAAGTCAAATTTGACGGTAAGTTTTTGGGTCCAATTACATGGTATCCCACCTCGCTATATGACAATGGAGGCGGCTTTGAAGATTAGTGAAGTTATTGGAGTAGTGTCTCGTCCAAAAGAGTTTAAGTAGATCGATGGTGGAAACTTCCTTCGCCTAAAGGTAATTTTAGACTTAACGCTCCCATTGTGCTGTGGTCACCTAATATCTCTAGAGAATGGGAAACAAATTTGGATAAGTTTCAAGTACGAAAAACTGCCAAATTTGTGTTATTGGTGTGGCCGCCTTAAGCATGACGACAAGGATTGTGAAATTTGGATTGACAGTGAAGGGGCTTTGAAACCAGAGGATAGACAATTTGGTCCAGGATTACGAGCTCCAGCTTTCATTCAAACAAGAAAGACAGGTTTGACGGTGCCGGGTTTTTACACGGCGAGGAAAAAATCTGAGTTTTCTCCTTCCCCAATGGATGCTGATAATTCTGCCAAGACAGGCCAGGTACCGATGAGTCTCAAGGAGAAAGGGAACGATGGTGGTCGAAATTGGGAGGTCGGACAAGAAGCAAGCCAATCGTCCACTCCCGATTTGGTCCGTAACACATGCCCAACCGCTATCCAAGTGACAGAGGTGCAAAGGGAATCAATGAAGGATGATAACAACGGTATTAATTCAGCCTTCAAGTCAGGTGTTAAGACCCACTCCGTTATTGATACATATCAAGAGGAGTTCGAATTTCATTCAAACACAATTAATGCCCTAATTACCTCTCAGACCGTTGGCCACATGGAGTATCAGGATTTTAATGCTAAGTTAAAGGAGATTGACACGGCACTTGCTAAATATGACAACGGGAAGGAAGCAGAATTAAACCCCAATGATGACAAATCACGTGCCACTAAATCAGGTTCACTCCAAACCAATTCTAGTGAAGCACATGACTCAGCTAGGGCTGCACACTCCTTTGCCACGCTTCGAGTCTTACCAACCTGGACAAGGAAAAATCGTGTAGCAACAGGCAGTTAACATCTAGGTTTTGAGCATCTCTGTGGCAGAAAACGGGACTTCACAGAGAAGGAGTCATTATCAGAATTTCCTACCAAACGTCCTCAGAGTATTCAACATGCCAATGGTGACTATCTTAAAGTGGTGGAGGCTGTTGAACAGCCCCGCCAAGTCCAATGAATTGCCTTAGTTGAAACTGCTGTAGTTTAGAGCAATCATGGGCAGTTCTAGCTTGAACTCATTGACTTGGTGAAAAAAACACTTTCCCTCCGTTCTCTTTCTCATGGAAACAAAATCTAAAGACCACAATCTAAAAAAACTTTGTTCGAAGCTTCACTTGGAGAATGTTTTTATTGAGCCTCGGATTAACACTAGTGGAGGATTCAAGGACAGAGCCAGAGCCAAAGCCAAAGGTTTGGGGGAGCAAAGTTTGGACTTTTATTTTTTTTTTTTTTTTTTAAATTGCAATATTTTGGTCATTAAGAGAAAGAATTTAGGCTAATTTTGATATTGAGAATCCAAAGAATGTAGTACCAGAACTTGATTTGTGTTAGAATTAAAAAGCTTGTTTTTAATTGTTTTTATTTTGTTTCATTCATGTGCTCTGTTCCTTGTATATATAAGCAGAGCTGCAATTTCCTTATTCATTCAATGAGATATTTCTATCTCTTATCTTCATCTCTAAGTTTATATTCTTATATGAAATAGCAAATAACATATATATATATGGGGAGTTGTGAGGGCCCTGGTCATAACATAGCTTTGAGATTTTTTTTTTTTTTTTTTTTTTGGGCTAATTGAACATTAACATTAAATATACCTATACCTATCGAAAAAAAATTTCCCCAAAATCCAAGGGGGGCCATGGCCCCCCCGGTCAAAGGGTAGCTCCGTCCCTGGGAGGATTGGCACTTTACTGGAAGGAGGGGATTGATCTCAAAGTATTGGACTCAACACCAACTTACATTGATGCAATAGTTAACCCAAGAATGGATGACGCCTGATGGTTAAAGGGTTTCTATGGGAATCCAATAACAGCAAAATCGGGAACATTCTTGGGCGCTACTAAAACACCTCTGTCTGAAACTGGATCTACCATGGTTATGTGTGGGGGATTTCAATGAGATCACCAAAGCAAAAGAAAAGAAGGGTGGTGCTCTCAGACCAAAACGCTAGATGAAAGCATTTAGAGACGCTTTGGATTTTTATGGATTCCAAGACTTGGGGTTTGTTGGTTCACCATTCACTTGGTGCAATAACCAATTTGATGGAGAGGTAACTTGGATTCAGCTATATCGAGGGATGGCAACCAAATCATGGTCACAATTGTTTCCCACAGTTCATGTTCATCAACTTCTACATACATTATCTGACCATTGTTCATTGTGGTTATGTTTTGACGATGAAAATGTTAGATTTAACAAGAAATCCAGGCCCTTTCATTTTGAGGCGGTGTGGCTGAAAGATGAAAGTTGTGAAAGGGTTGTCAAAAAAGCATGGAGTGGTAGAAATATGGGGGAGCCAGTTGATAGACTAATCCGAAAGTTAAATGCTTGCAGATCAAGTCTGCAAACCTGGAGTATAATCTCTTTTAGCAATATTCGTCGTTTGCTAACCCAAAAAAAGAAGCAATTAGCACAAGCGGAGGCTATGTCTGTGGCCAGGGCTCATCATGACCAAATTCGTGTTCTTAGAAGTGACATGTAAGGACTCACGCTAAAGGAAGAATGCTTGTGGCACCAAAGATCAAGGGTTGATTGGTTGAAGAGTGGTGACATGAACATGCACTATTTCCATAGTCGAGCAACACAATGAAACAAGAGGAATTTTATTTCCAAATTGAACTAGAATGACGGATCGATGGTGACAGATGAAAAACAAATTGGGGATTCCATGGTAGACTACTTCAAACAGTTTTTTAATTCCACCATGCCCTCGAGCTTTGATCAGATTCTCCAAGGCATTGATACAAAGGTCACTCCAGCCATGAATGCAAATCTCACAAGGGAATTTACCGCAGATGAAGTTGAACTTGCTTTGAAACAAATGAAACCCTTAACAACCCCAGGCCTGGATGGTATGTCCCCAATTTTTTTCAAGTCTTGCTGGAATTTTATTGGACATGATGTCATTAATGCTTCTTTAGCAATACTAAATTTGGGTAATGTGCTAGCTAATCTCAATCATACTTACATATCACTCATTCCAAAAATAAAATCTCCAGAAAAAGCCACTGATTTTAGACCAATAAGTCTTTGCAATGTCTTATATAAAATTGTCTCTAAAACCATAGCCAATCGCCTAAAAAAACTTCTCCCAAAATTGGTGTCAGAATCCGAAAGTGCATTCATGTCAGATAGACTTATTTCAAACAACATCCTTGCAGCTTTTGAAACCCTTCACCACCTCAAGACCAAAACAAAAGGGAAAACTAGATACATGGCCATTTATCTCGATATAAGCAAAGCATATGATAGAGTGGAGTGGGCGATCTTAGAAAAATTAATTGAAAAATTGGGCTTTGATAATAGGTGGATCATACTTGTTAGTTCTTGCATTCGATCTGTCTCTTTCTCTGTATTGGTAAATAATGAACCCCATGGTAATTTCACTCCTAACAGGAGACTCCGCCAAGGGGACCCGCTATCACTTTATTTGTTTCTCTTGTGTGTAGAAGGGCTACATTCACTTATCCAACAAGCTGAAATTCTAGGCTTAATCGAAGGAGTCTCTCTTTACAGTGTGGGTCCAAAGGTTTCACACTTGTTCTTTGCCGATGATAGCTTGCTCTTTTGTCGGGCAAATTCACAAGAGGCTAGTACTATCATGGAGATTTTGAAATAGTATGAAGAAGCATCAGGGCAACAAATAAACCAAGAAAAAACTCAACTCTTCTTTAGGCCCAACACGGATCCACACATGCAGGAGGAAATAAAAACTTTGTTAGGAGTGGCAGCTACTACCAATTATGAAAAAAATCTCGATTTACCCTCATTTATGGGGAGAGGAAAAAAACAAAGTTTCAGTTACATTAGGGAGAGAATTTGGCACAAGATGTAAGGGTGGAAAGAAAGATTACTATCATAAGGCGGTAGAGAAGTGTTGATAAAAACTGTCCTTCAAGCTATGCCCACTTACACCATGGGATGCTTCAAACTCCCAAAAAGTCTATGCAAGGATATTGAATCTCTAATTCGGAAGTTTTGGTGGGGCTACAAGGGGGAAGCATGAAAAATTCATTGGGTGGGATGGAAAAAATTGTGCAAGTCAAAGTGCTAAGGAGGGTTAGGATTCAAAGATATTTAACTCTTCAATATTGCTATGCTGGGTAAGCAAGTTTGGCAGTTGCTCCATAATAAAGAATCTCTCTTCTACAAGGTCTTCAAAGCCATATATTTGCCCAATTATTCTATTTTGGATGAGGGGGTGAAGGTGAATGGCTCATATGCTTGGCAAAGCATACTAAAAGCATGTGTGGTGGTGCGGATGGGGTCCAAATGGAGAATTGGGGATGGACAATCTGTCATGATCCGTGGGGACAAGTGGCTACCTGATTTGTACTCTAGCCATGTGGTGTTGCCGCAGAAAAACTTCCCCAACAATACTCGGGTTTGTGCTCTTATTGATGAGGAAAATAGATGCTAGATGGGGACCGAATACGTGAGGAATTTCTGCCACATGAAGCTGAAGCAATCCTTAGCCTACCTTTAAGTTTTAATGGCAAGGAGGACAGGTTGATCTGGGATAAAACGACGAATGGTTATTACACCACCAAATCCGCATATTGACTTCTATTAAAAGTAGTAGAGGCATCGGCACCTAGCACTTCAAACTCAGCGGCTCAAAACCATTTATGGTAGGAGCTTTGGTCACTGAATGTGCCTAACAAAATTCGTCATTTCATGTGGCGAGTGGCCAATGATTCCCTTCCAACAAAAAAGAACCTGCAGAAGTGGAATATTACTCAAGACCCAAAATGTGATTTTCATATGGAAATTTGATTAAAGTTGTGATTTTTTTTGCTTAATTTTGTTGTTGTAGGCTATGGTGAATAATTTTTAAGATGCACATGAGTTGATTGATACAGCGATTTCGACGTCATTAAAGGAAAGCAAGCCTGTTTACAGTTTATATTAATATAAACTGTAACTAGTGGTGAGTTTTCTTCTCTTTAATTGATATTTTGGTGTTGTTAAATTGTTTGGTTTATGTTGTGTACTAATACTTGTGTCTCTAATTTTTTTTTTTTTTGAGGGGTTATTATTAATTACAGTTGTATTAAAAATGGGTTGACTGTTTAAATTATAGTGAAAATTTTGTTTTTTCCTAAGTATGAATAACATCCATATAACTAAGTAAAAATTTCTAATTAAAATTTTGCTAGGAATTTCACCATGGAAATGATTATGGATGAATTCTATTCCATGAAAAATCGTTGTCAGACATGATTTTGATGTGATATGTTTTTTTTTTTTTGTGTAGATATTTTTGTATATGTCTATAGTGAACTAGATAGTTTTCGCATGTTCATTAATGTTTAAGATATAGCAAAATTAAAATTTCATATTCAATAAACTTGGGATTTATGTTTTTTATATCAATACTTCGAATCGCCCCCCTATAAAAATTCCTAGCTACGCCCTTGTTGAAGATGGAATGCATGCAATATGGGGCTGCCAAATGGTTAATCAAGTGTGGTGGGAACTGGAAAATCGCAGAGAGTACTTGAATGAAAAATTTGCTAGCTTCCATGATTTGCTACAAGGAATCCTTCCTCAAAAAAATCCAAAGCATTTATCGGATGGAGTATCTGGCATGAACGAAATGCAAGGAGGGTGGGCTCACCTTCTCTGCCAATGGAAAAAATTTATAGAGATGCTGTGGAGCGCATGAAAGAGTTCCAGTCAGTCCAAGAAGAACCTAGAAACCAAATAACGATGCCCACCGAACCCACTAGCTGCCACCTTTGCCATCAGTTTACAAAGTTAACTTTGACAACGCTACTTTTCAGGACATTGCCTCGGCAGGTTTGGGAGTGGTAGTCTGTGACTCAGAGGGCTTGGTCATTGCAGCGCTATCGGAACGAATCCATTTACCTCCAACTGTGGCAGCCTTGGAAGCATTGGCTTGCAGGAGGGCCATCTTATTTGCAATAGAGATTGGGCTTCAGGATGTGGTATTCGAAGGTGAATCAGAGGTTATCTTTAAACTCCTCACCGTAGAACAGCCTTGCATGTCAGCATTTGAGCACATTATTGGGGACTCACGTTCCTTAGCAGCAAGATTAAGGATGACTTCTTTCACACACACCAAGCGCCAAGGCAACAACATTGCAGACAAACTCGCTAAGCTAGCAAAGAATTTGTATGAACCACAAGTATGGTTAGAGGACATTCATAGCAATGTAACAGAGCTTGTAACTGTTGACAGATCTTTTCTGCATTTTTAATGACAAGATCTTTCTGGTTTCTCAAAACAAAACAAAAAAAGAAGTTATTATTCATAGTATCTATGTCTATCACTAATATCATTTTACAACTTATCACCTCATTGTGAAAAATTATTATCAAGAGAAGTTTGTGACTGAGAGTCTAAAATTATTAGATAAAGATTTGAAGTTAGAGAATCAGAGTGAGAATGACTAAGGCCTTGTTTGGATCTTTTTTTTGCTCACTCAATTTTCATCACTCATTACTCATCACTCTTCACTCATCACTCATCACTTATCACTCATTACTCATCACTTAAAAATACTATACCCGTTTGGCACCATCACTCAGTTATCATCACTCATATTTTTCACACTAATTGTGGGTCTCATTTCTATCAATCTTTGCAGCTTTTTCTTTTTCTTTGTGTTTTTTTTTTTTTTTTCAGTAGCCAGATCACCCAAACCCAGTGAAGGAAAAAAAAAATTCTGTTAACATGAAGACCAAACCCAGAAAAAAAAAAAAAAAAAAAAAAAAAAAAAAACTAACATTAAGACCGAACCCAAAAAAAAAAAAAAAATCAACTGGTCAAAAATTTGGGCTGTGGGTCTCCCAATGTGTGTTTAATTATAAAAATGCCATTAATTTATGAGTTATGGAAACTAAAAACAGCCAAAATGTGTTTTCAGTTTCCATAACTCATAACTCAAAAATCAGATAATTGAGTGATAGAAACAGAGTTATGGAAATTGAGTTATCTTGCTTCCAAATAAAGTTCCTACTATGGGTCTCACCATTTTTGAGTTATGAGTTATGAAAATAGAGTTATGAGTTATGAAAACTGATGATCCAAACACCCCCTAAGTAAGAGTAGATTAAAGACTATAGTACTACCAACAAGATCATCGCCGCCACGTGCGGTGTCTAGGAGGGGCAAGCAGGTCAAAGACTTTCAAAATTCAATAACAAATCCACATGTCTTCATTCCATTGGTCAGTTGACGTGTACATTGTGAAGGTATCATTATTACCTTCATTCTTTCCCATCATTTACGTCTATATCCCTACATATAATAAAAACTATAATAGGCAAGAAAATCTAAAAGCAAGGTAAATGTGTAAAGAGAAATGATATGTCCAGAATATTTTCACAATATTTTCACAATATTTTTATAACAAATCTTAAGTGGCAGGTTGTTACTGGTTGTTATTGTTGGGGCAAAAAAGTATCTTAGTGTTATGTTTAAATTTAAACCAATAACAACTAACCATTTATGATTTGTTGTGAAAATGTTGTAAAAATGTTATGGACGTAGCATCTCTCATGTGTAAATGTTCCAGTAAACAAACCTCTCTCTAAAAAAAACCTCTTTTTCCTCTGTGCCTCTCTCGCTCTCTCTCTCTAAAAAGAAAAGCCCTTTTGGTGGGTTGGTTTTTCACTCTTTTGTGTTTGGAATGGTGTTAGACAAGGCAGCTCGTTTCATGGAAGACCTGTTGGACTTTGGGTCGGACATAGTCGAGGAAGACGAAGAAGATGATAAGAAAATGAAAGTTCTATGCCAGCTTGACCCGACGTCGTCCTCATCATCATCGTCATTTGGTGTTTTGTGTTCGGAAGTTCCTACCTGTTTGTTACCAGTAAGTTTTATCAGTTATTTTATTTGGTAACATTTTTTGTTTTCTATTTTTAAAAACTTGTTTTTGGTAATAGAAAGAAAAAAAAAATTCTTATATTTTTGAAATCAAAAACATGTTTGATGAGAATGAGACATCTTAATAGGGTTAGGCTAGATGTGGGGGTAAGAAATTATTGGGTCAGAGAAAATGAAAAAAAAAAACTGAAGAACGAGTTCGGTGGTGACTCGGCCGAGTCTAAGGCTTACGTGGGGATACCCTTAGTGGGTATTTATTGACTCAGTCTGACTCGGTTAGGGTTAATGTTTCGAACCAAGTTGACTAGGACGTTTTTCGAACGAGTCTCTGAGTTTGGATTCCCCGAGTCGAGCATGTTTTGTAATGACTCGGTCGAGTCAAAGCTGATGGCTTCGACTGGGTACTGGGTACTGTGATAGAAAGAGAGAGGCTGCTGGTGGAGATGTAAAGTGTAAACCCTAGATGGCATTTTTTAACATAATTTGGAATAGAACTGAAGGGTATTACCGTCAATTTGCAAGTACAATAAGTCTTAATTCTCGTGAGCTGTGACTCACTAGGTTGTAGTTGTACCAATAATAAATATTGTCCCATATCTTCCACCACCTTTGATACTCCCACTCAAACCATGTCATAAAGTCAATATTGACCATCATCCTTTTGAACATTCTCTTATAATAATAATAATAATAATAATAATAATAATAATAATAATACAGAAGATAATAGCCTCTCACTTCAATTTTGGGGGTTGTTGGCACGTGCTTAAACTTAAAATGGTGATGTCTCGGCACTTGTGTAATTAAGGGGCGTTTGGATTATGATTTTAAACAACAATTTTCAGTTTTTAAATATTATTACATGTGTCTCTGTACACTTTTTACCCACACGTATTTCTATAAATATTTTTAAACAATAACTTTTAGTTTTTAATCACATATATCAAATGGGGCTTAATTATTCTGATTTTGGGGGTGGTGACTTTTGTTTGTGGTTAAACATAGGAGGAGTTTGAAGGAGGAGAACTGGAATGGATGTCTAAGAAAGACTTATTCCCAGCAGTGGAATCATTCATTCTCTTGGAGGACCCAAGAACTACTCTCCCAAAGCACAACAGCCCAGTCTCTGTGCTTGTAAACAGCACCACCAGTAGCCACAGTAATAGCAACAGCAGCGGAACCAACAGCAATAGCAATGGCAGCAACAACAACAACAAAACTCTAATGAGCTGCTGCGGCGACAGTTTCAAAGTCCCTGGCCGCCGCGCACGAAGCAAGCAGTGCTGGAGGCTGCGCCATGATTATCAGCTTTTTTGGAGCTAAGAGGCAGCCGCAGCCAACAAGATTGTGAAAGCTGAGAGGGAAGTGTTGACGATGAGAACTACAACGACTACTACTGTCAGTTCTATAAGCAGTTCTCCCTCTTAACATGTTCAGGAGTGAAAACTTAGATATTAATAATTAGTGGTCAAGAGTTTTGTAAATGAACAGCACAGTTGTTCTCTTTTATAAGGAAGTCAATTAAAGGTAAATATTGAATTATATAAAAATAAAAATAAAAATTTAAGCATAAGTTATTTTTTTATTCTTTTAATAAAAGAGATGAATTGAATTGTAAGTTCTTTTTTTTTTTTTTTTTTTTGGAGAAACCAGACTACATGTCTAGGCTTTTATTGAATAGAAATAACAAGAGTTCAGTGAACATCAAACAAAAGTAAGGAAACCATGTCCTCAGGAGGGGAATTAAACCAGACCTAAGCACTCCTATAAGCTTTTGCTTTTTTAGCTATTGCATCAGCCACACAATTACAAACTCGACTAGTATGAGCAAATGCAGAGACTGAAACACCAAAGCTCGATTGCGAATGTCTTCAATGACGACACCGTAAGATGAAAGACCAGCATTGTTTTGGTCTAAAGCATTGATCACCATAGCTGAATCCCCTTCAAAAATCACTATCTGTACTCCAATTTCTGCAGCAAATTCGACAGCTTACCGGCACACTAGGTCTTCCATATCAGCAATTGAGTGAGTCAGCGACATTGGGGAAGATAATGCACCAACAAATTCGCCTCTCCAGTCTCGAACAACGACTCCAACTCCAGCCAAATGCGCATCCCTGAACATTGCAGCATCGAAATTGACTTCGTGGTAGTTTAAGTCAGGTTTGCTCTAGTGTTGCGAGGTAGGGGGAGGAGGAATGGCCGATTCTATCTACTGGAAAGCCAGGAAATCTTGCAGCAAATTTCCTACCGATGGTAGGATTTGGTCCATATCACGCACAGGTCTGCCAAAGTGAATGGCATTTCTTCGGTTCCACAGCAACAAAGCTGCAATAAAGAACACTTCCTTTCTATAATCATCTGTGACCTGTGAAAAAAAAAAAAAGAGAGTAAGTCGCTAAAACTTTGGGGTGGGGGGATATTGACTTGGTTGAAGCAATGAGATGAGCTCCAAATGGTCTCCACTTCTCTGTACAACCAGATGGCATGCAACGGGTCCTCGGGGTAATGGTTGCAAGGTTCACACTTATCAGATGGTGTGATTTGTCTCCGAAACAGATTGCTCATAGTTGGAAGAGCATTATTACACGCTCGCCAAATGAAATGCTTGAATTTATTAGGGACCGAAGCCCCTATACTGCCTTCCAAAACTGTTTTTGAGTAGCCCGGTTTGAAGTTTCAGCTTGACTGTCATCCACCCAGAGGTCAGGAGCTTATAAGCGCTACTTGTCCTAAAAACACCTAAAGGAGTGCAGCCCCATGCTATTCTGTCTGGAGGGCAAGGGCGACTCAGAGGAATCCCCAATATGGTAGAGGCTTCTTGCGGCAAGAAGAGTTGGTTAACACAGTCAGCTATCCACACTCCCAACTCCGGATTAATCAGAGTTTGAACCTTTCTCTCAGCTGCAACAGTGAGCAGAGGTGAAATGAAGGGGCTCATGGGACTACCCGGCAACCACCTATCCTCCTTAATCCGTACATCATGCCCATTCCCTATATGCCACACCATCCCCTTCAGAATCACATCTCTTGCACTAAGGATACTCTTCTAAGCATATGACCCCACGTTTGAGTCCTTCGCCTCCAAGATTGAGCAAGTTGGGAAAAATCTTGCTTTAAATACCCGGTGACAAAGGGAATTAGGGTTATTTATCATCCTCCATATTTGCTTGGCCAACAACGCATCATTGAATTTTTCTATCTCCTTGAACCCCATACCACCCATATCCTTATCTTGACAGAGTTTCTTCCAATGGACCCAATAAACCTTGCTACTACCATCCCCATATCCCCACCAAAACTTACGAGTTAAAACCTCCAAATCTTTATCAAACCTTTAAGAAGCTTAAAACAACTCACTGTATAGGTAGGAATGGCTTGGAACACTGCCTTTATAAGAACTTCTCTTCCGGCTTGTGAGAGGAGCTTTTCCTTCTAACCCTGTAATTTCTTCCAAACCTTTTCCTTGATGTAGACAAAGCTTTGTTTCTTAGCCCGACCAACAAGAGCTGGCAACCCCAAATATTTCTCATATAGACAAATAGCAAGAACCCCCAATAGAGCTTGGATCCAAAACTTCACTTGGGCTTGAGTATTTAAGTTGAAAAAAATATTGGTCTTCTCTCGGTTAAAATTTTGCCCCGAACCCCTCTCATAAACAGCCAATACAACCAATATTCTTAGACATTCAGCTTCCGTAGCACGGCAAAAAAAAACACTATCATCTGCAAAAAATAAATGGGACACTTGAGGCCCATTTCTACAAATAACCACACCTCTAATATCATCATTCACTTCAGCTTTTTGGAATAAAATTTGTAAACCCCAGGCACATAATAAGAATAAGTAGGGGGATAATGGGTCACCTTGGCATAAACCTCTTCAAGGTTTGATTCTACCCACTAGCTACCCCATTTAGGAGAATCAAATAGGAGACCGTTTTCACGGATGACATTATAATTTGGATCATTTTTTCCTCAAGCCCCAGGTGAATCATGGTTTTCTCCAAAAAATCTCATTTAACTCGATCGTAAGCTTTGCTCATATCCAACTTAAGAGCCATGTACCCCATTTTACCAATGGTCTTTCTTTTGAGGTAATGCAAGGTTTCAAATGCTACTAGAATATTATCAGAGATAAGACGCCCCGATAAGAAAACACTCTGAGAATCTGGAACAGTTTGGATTAAAAACTTCTTCAAACGGTTAGCAACCAATTTAGCAATAACTTTATAAATAACATTACAAAGACTTATAGCTCTAAAGTCAGCCACCCTTTTCAGATCTTTAATTTTTGAGATAAGAGCAATATATGTGGTATTTAGAGATTCGGGAATGATACCTAAATTCAAAGCATTAAGCACAACCTCCATGACATCTTTACCCACAAAATGCCAAAAAGATTTGTAAAAAATAGGTGACATACCATCGGGACCCGGTGCCGTGAGTGGGGCCATTTGTTTGAGAGCTTGAAACACCTTCTCTGCATGAAAATCACTTGCAACTCCCACATTACCTTCAGTTGTGACAATGTGAAAAACACCATCGAGTATGTAAAAATGCCCTCAAAATTCCTTTCAATCACCTTACCCATTGCTACCTCCTCTTCAATCCAAACCCCATCCTCATCTTCTAAGTCCAAGATATGATTTCGCCTATTCCTTTGATTGGCTCGGCAATGAAAGCATTTAGTGTTGCTATCACCCTCTTTCAGCCAAGCATTCCTAGAACTTTGCTTCCACGTCACCTCCTCCTTAGTTTTTAATTGTTGGATTTCCTCTCTAAGAGCTTGAAGCCGAGTAGGGTGCTGCCTATAACCATAGGATTCCTCTAAAGATTTTAAGTTAGCCAATTTTCTTTGCAACAAATTACGAACATGGCCAAAGGACTTTTGGTTCCACTCTCTAAGATTGTCTTGGCAAGCATAAATCTTTCTATTAAAGCTCCAAGCCGAACCCCCCCACTAAGTCATCTCCCCCTGCATCTTTTACCACACCTTCGCAAGAGCTATCTTTCAACCACATAGCCTCAAATCGAAACGGGCAACCTTTACGGTAGAAACGTTTAAGCTCTGAATCTGAACACAGGAGAAGGGGTTTATGATCCTAATGAAAACATCCTAGTGATGAATGCGTGAGGTTGGGAACTGGAGGATCCAATCTATGGTAGCCACACCTAGCTATCTAGACAAATCCAAACATTTTGATCCCCAGGTCGTCTATTCCTCCAAGTGAAAGGAAACCCATTGAAACCCAAATCCTTTAATCCACAAAAATCAAGAGCATCATGGAAACTTGCATTTGACATTCTGATCTATCAAGCCACCCTTGCTTCTCTTCAGCCAACAGAATTTCATTAAATCACCTATGCAAATCCATGGAAGGGAAAACCGAGCACTAAGAGTCTTAAGGAGGGACCAAGAATCTTCCCAGCTGGTGGTATCAGGGTCACCATAGAAATCTGTTAACCGCCAGGCATTATCAACTCCATCGTCAATGATAGCATCTATATAATGATCAGAATAGGATTGTATATCCACTCTTATATCATTTGGCCAAAATAAAGCTAACCCACCCCCAATATTATGCAGTGGAACCACAAAGATATTTGATTTCTAAATTTCTCTGAATTGTAAGTTCAATTAGTTCAACTAGTAAAGAATTTTCTTTTTAAATAAATAACATAAGCTAAAATCCTACTTACACCAAAGAATAATAAATGACTTTATTTGAATCAGGGAGATTAGATAATGATATAAAAAACCACTGCACCCACCTGCAGAAGTGCACCAAGAAAAATCCTACAACATCCAAGATGAAAATGCTGTCCAATAAAGCTTACCAACATGACGTTGATATAGCAAGGAAAACAGAGACTGACAGTTTTATAAGTAGTTCTTCCTCTTACCATGTTCTATAAACATCTTCTAGTGAATTCTCCGAGCTACTTGAGGTTTGATAATGCACCTTTAGCTAGCATAAATTGGACAGAAGAAGATAGTCTCGCTACATTGGAAACACTTAAGCAATCACTTGGTAACTTTTGGACTAAACCCTTTGTAATGGACAATACCTACATCCAGAGTAACTATCCAGTATCCTTTGCAAATGGAGGATTTAGTGCATCTCAATCATGCTACAATGAAGGCATAGATTCCATCTACAAGGCAATGTAAGAAGTCGAGAACTACAAGAGAATTAATGAAGATCCATACTTGGTGAACTAGTGTGTTGGTGCAATTTCATATTAAATGAATAAATGAAATATTTATTAATATAATAATTATGATTTTCTTTTTAATTAATGTGAATAATTAGATTAATTGAATGAGAGAAAGTGGGAGTTTCGTGAGGTAATCGTTTCATGGAGAGTTGAATGTTAAGAAAATAGATTCCTACATTAATAAAGAGAAAATCTACATTATATTATAATGGATGATATTATTTGCTTAAGAACATGATGTATAAAAATGATACAATCCACACCAGGGGAAGTCAAACGCTAGAGATTTCCAATCCAATTCTTTTCAAATTAATTTTTTGTATTTCTATCGATATGATAACTATATTGTCTCAAATGCTTTATTTTTGTTTCAATAGAAAACATTTTCGTTGAAAAAACATTGTTTGTGGAAAAAAATTACCAAAAAGAGTGACTAGTTTTCATGTTTATTGTTGCAATTCTGAATACGAGCTTGAAAACGTACACACACACACACACACACATATATATATATATATATATATATCATTTAATACACTTAAAAATCATTAATTTTTCATATAGATACAATACTGGTTTAGGTGAGAGTAATAGTGGTAGCAGCCTCAAAGATAGTGGCAGTGACAATGATAGAGCACTGCTAGTGGATGCATTTATGTAGATGTAAACACAAAATCTCAAGTTTGAAAATCAAACAATTGAAAAAAGTTTTACAAATATAAACTTGTATTTATTGAATAGTGTTAGGTTCTAAGACTTTAGGAACTAATATATTATAACTTCAAATTGTATATGTTGGCAAACCATAATCAAAACATTTAGTCTAAGTTAGATTGACTCAAAGTTTGGTTTAATGTAAGTTTGATATCAAGTAATTGCAGGAAATTATTGTTCTATTTCTACAAGGCTCAATCGATCGAAGAATAGACTTGATCGATTGAAAATCGTGGATCAGGAATATTCTACAGAATTTGCAAATCATCCCAAGCTCATATGACGTGTAAGGTTAAGTATTTTACTCCAAGTATAAAAGGAAAAATCTTAGCTACATTTTAGAGGTCTTTGTTGAGTTGTGTGTTAAATCTTTTGTGAGATCTGAGAGCTATGAAGATCAAGATTAAGATTTGCATCAAGAACTAGATGGTGAATTCAATTGCTGCATAAAGAACTTTTAAGAAGATCCAAAACATTTGAGAGGTGTCTCAAAGCCACAAGTAGGAGAACTTGTGGTTGCAGCAAATCAAGGAAAGCAGTCTGTGAACTTGTAGCTGTCACGTGGTCGTAGTTGTAAGTTTTTTACAAGAGGTAGCAATAGGATGTTAGTGGTTTAAGTCTTATTGTACAAATTTCAATTTTTTCATAGTGGATCTGTTTTTACTTTGAGGATTGTTAGGTTAAATCCTCCCCAGGTTTTTTACCGATTAGGTTTTCCTAAGTCATCAGATTTTTGTGTTCTTTACTTTCCACATTTTATCTGTTTTACACATATTTGTTTAACTTAGACTTAATTAACATACTTGCTAATCAACTTGGCTTAATATTAGGTTAAAAATATTGTGTTTAAGGGTCTAAAACTTAACAAATAGTACAATTGTCTAGATTTAATTCTCTTAGAAAAGAAAAATCCTCTAATTCAGTGTTCTAGAAAATTTCTTCAATTCAAGATTTATGTAGACGAAGTCTTGATTCGAACACAAAATCCTCTCTACTTTGGTTGGAAGATAGATCAAACGGTTTTCGCAACAAATCATTGGCTTTGAGCTTGTTAGATATTTGTTGTTCCTCGAGTTTTTTTTTTAAGATTCTTTGGATGTGAAGGATTTTGGGTGGAAGTTCTTCGAGGGTTTTAGAGACTTGATCGATAGAGTTGCAATGATTTGGGGCTTTTTGAAGTTTTTGGAGGCTTTTTGAAGTTTTTGGAGGCTTTTGAAGTGTGACAGTGGAACTTCGAGTTTTAGAAGAAGGATTCGAATAAGTTTCTTAGAATAATCTTTGAATGTTCTTGAGGCAAAATTTCTCTACAGTTTTGACGTGTAGAAAAATAGATGTTGACTAAGAGGGATGCCCTTTATTTATTGTGGTTTCTTAGGATGATTCAAACTTTAAATTGAACTCCTTAAGGATAAGTGGTGATTTTTTATCGGCTCAAAATTAAAGAGTCCCATTAGGACATGTTATTTGTGGATAAATATCTCTATTTTTTTTTTAATAAAAGTAATTAAAAACTTAGATTTGTGCAAAATACAAGAGCTTATTCAGACCTCCAAATTAAAATTACGGCTAAATTACGGCTACTCTAACTTAAACTAAGTACGAAATAAGAGTAAATGAATGCAAACAACTAATAACACTACAAGTCATATTCATCTATTATCAACAACAAAAGAAAAGCTTTAAGAATAGGGAAGAGAGATGCAAATACAAGATAACACCGAGACGTGTTATCGAAGAGGAAATCAAAAAACTCGGCGAAAAATCTCTTTGCAACCCTCCAAGTCAAAATCGATCTACTAGAAAATAAAGTTGGAGTATATGAATAACAAAAGACCCTTCAAGCCTAGTCTACCCAATGTACTTGAGCCCTCCAACCTCCTGCCACTAACTGGCTTCTTGAAACTTTGTCTTCTCTACCTTTCCGAATCCCGGAATTCAGCCTGATTGCATCTGCCAATGAATGGTTCCTTCCATTACTTCCCAACAACACCAAAATCTCACTTTACACTCAAAATAGATGCGGTAAGTGCTTGGGCTATCAACCTCTCAAGGATATAAAGATGGAGAGGTTAGAGTTGATGAAAACTATAAAAAAATGTGTAGATGATTGTGGATATAACAATCTCTAACTCTCAAGTGTATTTTCTAGTGTTTTCTCTCTGAAAAGCAATTCTTACAATTTGTGGGTAACTAGGGTATATATAGTGTGGGTAAAGACTTAATAAAACAAAACATGACATTTTGCCAAACAGAATATTTTACGAGTATTTCGAGGGTTGGCCTTTACTGCGAGACACTCACGAAAACCTCTAGACTAGTATGACTCTTCACCTTCCAGTCATATGCTTTACACATGGCTCTTTCGTGGGTAAGCTTCTTGCGAACACTCGCGAAATCCACTTGTTCATCCCTTTAAACTTGAGTTTTCACTCTCTCGCACTCATCCTTTACAAATAAAACCCACATAAATACTGCAAAATATGATTGAACAAATTACAATTAAATTTGGCACGGAATTAAAGCCAACATAAAATAGTTATAAATTACAACTTTGAAGTAATTATCAAAAATTTTAATTATAAATTAATATTTTTTATGGGCCCAAGTGACGTATGGAAAATTTTAATTTGCCAATGTAATGTCATCTTGGATGACACATGTCAACACTTAATTTATTTTATATAATTAATTTAGTAAATTTGGTATTTGTCACTAAATTTGATGTGACACTTTGTAATTGGCTTAATAAATTTTTCTCCCCTAAAATAGACAGTAATCTTGCAGCATGTATAAGCAAGAAGTAAAATTTCATATCTTTGTTCACTACTGAAGCAAAATACAATGCCATTGGAAGTTGTCGTACTTAGCATCTTTGGATTAAAAATTTTGCTACAAGACTATGGCATTAATCAAGGTAACCACTTTTGATGATAGCTCTTTATCATTATACCAAAACACTAATCAATTTTTTGTGTAGACGAGGATTGAGCTTTAGATCTTTTATTCAACCATTAGAGACTTTACTAGTTGAGCTAACTGCACATTGATTGTTCTTTTTGACAAATACTAGTGTTATTAACATCTCCAAGAAGTTAGGGAAGAAAAGAAGTTATGAACCTTGTCCAACATTATTGTACCATTTTTTTTTATTGTTATTACTATAAATTCACACACACTCACACGCACGCTCACACATACTCAAAGGAGCCTAATATTCTTGTACAATTTATTGATGATCTTTTAGAAAACTAGGTTGTGTCTCTTAAATTCATTCGTACTAAACACCAACTTGCTAATATTTTCACTAAACCACTAAATTGCCTTCGCTTTGAGTTTCTTCAACAAAATGTCGGTGTCTATGTCATTCCTTGAGTCAGTTGATACTTCTACTAGTCAGCTGATCATTCATGCTAGGAGTTAGGTTCCACCTTGTGTTTGAGAGTGGGAGTGTTAGAGATAATATGGTAGTGGTTGTTGTGCAATGGCCCAAGTGGCCCAATTTAGTGTAAAGCCCTTCTAAGGCTAACCTAAACTCTGCTATTCCTATATAAACCCTATTAGAGTCATTGTAATCTACACTTTATCATCATATAACAATGTACCCGCTAGGGTTTTACACCGTGGACATAGGCCATCAAGCCAAACCACGTAAACAAGTCTTCCCTCTATTTCTCTCTTTCGCTTCCACTTCCACATCTTTCTCTTTTGATTTTAACACCATCAAATATCAAATACACTATGCAGTTGATGTCCTTAATGTAGGAACCAAATTGACCTCTATCAAAATGTAGAGACCAAAATGGTATTTTTGTCATAAATAAATAACGAAAGTCTAACCGATCAATCCTCTCAAATTTTGGGCAAATATTCTCTACCAAATATAATGGGCATTTCAATTAAAAGATTAAAAAAAATAACTAAAACACAAAATATTAATGCTAAAAAATAAATTAACTAAATAGAAAAGCGTAATGCTAGAGTCAAAGGTAGTTAACTGTTGAGCCGATCGATGGTTGGCAGTGGGTTGCTTGAAATCTAGGGAAGGCCAAAGAAAAGTGGCTCTAATATGATAAATTATTGATTGTATTAAAAGTATAAAGTATTAAGAAATGGTATATTTAATATGATTTGCTTTCTTGGGACAGCTGTAGGTTGAATTGGGTTTACTTGAAGGACTATAACTTATAAGTGCCTAACTGACTATATATTTTTACTGTAATTGTAAAATCAATGGGAAAAGAAAGTAGGTCATACTTTTTATGAGCATATTTCTTGTCCTAGTAATGTTTGATTGTTGTTTTAAGCAGTACTATTAATTGACTTCAATATAAGCAGTGATGATTTCAGACAAAATCCAGAGGTCACAGCTTCTTCCAGTAGCTGTTATACACAATAGCACTTCACAGCTTCTCAGTGGGGATGGCTATACACAATAGCTTTCAGCCAGAAATAAATACTAGAAATTATAACATCTTCATAATTACTTCGGATTTGCTTCTTACCTCTTTTTTGCTGCAAGGTTGATGATACTTCGGATTTGCTTCATACTTGATGATATTTGTGCCGTCTTGACCCTCCTACATGTCCACGTGGTAGAGAACTGCAGCCTTGGCTTAGAGAAAAGATAGATAGCTTAGAGAAGGAGGTGGCCGCAGCCGCTGCAAGGGAGAAAAAAAATTAAAAAACATATTTGTATGTTCATTCTGGGTTATATTTGGTAATGACCTTTTGGGTAGTGTGTCGATTTATGTACTCCGAACAACTATGGCAAAAAAATTCACAACTTAGATATCATGTTGAGCACATTTAAAGTAATGTTGTACCATTAATAACTCGCTAGCTCAGTGCAAGTTATGAAATTATGTGTTTATCTAACATTGCTTCTAATACCACCGTTTACTATTGATGTGGTAGTCATTTCACAAGTATAAAGGCTTGTGGAGTGTCGGGAGCAAAAGTCAGGATTCAAGTTTCCAAGAGGGAGTTTCACACACACATACATTTAGATTAAGCTAGAATAGAAATTCTATCTTGAATAAAATAAAAATAAAAAATAAAATAAAATGCTTCTAATGACTTTCTTAAAAATAAAAAATAAAAAAAATCATTGCTTCTAATGCAATATGTTCAATGTAACTCAAGCACACTTTATTTAGAATTTTAATGAATAATATTTACCGTTAACAATTGAAGGGTGCCCTCTTCCCTCTATTCTGCTAATTAATAAATTGTAGCATAATTAAACACCAAAAAAAATTGTTACTAATAAATTCCAACATTTGTTTGCAATATAAACAAATCTATTTATATATTGTTTGGATCAAATCGTATGTTGATGTTTCTAAATCCAAGTCAAAACGCATTTTTATGCATTTGAGTTGTAAAGTTTTTAAATTCTAGATTGTGTTGAATATCTTCATTGAAAACACACAACAACAATAAAAATAAAAATAAACCTTAAGAAACTACTCAAAACAGTGAAGGTTCTATATCCACAATTGCAGCTCAATCGATAAAGGCTTATTATTAAACATCGACTCCGATCCAATCAACCAATTGAACTTTAATAAAGTTTGTGACCCATGAAAACTAAAAGACCTAGGGATCTGTCAACTAGGGGTTCCAGGCGTATATAAATAGGGAGGGAACCACCCTTGGAAAAGTCCCCCCCTCTCCTCCAAAAAAAAAAAAAAATGGTTAATGTATATATATGTATTAAAATTAGAAATTTTATTCTATAAAATTAAATTTTTCTCCATAAAAATATCTTTAATTCTTTTAAGAGTAATGTTACAACTACAAAACTTTTCTATAATATTTAATTTTACAAACTATTAAAGTAGTAAATTTTTATTGTTTTGCATCTGAGCCTACTACTTACATCCCTTTTTTACATAACAATAATCACTAACCACATCAGCAATTTATAAAAACGTTTGTAACTTTAGCATTTTCCTCCTTTTAAATGCTATAAAAAAATTTATAAATCTAAAATTTAAAACAAAATATACAAGCTCAAAAAAATTAGCTCATCAACAAAAATTACCAATAGCAAAAATATAATTAAAAAATTAAGCTCTGTTAGGATATATGTAGTTCAAGTCTGTGAACATATGTCGCTATTTTATGTAATTGGCTTATCCTTAGACAAAACGCACTTTACTTGTAATTGGGTAGATTTAGGATGTGTTAAACACTTCAAGAAACTTGGGTTCAAGATTAAGTGTTGAAGCCGTCAAAGTCTGTCCAAGAAACAAGCAAGGAAGTGCCAGTTTTTAAAGCTCGACACATACCTCGACACATACCTCGACACATGCATCTATCGAGCCTTAAGAAGTTGTTTTGCCCCGAGCCTCGACAGCTTCTCGACACCTCTCGACACCTCTATCTGTCGAGAATTAAAGAAAACAGATTTTCAGTTCTGTTTCAAGTCCAATCCGTGAGTGTGTCTTTGGGACTTCTTTTCTCTTAACCCTAGACATATAAAAGGATTATTTTAAGGGCCGTCAAGATGATGCAAGTTGCACATTCATTCAGAACTTCTTGTTCATGCAATTTGTGATCTGAAAGACAAAGTTCGTGCCCTAGTTCATCTCTGATGATTTGAAGAACTTTGCAGCCAACAACTCTCTCTCTAGTTGGTGTTTGAAGTCGCGTACTGAGATCCGCGCATCTGGTTAGTCACGTACTTGGGAGCCGTGCATTGAAAGGAGAAACTGTCACTACAGAACAAGTCCAATTGGGTATTGGGGTAAGAGTTCAACTGTAGGTTGGTAAGGTACTTGGGATTCCTTGCTTGTAACTGCTTGTTGTGATAATAGTGGAGTTTCGGGAGTGGTGACCTTAAATCACCCGGTGGGGTTTTTGCCGTAAAGTTTTCCCCATTCGTAAACAAATCACTGTGTCATTTAATTTTCGCTGCATTACTTAATTTGGTGATTTGTTTGTGCTACCACGTGATATTGCATGTTAATTTGATTAATTAATAACTAGCCTAATTTAATTAATCTAAGTTATCACAAGGGGTCAACGCGTTTGTGGCCTGTCAAGTGGTATCAGAGCAAGCACACTCTGATTAGGGTTTAATCCATTGTGTGTGATCCATTTGACCCCTGCTGTCATGGATAGAGGACAATCTCTAATTATACCTCCTTTGTTTGATGGCACTAACTATGCATACTGGAAAGTACGCATGAGACATTTCTTGCAGTCTTTAGATGAGAAGGTGTGGCAAGCTGTGGAGATAGGCTGGACCAAGCCTACAGAAGCGCCGGCCGACTAGGATAATGCTAAAATCAAGGCGACAAACTTCAACAGCAGAGCATTGAATGCCCTATTCAGTGCAGTCACCAATGAGGAGTTCAAGAAAATTTCCTCAACCGAAACTGCTAAGGAAGCATGGACCATCCTCCAAACAACCTATGAGGCACCAAGGCTGTCAAAGATTCAAAGCTACAAAGGCTCACCACACGCTTTGAAGAAATTAAGATGGAGGAGGATGAGTCGTTTGATGAGTTCTATGCCAAGCTTAAGGACATAGTAAACTCAGCCTTTAATCTTGGGGAAACCATCCCTGAACCCAAGATAGTAAGGAAGGTGCTTAGATCGCTGCCCGAGAGATTCCATGCTAAGATCACGACGATCGAAGAATCAAAGGATATTGATAGAATTCCTTTGACTGAGTTGGTTGGAAACTTGCAAACCTATGAGTTAGGGCTGACTAGGTTAGGCAAGTCAAGCAAGGGCAAGAGTTTGGCACTAAAAGCCAAGAGCAGTGATATGGATGATTCTTCAGATGATGAAGATTCCAAGATGAAGTCCTACATCACAAGGCAATTCAAGAAATTCATGAAGAATGCAAATGGAAAGGGCTTCAACAAAGACCGTAGACAATCCAGTTCTTCACAACTCAAGAATTCTGATAAAGGTAAGAAGGATGTCAAGGATGGCGGTCAGTACACTGTTCCCGCTGGACCAAAATGCTTTGGGTGTTAAGGCTTCGGACACATGAAACAAGAGTGTCCTATGTACCTTAAGAGCATAGGGAAGAGCAAGGCACTTGCTGTTACCTTAAGCTACACGGAGCCCGAGGACGATTCCGAAGATGAAGACGACGGAATCTTGAATGCCTTCACTGCCACTGTGAATCCTACTGATGGGGTTACTGAAGAAGTGGATGAAGAGAAGGAATTGGTGGAGTCCAAGTGTGAGATTATGGATGATCAAGATGATATCCACACCGCCTATGAGAAACTGTACAAGCTTTCTGAGAAGTATGAGAAACTCTATAGGCTGGCCACCAAGAAGCTCAGTGATGTGGAACTCAACCGTGAGGAGCTGTCCACAAAGGTTGATGAAGCAAATCAGACCATTGGAACACTGAGGTTCGAAAACAATTTCTTGGTTGAAAGGACCAAGAAGCTTGAAGCGGAGCTATTTCAAGTCAGATCACAACTGGAAAGGACGTCAAGTGCAAAGCTGGACAAGATGCTAAGTGCTCAGAGATCTTCTTCAAACCGTACTGGATTGGGGTATGAATTCTCTCTTTCTAATACTCCTACTACTAGCACTACTGTGTTTGTTCCACCTGCTAATAACATTGAAAATGAAAATAAGAATGTTAAAACTGAATTAGCTAGTGAGAACGTAGACAAGGGCAAGTCCATCCTAGGAGCACCCCCTAAAATTGAGAAAAGGGAATCTAGAAACCTTAGGAATAAGAAGGCTAACTCTCAAAAGCCCAAACAGAAGAAGCCACATCTCTGTTATCATTGTGGTGTTGCCGGTCACACTCGACCAAATTGCTATAAGTGGCGTGCCACTCAACAGAGCAATGGCATAGTAGCATCTGGGAGCCAGAATTAGCTTCCATCTTCTCTTGCTCCTCTTGGAGACATTCTTAAAGCCATCATGTTCCTTTCAAACTTGAATGGTTCATATTCTTCTCCCTCCTCACCGGTTCAAGAGTCAACCAAAAGGAAAGGTTCTTCCAAGGTGTGGAAGGCAAAGGGATCTAAGTGATTTCAGTCACTTCTTCTTCTCTCTCCTGTTTTTTGTGTATTGCATTACTTATGTGTCTCTTTACTGTTTTGAGTCAGTCTAGTTTTATGCATTGTTTTGCTTTACATGTTTTTGTTTGTGTGTTTTCAA
Source organism: Castanopsis chinensis (assembly GCA_032878915.1). NCBI lineage: Eukaryota > Viridiplantae > Streptophyta > Magnoliopsida > Fagales > Fagaceae > Castanopsis > Castanopsis chinensis. The sequence goes on along the minus strand of JAVQMG010000026.1, from coordinate 1,216,994 downwards.
TTTTGTGGTTTATTTTTGCTTTTCTAATAAAAATAAAAAATAAAAATTGAAAAATACAAAAACAGTGTGTTTGTGTGCATTAGTTCATGTGAACTTTTAAAATGGCCATTGAAACAGAGTTTTCTAAACTTTGTATCACTTATAGCTTAAATGAGCATTCTTCTGCACAACTAAGCAAGTGAGCTTTGTAGCTCTTTGTTTGTGATGAGTAAGGTTAAGTGATCTCTTCTTCTTAACACTCGTATCACTCTTTTTGACGGGTTAAACTAGAAAATCCTAAGAGAAAGGCATAAATAACCATCTCACCACTGTTACTTGCCAATCATAATATGACATCTGTATGCTTCGGCATAGCAAAAGTGCAATGTCAATGACATCTGTATGCTTCGGCATAGCAAAAGTGCAATGTCAAAAGCTTAACATAATTGGGTATTTCTTTTCTTTCTCTTGTATGCCCATGCATGATATGCTTGTTAAAAGAAAATATGCAAAGATATAAAAAGCAATAAGATCAAAAATGCTTTAAAATATGGTTGCAAGCGTGTTTTCTAGGAGATGTGGGAGTTATAGGATGTACCTCGAAGGTGATAGTCCCCATCAAACGGTTATGATTGTGTGTGAGTTAAAGTGATTTTCTCATATCTCAAATCATCATAGCAATTGAGACACTTATGCAATCTTGCGATGTTTTCACACACAACACGCAATATTCTTTGCTATTCTTGATACATGTGCAGGTACAATATGATCTGGCCATCACAAGGTTTACATGCGTTAATGTATGCTCACTAAACTGTCTTGACTTGTTTTTAAAATATAAAATTGGTTAGACTTGTTTAGTGTGTGTGTGCGTGTTTTGAGATACATGTGCTTATTTTTCTTGTTGAGAAATGATTTTGAGAGCTTAATGTGTTGCTTGGATCTTTGGTTGAGTTGCATGCATGATTGCATTCATGTCTGTGTTTTTCCTCTTTTGAAAAACTGTTTTTAAAGGCATCTCGACACCTCCTCAATACCTCTCGACACATAAGCTATCTGTCGAGCTTCTCAGACCTTTTCTTATCGCAGTCTCGACAGATACCTCGACACCTGCTGGATCGATCGAGAATCTTTCTGTCTGCTCGATAGCTTCTCGATAGCTTCTGGATCGATCGAGGTTCCTTCTTATTTGATTCATCTGCCTCGATACATGATCTCGATAGCTTCTTCTGTCGACGTGTTTTTCTCGACACATGTCTTCGACAGATACCTCGATACCTCCCGATAGCTTCATCTGTCGAGAATTACTGAAGGTGGATAAATAGGTTCTTCGCGATTTCTCTCTCATTTTGCTCGACCTCTCTCGCTCAAAACACTAGTTCTCTCTCTCAAAACTTTTTTTTTCCTCCAAACCTTTTTCAAAGGCTTTCTCAAGTGTTCTTCGCGATCTTCATCACTTGGTAAGCATCTCATCCCTCATATTCATGCATTTCATGGTTTTAAAACCCTAGGTTTTGTGTTTTTGAAAATTTTTGGGAGTTTTCAAAATTGTTGGGGTTTTCATGAAATTCTTGGGTTGGTTTTATAGATTTGATCTTCAAAACCACATGCATTACATCACATTAGCATTCTAATTGTATTTTTATGCATTTAGATGTGTGTCTACCTGTTGTGTGCTGTTAGGTTTGGATTGGGCTGAGCCCATGTTGTTATTATGTTGCATGTCACATGTTCATGCATACGTTCTTTCTTTTCAGTATATTCTTCCTATATTGAATTGTTTGGAACTTTTCTGCTTGTCTCTTCTTCTTTCCCCCTCTCTATGGTTGCGTTAGTAGTGTCTATGGCACCTAAACGTAAGTTCATTCCATCCCAGAACCCTCTGCGTTCTAAGGGATCGTCATCTTCAGATACTACTCCTCTTTCTGTCCAGTTCTGTGATGAGAAAGCCCATAAGGACTTCTCGGAGAACTTCTCTAAACGAGGTGTTCATTCGGAACGCCACGTTGTCCTGGCAGACTTTGCCGACACCGACCTTCCCGATGTCATACATAGTCGGGCTTGGGAGTCACTGTGTGACGTCCCGGTCACATGTCCACTTGTGTTGATATAGGAGTTTTACTCCAACATCCACGGGATAGATTCTTCAGTACCTCTTTTCTACTCTTGCGTCAGAGGTACGCGCTTTGCTGTCACCCCAGAGTTAGTCTCTGAGGTTCTTCATGTCTCTAGGGTGGATCATCCTAATTACCCTAGCTGTGAGCGTCTTTGGACTGTGTCCAAAAACGAGATGATCTCGGCGTTCTGTGAGCGTCCTTCCTCTTGGGGAGATCATATGTACACACCAAGTCGACCTTTTGCTAAAGGTCCTCGTTTCCTTAACATGGTAATGACTTTTGTTTTGCACCCACTTTCTCACTACAACTCTATTACAGAGCCTCGTGCTCGGTTTTTGTTGTCCCTCTTAGAGGATCTCTCTATAGACTTTCCTTCACACTTTATCTTTTCCATCATAGATGTCTATAGAGATACGGCCACCCGTGATAAGCTCATTTTCCCTTTCACTATCACGAGGATTCTGAGCCGTTTTTCCATCTCATTCCCTTCATCCGATCCTTACCATGTCATGTCTGCCATAGACCCCTCTACCGTAAAACGTAGCGAGGCACAGTTTCGATCGCGACAGTCTGATGGTGCCACTCCTTCCACCCGTCCGACCACCTCCAGATCCGCTCGAGCATCTGCTTCTTCTTCGAGCGACGTCACCTTAGGAGACATCATGGCGCAGCTACAGCGCATGGATGCTCGCCTAGATACACTCTCCACGGAGCTGTATCAGGTGAACGTCCGTGTTGGTCACATCGCCAAGCGACAGGCGACCATGGGCGGCTTTGCACCAGAGGCTTCTCCTCCGCCACCTCATGTGTCGACTGAGACTGAGGCTGATGATGATGGCGATGACGATGATGCTTCTGACGATGATGCTTCTGACGATGATGATGATGGAGATGCGAGCTCTTCGGATGAGATGTCTACTTGACACTCTATCCTTTGTCATTCGTGATAAAAAGGGGGAGTAGTTTTGTATAAGAGTAGTCATGCTTAGGGGGAGTGTTAGCATAGGACATTTTTGTTAGGGGGAGTGTGGATTGAGGGATGTAGTGAGGTGATCATATGTATTTCTTTTTCTTTTCTTGTCTTTTTAGAGATACTTTGATCATGTATTGACATATATTGTATTTATTCTCTTCTTATATATGATGATGTATGTTTTTCTTTCACCTACCTTTACATATGTTGTTTCTTTTCTATCTTTATACACATGTTTCTTTACTTGTACGCAATCTATTATTTCTGTTTCACACAAAGATGCCTTGATGTGTTTTGTTTATAAGTGTTTCAGAAATACAGGTTGTCAAAGTCTTCTTGCCATAAACTCTCTTCTTGCAAAGTTTTTCAAGAGTTTGTGTTAGGATAGATTTTACTGTATGTAACAAGTGAGTATGAGTTGAGTGATTTATGACTTCTCTCATATCTTCATTTGTATGTTGTGGTTTTGTCATGGATTGCCAAAGGGGGAGATTGTTAGGACATATGTAGTTCAAGTCTGTGAACATATGTCGCTATTTTATGTAATTGGCTTATCCTTAGACAAAACGCACTTTACTTGTAATTGGGTAGATTTAGGATGTGTTAAACACTTCAAGAAACTTGGGTTCAAGATTAAGTGTTGAAGCCGTCAAAGTCTGTCCAAGAAACAAACAAGGAAGTGCCAGTTTTTAAAACTCGACACATACCTCGACACATGCATCTATCGAGCCTTAAGAAACTATTTTGCCCTGAACCTCGACAGCTTCTCGACACCTCTCGACACCTCTATCTGTCGAGAATTAAAGAAAACAGATTTTCAGTTCTGTTTCAAGTCCAATCCGTGAGTGTGTCTTTGGGACTTCTTTTCTCTTAACCCTAGACATATAAAAGGATTATTTTAAGGGCCGTCAAGATGATGCAAGTTGCACATTCATTCAGAACTTCTTGTTCATGCAATTTGTGATCTGAAAGACAAAGTTCGTGCCCTAATTCATCTTTGATGATTTGAAGAACTTTACAGCCAACAACTCTCTCTCTCTCTCTAGTTGGTGTTTGAAGTCGCGTACTGAGATCCGCGCATCTGGTTAGTCACGTACTTGGGAGCCGTGCATTGAAAGGAGAAACTGTCACTACAGAACAAGTCCAATTGGGTATTGGGGTAAGAGTTCAACTGTAGGTTGGTAAGGTACTTGGGATTCCTTGCTTGTAACTGCTTGTTGTGATAATAGTGGAGTTTCAGGAGTGGTGACCTTAAATCACTCGGTGGGGTTTTTGCCGTAAGGTTTTCCCCATTCGTAAACAAATCACCGTGTCATTTAATTTCCGCTGCATTACTTAGTTTGGTAATTTGTTTGTGCTACCACATGATATTGCATGTTAATTTGATTAATTAATAACTGGGCTAATTTAATTAATCTAAGTTATCACAAGGGGTCAACGCGTTTGTGGCCTGTCAAGCTCAATCGACCAATTTTACCCAAAACAAACAACATAACCCTTTAAAAAATTTTAAACAAAATAATTTTTCCTTACCTAGCCCTACTCATCAAAGACACTTCAAAACAAAACAAAACCAAACCCCAAAAAAAAAAAAAAAAAATACAGTGTAGTAGCTAGGTAGCATAGCTTGAGGCCAAAGTGCCTGCATGCAACCAATAGCAAAACCACTCCCCCTAATTTCAAGTCCTAACTTCATCCCTGTATATAAAGCCTCTTTAAGTTATCCTAACCAGTAACCACCTAAAAGAACTCTGTGGAAGTTAAAGAATCTCTTGCAATGATTTTGCGTCAAGGGTTTTGTACCAAGCTACATCCCTGGAGCTTATTAAAGATCAAGAGAGTTCTTGTGAAGACATATGCACCAACATCTACTACAATCAAAAGTCAGTGAGGTGAAGTTAGTCATGAATTGGGTATTTGTACGCTAAAGAAATTCACAATATAGAAGAGTCTAATTGGGTTGGAGTTGAAATTCGTGGGTTGGAGTTACGTGTGGAAGTTACTACCATATGTAGGTAACTATACTAGGATCGAGTTATATTATGTATTGTAATAACTTTCATTCTGCATTGTGAACTCTACAAGTTGGTGGTAAGCTTCAAACCACCCATGGGGGGTTTTTGCCATTTAGATTTTCCCCATCTTAACTGTATCATTGTGTTCAAAATTATTATCGGCTGCAATTAGTTTTTGTGATATGGTTGTGCCCAATAAACTAATCAATTGGACCTTTGCATAATTAGGCGTTAGCTAACATTCTAGATATTGTCCAAAATTAAACAGACCTATTATTATTATTATTATTATTATTATTATTATTATTATTATTATAAGTGGATAAGAAAAGTAAGAGCCACACTCAAATAAGTAAAAAAATATTAGGGTCAAGAGCAAATCAAAATAGACTAAGGCTTGGTTTGGATACCGATGAAAAGCTGGCATCTGTATTTTCCATTTTTTTTTTCTTGCACGCGTTTCAGTTTTAGAGAACAAAGCACTGTTCATGCACTGTTTTACACTGTTCACGTACTGTTTATGCACTTTTCAACCACTTTTTCATTAAAAATGGGTCTCACAGCATTATTCACACATTTAAAAATTATTTTGCTATAGTATTTTCAATTTTCAGCTCAAATACAGTTCACGCGTTTCATAAAGTTGTACTTGGATTTTTCTTCATTCTGATTTTTTAATAGTTGAAATACAGGAATGGATTTTCCATTTGTCTTCCTATAGGACAGAATCAAATAAAAATAATAATTTCTTTGATTTGTATTAGTAGCACGCGAACATAGAAAGAATAGAAATTAGTTTCTTACCTTTCTGGTTCTGGACATTACATTGACATAACTAGTCCTATCATTAATACAAGTACAACTTTGAAAAGGATAATTGTTGTTGTATACCGACAGGCAACAGTGCACGCACCAAACATACAGCACTTGAAAATTGTACTTGGCTTCAAAATACGAATTTAGTTAAAAATCTAAAATGGTAAAATCATGTTTTGAAAATACAATTTTATAATTTAACTGAAATCATGTTTAAACTACCAATTTCAATTGACGTGGCACACACATCACACCATACAGATGTGTATACCGGTGTGGAATTAACCGCATTTCTTTGAACAATCTTCCAAACATTGTTAAAAGAAAGTTATACTTTTCTAAACGCCAAATTAGACTATGACTTTTTTTTTCTTTTTTCCTAGAGGGTACTTGTCTCTCTGGCAAATAAATCATCTTTACAAATTTCAGCTACAAATTCAATTTCTGTCAGATGGGTTCTTCACAAAAAAGAGAGAACTTTATTCTTTTGGAGACCATGGGAGAAGAAGAAGCTGCAGATGATCAAACCCCATTTTTCCAAACTAAACCAGCAGAGCATCCTCTTAAGAGAACTGGTTTGGTTTCAGTTCAACCTTTCATTAACCCTTCTTTTGTTTTATTTTCAATTAATGATGACTATCACAAAGTGCTTCGAAAGAGCAAAGATTCAAGGGCCTCAACTTCTCATTTTTATACATCTTTGCTTCTCAGGATTATCAAAATTATCATGAGTTGCAAATCCATTAATTTTTTTTTCCCAATGTAGTTTTCGTGATTTATGCACTAATGAGAGAATCATAGCATGTTATTGGAACTAAAGTCGCAAGTAGACGGCAAGTTTGGTGCATCTACCCGCCATATTTTCTTTCATTCTTTCATTTCTTCTAAACAATAATACTACTTTCAGGCTTCAGCATGAAAATGCATCATTTATGTAATATTCTAACATATTGTATTATATATCTAAAGAATTTAACCACAGAATGACATGCTTAAATGCATGCCAGTATTTACAAAATGACGTACCATATTTATTGAGAAAAGAATAAAATATAACTTACATCATGAAGCCTCCGAAAGAAGAAATAGGACACCAATTTTTTAACTATAACACTAATCTCCTATGGTTATGTTTTAAGCGTAAACTATTTGATCTCCCTCAATATTTTAACAGTTATATATCACATGTGCGTATCTTAAACACTTATTTCAAGGGCTATAATAATAGCATTTCTTTGTGCCATTTTCTTCAGATTATTTGGATATACTGCACCAGCACCAACAGCCCTCAACCATGTCTTCTTCAACTTCATCACATGCACTTGGAAGTCCTTGGATTCAGTTTTGTCATTGTGGAAAAAATGCACCAGTGAAAACATCATGGACTGGTGAAAACATAGGGAGGAGGTTTTGGGCGTGTGAAAAATATGGGGTATTGTGCTAATCTAAAAGCATTTTCCATCATTTTTTTCATTACGGTCCATGTGTCAAGTTGTTATTAGAATAACATGGCACTATTCTTATTAGCACTAATCATACTATACAACTTTAACAATTTGTAGAATTTATTGTGTCCAAACTTGTTGAATCTGAAAATAATATCTGTCTCTCTGTTATTTAAGTACTAATTATGTTTAATATCTTTATTGCTGCAAGGTTGATGATACTTGTGGATACTTTGTTTGGCTTGACCCTCCTACATGTGCACGTGGTAGAGAATTGATGCCGTGGCTTAGAGAGAAGATAGATAGCTTAGAGAAAGAGGTGGCAGCAGCCCATGCAAAGGAGAAAAATTATCGTATTAATACGAAAGACGGGATGATATTGTGTTTTTGTACTTTTGCTTTTATTGGGTTGGTGTTTATGATCACATTTGTAGCGATATAGGATGATATTTATGTACTCTTAACAACTAGGTTTACTTTCTTTTTCTTTTCTTTTTTAAATAAGCATAGTGAAATAAAAAAATGTCACTCTTTCACAACTAGACAATGTCCCACGCCATGGGCAAATACTTTATAATTTCATTCGAGAATTATTTTTATATGTTTTCATATAGATCCATATATAATACTCATTTTGTTGTATAATATTTATGATATGTTTTTCACACTGTTGCTAAATTCTTTGAAACCCGATTTCCTTAATTCATATCTTATAAATTTTTCTAGTCCTAGAGGTAGTTTCTGACTATTTAGCGGATTTTCTTTACTAATCTAGATATATGAGGTTGGAACTGAATGGTGCTAACAAGAAACTATATTTTATTATAAATTTAATATTTAAAATGAAAAAAATATATATTATCTAGATAAACAGTAGACTTTATTTTTATAAATGAATACAGAACAATGATTAAATACTTCTTCAACCACTCCAATCTTACCACCAAATCCCAAGACCCCAATTGCAAATATTGTGTTCATTATTTAAATGAGACCAAATCATTTGTGTACCAACATAAAGAGAAAATGATCAAACAAAGAAAAAATAACTAAAAACACTTCCATTTATTAAAATTTAATTGCCTCTAACTAGGCCTCCATATCCTAAAAAAAACATGAAAAAAATATTGAAATCATCATAATATTTTACTTTTATGGCCATGGCTCATACTGATTCCACATTAAATAGCAGTCAAAAACATCAAAGAAACCAATAAATTTTATGGTCTAAAACAATATATATATATATATATATATATATATATAAAAAGAGTGGCAAACCTCATCAATAATATCAATTAGAAGCAGTATTTATCTTTCTCTTCTCTTTTAGAGTTCTAACATATAATACATTTGTAAATTTTCCATTATGAAAATCCCAAACACTTAAAAGACCTAAAAGGTTAAAACCAGTCATATGTAGCTCTCACAAAACCCACAACAACCTCCAAGCTCTATATCAAACCACTGTCACGCAAAATAAAAAAAGACACAAGCTTCCTTCCTAGATCATAACCAACTATTACGGGTTAAGATAAGATGGGACAACAATGTTTACTTGAAGAGGTACAGTAGTATTCACGTTCCATAAATTTATGTAAATAAATTATTGCATAATTAAACACCAAACAAAAATGTTTCTAATAAATTCCGGCATTCTGTTTGCGATTTAAAAAAAAAAAAATCAATTTTATATACTTAACCAAACTTCAACAAATACTGCGTGACTAAATTATCAAACTGTACCTAGAAGTCTAAAACAACTTTCTCACAAATAACTATACTCCAACCACGTCAATCACGTTACATATTTCAGCTCACAAAAAATGTGACCAAATTACAGCGGTGTTTGGATCACGATGAAAAGCCAACGTCTGTGTCTAGCGTTTCCTTTTCTTTTTTTTTTTTATACACGCGGATTACACTGTTCTGAGACATTACGCATTGTTCACGCACTGTTCATGCATTGTTTACAAGACCCATAACCATTCTATTCATAAAAATAAAATAAAAATGTGTCCTACAGTACTATTCACATATTCAAAAATAAATTTCCTAGAGTGTTTCCAGTTTTCAGCAAAGAAAGCGATATCCAAACGGACCCTACATATACAATAAGTCAGAACATACTACTATACCCTAACCCATGTCACTCAAAGTTGATGCCTTTTCCTAGGTCTCCTTCTAATTGGCTCATTCTTAAATCTCCTGTTAGAACAAGCTACAATAATGATGGGAACTTGTACGCATGCCAGTCATTTTGAAGAATCTATCATAAACATGTTGGCATGGTGAAAACTTATAAGCATCTTATGTTTGCATTAAATATGTCTGCAAGTACCCAAGATTTGTAACCATAATTAGTCAGTTTTTCTTTGAAATGTTTCAAAATGAATTTTTCAATGAGCCTATATATGTGAATATAAATATATAGTAATGTGACTACATATAAACTTTTGAAATTGAGTTAGATTTGGTGGATATACTGGTGTTCCTGTTCTGCTAATAGGTGTTGTTACTTGGAGTTTGTACTCTATTCATTTGATGCAATACAATCTTCTCATTCATCATAAAAAAAAAAAAAAAAAAAAAAAAAACAAAACAAAACAAAACAAAACAAAACAAAACAAAACAAAAACCTATACATAAACCCCATGTATATTTCTTTGTAGATGGTCTATGATTGCGGCAAGCTTGCCGGGGAGATCAGATAATGATATAAAAAACCATTGGCATGCCCACCTGAAGAAGTGCAACAAGAAAAATCCTACAACATCCAAGATGAAAATGTTGTCCAATGAAGCTTACCAACATGACGCTGATATAGCAAGGAAAATAGTAACTAACAATTCTGTAAGCAGTTCTCCCTCTTACCATGTTCAGGAGAGTTCCCAATTACCCCTAGAAACATCTTCTAGTGAATTCTCCTACTTGAGGTTTGATAATGCACCTTTATCTAGCTTAAAATGGATAGAAGAAGATAGTCTCCCTACATTGGAAACACTTGAGCAATTGTTTAGTAACTTTTGGGCTGAACCCTTTGTAATGGATAATACCTACATCCAAAGTAACTATCCAGTATCCTTCGCAGATGGAGGATTTAGTTCATCTCAATCATGCTACAATGAAGGCATAGATTCCATCTACAAGGCAATGCAAGAAGTCGATAACTACAAGAGAATTAATGAAGATCCATATTTGGTGAACTAGTGTGTTGGTGCAATTTCATATTAAATGAATAAATGAAATATTTATCAATATAGTAATTATGATTTTCTTTTTAATTAATGTGAATAATTAGATTAAATGAATGAGAGAAGGTGGGAGTTTCATGAGGTAATCGTTTCATGGAGGGGAGTTTTTTTTTTTTTTTTTTTTTGAGAAGGATGGAGGGGAGTTGAATGTTAAGAAAATAGATTCCTGCATTAATAAAGAGAAAATCAACATTATATTATAATTGATGATGTTATTTGCTTAAGAACATGATGTATAAAAATGATACAATCCACACTAGGGGAAGTCAAACGCTGGAGATTTTCAATCCAATTCTTTTCATATTAATTTTTTGTATTTCTATCAATATGATAACTGTATTGGCTCAAATTCTTTCTTTTTGTTTCAGTAGAAAACATTTTCGTTGAAAAAACATTGTTTGTGGAAAAAAATTACTGAAAATGTTTATTGTTGCAATTCTGAATACAAACTTGAAAATGTTTTATATATAAATATATATATATATATATAGATATATATCATTTAATACACTTAAAAATCATTAATATTTCATATAAACACAATACTGGTTTAGGTGAGAATAATAGTGGTAGCAACCTCAAAGATAGTGGCAGTGACAGTGATAGAGCACTACTAGTGGATGCATTTATGTAGGTGCAAATACAATATCTCAAGTTTTAAAATCAAAGAATTGAAAAAAGTTTTATAAATATAAACTTGTATTTATTGAATGGTACATTTGTCTAGATTTAATTCTCTTAGAAAAGAAAAATTCTCTAATTTCGTGTTCTAGAAAATTTCTTCAATTCACGATTAGTGTAGACGAAGTCTTGATCCGAACACAAAATCCTCTCTACTTTGGTTGGAAAATAGATCAAACGGCTTTCACAACAAATCATTGGCTTTGAGCTTGTTAGATATTTGTTGTTCTTCGAGTTTTTTTAAAGATTCTTTGAATGTGAAGGCTTTTGGGAGGAAGTTCTTCAGGGGTTTTAGAGTTTCAATGATTTGGGGCCTTTTGAAGTTTTTGGAGGCTTTTGAAGTTTGACTCCAGTGGAACTTCAAGTTTTAGAAGAAGGATTCGAATACATTTCTTAGAATAATCATTGAATGTTCTTGAGGCAGAGTATCTCTAGAGTTTTGATGTGTAGAAGAATGGGTGTTGACTGAGAGGGATGCCCTTTATTTATTGTGGCTTCTTAGGATGATTCCAACTTTAAATTGAACTCCTCAAGGATAAGTAGTGATTTTTTATTGGCTCAAAATTAAAGAGTCCAATTAGGACATGTTATTTGTGGATAAATATCTCTATTTTTATTTTATTTTTAATAATGGTAATTGAAAGCTCGTATTTATACAAAAACACAAGAGCTTGTGTTTGAGAGTGGGAGTGTTAGAGATAATATGGTTGTGGTTGTTGTGCAATGGCCCAAGTGGCCCAGTTTATTGTAAAGCCCTTCTAAGGCTAACCTAAACTCTGCTATTCCTATATAAACCCTGTTAGAGTCATTGTAATCTACACTTCATCATAATATAACAATGTAGCCACTAGGGCTTTACACCCTAGACATAGCCCGTCAAGCCAAATCACGTAAACCAGTCTTCCCACTATTTCTCTCTTTTGCTTCTGCTTCCACATCTTTCTCTTTTGATTTTAACACTATCAAATATCAAATACACTACGCAATTGATGTCCTTAATGTAGGAACCAAATTAACCCCTATCAAAATGTAGAAACCAAAATGGTATTTTTGTCATAAATAAATAACGAAAGTCTAATTGATCAATCCTCTCAAACTTTGGCCAAATATTCTCTACCAAATATAATGGGCATTTCAATTAAAAGATTAAAAAAAATTAACTAAAACATAAAAGATTAACGCTAGAAAATAAATTAACTAAATAGAAAAGAGTAATGCTAGAGTCAAAGACAGTTAACTGCTCAGCTGATCGATGGTTGGTAGTGGGTTGCTTGAAATCTAGGGAAGGCTAAAGAAAAGTGGCTCTAATATGATAAATTATTGATTGTCTTAAAAGTATAAACTATTAAGAAATGGTATATTTAATACGATTTAATTTCTTTCTTGGACAGTTGTAAGTTTAATTGGGTCACTTGAAGGACTTATAAGTGCCTAACTGAATATATATCTTTTACTGTAATTGTAAAATCAATGGAAAAAGAAAGTAGGTCATACTTTTTATGGGCATATTTCTTGTCCTAGTAATGTTTGATTGTTGTTTTAAGCAGTACTATTACTTAACTTCACTATAAGCAGTGATGATTTCAGACAAAATCCACAAGTCACAGCTTCTTCCAGTAGCTGTTATCCACAATAGCACTTCACAGCTTCTCAGTGGGGATGGCTGAACACCCAGTTATAGGTTGCTTTTAGCCATAAATTAGTATTAGAAATTATAGCATCTTCATAATTTCTTCGGATTTGCTTCTTACCTCTTTTTTGATGCAAGGCTGATGATACTTGTGGATAATTTGCTTGGCCGGCTTGACCCTCCTACATGCGCACGTGGTAGAGAACTGCTGCCTTGGCTTAAAGAAAAGCTAGATAGCTTAGAGAAATGTTGTACCATTAACAACTTGCTAGCTCAGCGCAAGTTATGAAATTTTTTCTTTATCTAACATTGCTTCTAAAGTTCTAATGACTTTCTCAAAAAAAAAAATCATTGCTTGTAATGAAAAAGTTCAAATCTTTTATTACACTCTTCCTACTCTACTATATACTCTACAAATATAAACATACCACATGTCCATGTAATTTATTAAATACTAAATTTATGCCTTTTATTATTTCAATTTCCTAAAATAAATAAATAAATAACTCATCATATTTAGGTAATTGAAATAGTAGAATGCATAAATATAGCATTTAATAAATTACATAAACGTGTGGCATGTTTTTGTTTGTGGAGTATATAGTAGAGCAAGAAGAGTGAAACAGAAAATTTGGACTCCTAATGAAAGGCCAAAATGGCCAAATACCACAAGTTGCAGAACTATGTAGCAAAAAAACACTGTTTCGGAAATAAATAGGGAAATACCACTTTTCAGGTACTCGAGTTTCTTAAACTCGAGTTCTAAATGGTACTCGAGCTTAAGAAACTCGAGTACCAAGAAGTTCAGCCACCGTGGCACTGCTGACCTGGAATTTGTGCGATTTAAAAAAATAATATGGTACTCGAGCTTGGTAAACTCGAGTTCCATGCAACATAGTACTCGAGTAAACCAGGCTCGAGTACCTTAGAAATATTATAAAAAAGATTATGTTTATTTTTATTTTTAAGGTACTCGAGCTTGGGGAGCTCGAGTACCTTACAAGGAACTCGAGTTTAGTAAACTCGAGTTCCTTATAACTATTTTTTTTTTTTTTTTTTATAATCGGAAAATAAACATAAACATAAACATAAACATATTGTTATGTTTTTATTTATTTAAATAGAAGCATTGTAAAATAGATTTTAATTTCAAAATATGAATTAATTTCTACATTAATTAAAACTGTTCATTGTTTTCTCATAAAAATTATTCACTGCTTTCTGCAAAATCTATTTCTATGATTTTGCACAAAATTATTTTATCTTTAGCATTATTTAAAAAATTGTTCACTCTCTTTTTTGCGTAAATTATTTTATGTTCACTATTTAAAAAATTGTTAACTGTTTTTTCATAAAACACCTACTAAAATCGTGTTTTATAAATTTAAACGCCAAATCAGAATGCTTTTTCGTGCTTAAATTTCACAATAATCAAATTTGTTTTTCTGCATTGATGAAATCTATTTCTACATTAATAAAATTTCACAATAATCACTCTCTTTTTATAATGTTTCTAAGGTACTCGAGCTTGGTATACTCGAGTACTGTGTTGCATGGAACTCGAGTTTACCAAGCTCGAGTACCATATTATTTTTTTAAATTTCACAAATTCCAGGTGAGCAGTGCCACGGTGGCTGAACTTCTTGGTACTCGAGTTTCTTAAGCTCGAGTACCATTTAGAACTCGAGTTTAAGAAACTCGAGTACCAGAAAAGTGGTATTTCCCTATTTATTTCCGAAACAGTGTTTTTTTGCTACATAGTTCTGCAACTTGTGGTATTTGGCCATTTTGGCCCCTAATGAAATATGTTCAAATGTAACTCAAGAACACTTTATTTAGAATTTTAATGAATAATATTTACTGTTAACAATTGAAGGGTGCCCTATTCCTTAAATTCTACTAATTAATAAATTTTAGCATTATTAAACACCCAAAAATATTGTTACTAATAAATTCCAACATTTGTTTGCAATATAAACAAATCTATTTATATATTGTTTGGGTCAAATCATATGTTGATGTTTGTAAATCCAAGTCAAAAATGCATTTTCATCAAGTGAGTCAATCTCGTACCGAAGGTTGTACCGGTTTAACTAGTAGAATAATATATTTCGATATCAGTCAATACCGGTGTACCGTTTCGGGTTTACCGTTATTTTTTATATTTATAGATATATATATATATATATATATGTGTGTGTGTGTGTGTGTGTGTGTGTGTGTGTGTTATAATAAATAATAAAGTTTACCATAAAACATTACCTTAATTCAGAATAAATTATTCATGGTTTTAAACTTTAATATCAATTAAAAGAAAAAAAAAACAATATAAAAAATAGAAAGTTTAATTGTTCATTGCATACTAAGAAACAAATAATAATAACAATAAGTTAATACAAATAAGTTACCATTCTGCTCTTAAAAAATTCAAAAATTACAAAACTAAAAAAAAAATCTTTTTTTTTTATACCGGCCAGTATGGCTGGTATTTAAACAAATACGAAACGTTGGCATTTCGATACCGGTATACGTACTAATACAATATTAATTACATTGATTTTTATGCATTTGAGTTGTAAAGTTTTTAAATTCTAGACTGTGTTGAAGACACACAAGAACAATAAAAATAAAAATAAAATAAAAATAAACCTTAAGAAACTACTTAAAATAGTGAAGGTTCTATTGCCACAATTGCAGCTCAATTGATAAAGGTTTATTACTAAACATCGACTCCGATCCAATCAACCAATTGAACTTCAATTTTCCGAACTTCTAAGTTTGTGACCCATGAAGAGTAAAAGACCTAGGGATTTGTCAACTAGGGTTCCAAGACGTATATAAATAGGGAGGAAACCACCCATGGACAACCCCCCCTCCCCCCCTAAGGGTCGTTAATGGGCCGGGTTGGGTCGGTCTGACCCATTTTTACTTAGCTTATGGGCACAATGGACTAGGCATAATGGGCTATTAACTAATTAACGGGCTGAATTGGGCTAGGCCAAAAAAGAAAGCCTCAGCTCATGGGCAATGCCCATTTTGTCTTTAACAAGCTAGGCTACCGGATTGGGCCTAATGAGCTACCCATGGGTTTGTGTTAATACATTATTTTATTATTTTTATAAGGAAAGAATCAATTTTTTATAAGGAAATAATCAATCTATTTTTTTAAAGGAAAGAATTAAAGAATTTAATACTTAATTACAATTTTTTTTACATTCAAATCTATTTAATTTTTTGTTTTGTTGATGGAAACCTATTTAATTTTTTTTTTATTAAGGCTTTAAATAGTTTTTTATTTTATCTTTAATAAAAAAAGTCAAATGGTTAATTCAAATTTGCTAGACTACTAGAAAAATATACATTTTGTAAACTAAGTTTAGCATAATTACTTTGAATATCTTAGTGGCTGAGGGAGTTCTCTTAAGAAATTTCTCTATAATATCTCAAGATCAATCCTTCATACATTTCCTATATATTTTTCTTATGAATTATGAGTTATTTGGCTGGGCCACTGGATTAGGTCAATGGGCTAAGAACGGATTGGGCTACTAGGCTAGCCCATCGGGTACCCATGGGCATAAAAACTAGCCCATGGCCTGACCCATTGGGCTAGTGGGCTACCCATGAGCCTCAATAACAATGGGCCAGGCCGCCCATTAACCTGGTGGGCTGTCAGATTTTTGGGTTAGGCTATGTGCCGTGAACTATTTGATGATCCTTACTCCCCCACACCCCCCAATTTTTTAAAAAAAAAAAATTTTTAGTGTATATATATGTATTAAAATTAGCAATTTTGTTCTACAAAATTACATTTTTCCCCCTTAAATATATGTTTAATTCTTTTTAGAGTAATGTTACAATCACAAAACTTTTCTATAATATTTTTACAAACTATAGAGGTAGTAAATTTTTATTAGTTTATATCTGGACCTACCACTTACATCATTTTTTTACATAATAATGACCACTAACCACATCATTAATTTATAAAAACATTTGTAACTCCAGCATTTTCCTCCTTTTAAAGGCTATAAAAAATTTATAGATCTAAAATTTAAAACAAAATATACAAGCCTAAAAAGATTAGCTCATCAACAAAAATTACCAATAGCAAAAATAAAATTAAAAAATTAAGCTCAATCGACCAATTTTACCCAAAAAATTTAAACAAAATAACCCTTTAAAAAATTAGCCTAGCCCTTTAAAAAATTTAAACAAAATAATTTTGTCCTTATCTAGCACTACTCATCAAAGACCCGTACACTTCAAAAAATAAAAATAAAAAAAATAATAAAAAATAAAAAAACCGTAGTACCTAAACAGCATAGCTTGAGGCCAAAGTGACCGCTTGCAGCTAAAAGCAAAACCACTCCCCCTAATTCCAAGTCCTAGCTTTGTCCTTGTATATAAAGCCTCATTAAGTCATCCTAGCCACCTAAAAGAACTCCGTAGAAGTTAAAGAATCTCTTGCAATGATTTTGTGTCAAGAATTTTGTACCAACCTGCATCTCTAGAGCTTATTAAATATCAAGAGAGTTCTTGTGTAGACATATGCAACAACATCTACTGCAATCAAAAGTCAATGATGTTATGTCAATCATGAATTGGGTATTTGTACACTGAAGAAATTCAGTGTAAAAGAGTCCGATTAGGTTGGAGTTATGTGTGGAAGTTACTATTGAATGTAGGTAACAATACTAGGATCGAGTTATATTCTGTATTGTAATAACTTTCATTCTACATAGTAAACTCTTCACATTGGTGATAAGCTTCAGACCACCCATTGGGGTTTGTGCCATCGGAAGTTTCTCCATCTTAACTGTATCATTGTGTTCAAAATTATTATCGGCTGCACTTAGTTTTTGTGATATAGTTGTGCCCGCTATAAACTAATCAATTGCACCTCTACATAATTAGGCGTTAGCTAACATTCTAGATATTGTCAAAATTAAACAGACCTTTTATTATTATTATTATAAGAAAAGTAAGAGCCATACTCAAAATAACTTCACGCGTTTGATAAAGTTGTACTTGGATTTTTCTTCTTCCTGATTTTTTTACCGTTGAAATACAGAAATGGATTTTCCATTTGTCTTCCTATAGGACAGAATTCTTTGATTTGTATTAGTAGCACACGAACAAGGATAGAAATTAGTTTCTTACCTTTCTGGTTCTGGACATTATATTGACATAACTAGTTCCATTGTGGCAAAATTATTGTTGCCAACTTATTTTTCTATTCAATTTATTTGTGTTATTATTCGTGGGTCTTATTGCACGTTTTGATATTTTTAATAGGTCTCATTATACTATTTCAGATAACTTTTACTTTTATTTATAATACTTTTAGCAAATAAATTTTCAGTTTTAACAAAATAAACAAATCGAAAATAGACCCTTAATCTTATCATTAATACAAGTACAACTTTGAATAGAGTAATTGTTGTTGTACACCGACAGTGCATGCACCAAACATACAACACTTGAAAATTATACTGTGGCTTCAAAAGACAATTTTAGTTAAAAATTTAAAATTATGAAATTATTTCCTGAAAATACAATTTCCCAATTTAACTGAAATTGTGTTTTAAACTTCCAATTTCGATTGATGTGGCACTCACAACACACCGTATAGACACGTATACCGCTGTGTAATTAACAACCTTTCTTTGAACAATCTTCCAAACATGTTAACAGAAAGTTATACTCTTCTAGACGCCAAACTAGACTTTGACTTCTTCTTTTTTTCCCCCATAGATTGTCTCTCTGGCAAATCAATCATCTTTACAAATTTCAGCTATAAATTCAATTTCTGTCAGATGGGATCTTCACAAAAAAGAGAGAACTTAATTCTTTTGGAGACCATGGGAGAAAGAGAAGCTGCAGATGATCAAACCCCATTTTTCCAAACTCAACCAGCAGAGCATCCTCTCAAGAGAACTGGTTTGGTTTCAGTTCACCCTTTCATTAACCCTTCTTTTGTTTTATTTTCAATTAATGTTGACTATCACAAAGTACGCGCTTCGAAAGAGCAAAGATTTAAGGGCCTCAACTTCTCATTTTTATTCATCTTTGCTTCTCAGGATTATCAAAATTATCATGAGTTGCAAATCCATTAACTCTTTTTTTTTTTTTTCCCAAAGTAGTTTTCGTGATCCATGCAATAATGAGAGAATCATAGCAAGTAGACGGCAAATTTGGTGCATCTACCCGCCAAATTTTTTTCATTTTTTCATTTCTTCTAAACAATAATATTACTTTCAGGCTTCTGCATGAAATTGCATCATTTATCTAATATTCTAAAATATTGTATTATCTAAAGAATTTAACTACATAATGACA
Organism: Castanopsis chinensis; assembly: GCA_032878915.1. Lineage (NCBI taxonomy): Eukaryota > Viridiplantae > Streptophyta > Magnoliopsida > Fagales > Fagaceae > Castanopsis > Castanopsis chinensis. Next base: position 1,197,742 of record JAVQMG010000026.1, on the reverse strand, counting down.
TGCTTAAATGCATGCCAGTATTTACAAAATAACGTACCATATTTATTGAGAAAAGAATAAAATATAACTTACATCATGAAGCCTCCGAAAGAAGAAATAGGACAACAATATTTTAACTATAAGTCTATAACACTTATTATCCTATGGTTATGTTTTAAGCGTAAACTATTTGATCTCCCTCAATATTTTAATAGTTATATATCATATGTAGGCATGCTTAAACTGTAAGAAAATGATAAGTTTAATCACTTAATCATAATTCTAACACTCCCCCTCACTAGTGGATCTAAACTTTCAAGGGTTATAACAATAGCATTTCTTTGTGCCATTTTCTTCAGATTATATGGATATACCGCACCAGCACCACCAGCCCTCAACGATGTCTTCTTCAACTTCATTACATGCACTTGGAAGTCCTTGGATTCAGTTTTGTCATTGTGGAAAAAGGGCACCAGTGAAAACATCATGGACTGGTGAAAACATAGGGAGGAGGTTTTGGGCGTGTGAAAAATATGGGGTATTGTGCTATCTAAAAGCATAGAATTTCTCATCATCTTTTGCATAACCGTTTGATGTGTCAAGTTGTTATTAGAACAACATCATATCACTGATACTATTTTTTTTAGCGCTAATTACAATATACTACCTTAAAAAATTTTGGAATTTTGTGTGTCCAAACTTATTGATTGAATCTGAAAATAATCTGTCTCTGTTATTTAAGTATTAATTATGTTTAATCTATATTTTGCTGCAAGGTTGAGGATACTTGTGGATACTTTGTTTGGCTTGACCCTCCTACATGTGCACGTGGTAGAGAATTGCTGCCTTTGCTTAGAGAGAAGATAGATAGCTTAGAGAAGGAGGTGGCAGCAGCCCATGCAAAGGAGAAAAAATATTCTCGAGCAATGTTGTTTTTTACTTTATCTTTTATTGGGTTCACGTGTATGAACGTATTTAGAATTATTGGATGATATTTATGTACTCTTAACAATCAGATTTTTTTTTTAATAAGTCTAGTGAAATAAAAAAAATGTAATTCTTTCACAACTAAACAATGTCCCGCGCCATGAGCAAATACTTTATAATTTCATTTGATTTATGTGTTTTAACAAAGATCTATAATAATACTCATTTTTTTGTATAATATTTATGATATTTTTTCACACTATTGCTGAATTCTTTGAAACTCAATTTTCTTAATTCATATCTTATAAATTTTTCTAGTCCTAGAAGTAGTTTTTGACTATTTAGCGGATTTTCTTTTCTAATCTAGATATATGAGGTTGGGACTGAATAGCGCTAAGACAAGAAACTATATTTTATTATAAATTTAATATTTAAAATGAAAAAAAATAAAATCTAGATAAAAAGTAGACTTTATTCTTATAATGAACACAGAACAATGATTAAATACTTCCTCTACCACTCCAATCTCACCACTAAATCCCAAGACCCCAATTGCAAATATTGTTTTCATTATTTAAATGAGACCAAATCATTTGTGTACCAACATAAAGAGAAAATGATCAAACAAAGAAAAAATGACTAAAAACACTTCCATCTATTAAAATTTAATTGCCTCTAACTAGGCCTCCATATCCTAAAAAACACACGGAAAAAAAACATTGAAATTATCATAATATTTTACTTTTATGGCCATGTCTCATACTGATTCCACATTAAATAGCAGTCAAAAACAACAAAGAAACCAATAAATTTTATGGTCTAAAACAAAATATATATATAAAAAAAAAAAAAAAGTGGCTAACCTCATCAATAATATCAATTAGAAGCAGTATTTATCTTTCTCTTCTCTCTTAGAGTTCCAACATATAATACATTTATGAATTCTCCATTATGAAAATCCCAAACACTCAAAGACCTAAAAGGTTAAAACCAGTCATATGTAGCTCTCACAAAACCCACCACGGCCTCCAAGCTCCATATCAAGCCACTGTCACTCAAAATAAAAAATAAATAAAAAAAAGAAAGACGCAAGCTTCCTTCCCGGATCATAACCAACTAATATGGGTTAAGACAAGATGGGACAACAATGTTTACTTGAAGAGGTACAATAGTACTCATGTTCCATAAATTTATCTCAATAAATTATTGCATAATTAAACACCAAACAAAAATGTTTCTAATAAATTCTGGCATTCTGTTTGCGATTTTAAAAAAATCAATTTTATATACATAACCAAACTTCAGCAAATACTGCGTGCCTAAATAATCAAACTGTACCCAGAAGTCTGAAACAACTTTCTCACAAAAAACTTAGCAAAGTTTGTCAATTATATAGCTTCCTCAAATCAAAATATCAAAATAACTATACTCCAACCAAGTCAATCACGTTACGTATTTCAGCTCACAAAAAATGTGACCAAATTACATATACAGTAAGTCAGAACGTACTACTATACCCTAACCCATGTCACTCAAAGTTGATGCCTTTTCCTAGGTCTCCTTCTAATTGTCTCGTTCTTAAATCTCCTGTTAGAATAAGCTACAATAATGATGGGAACTTGTACAAATGCCAGTCATTTTGAAGAATCTAGCATACATAAACATGTTGGCAGGGTGAAAACTTATAAGCATCTTATGTTTGCATTAAATATTTCTGCAAGTAACCAAGATTTGTGACCATAATTAGTTAGTATTTCTTTGAAATGTTTCAAAATGAATTTTTCAATGAGCCTATATATGTGAATACAAATATATAGTAATGTAACTACATATAAACTTTTGAAATTGAGTTAGATTTGGTGTATATGCTGGTGTTCCAGTTCTGCTAATAGGTGCTGTTACTTGAATTTTGTTCTCTATTCACTTGATGCAATACAATCTTTTCATTCATCGAAAAGAAGAAACCAAAAAAAAAAAAAATCTCTATATAAACCCCATGTATAATGATATAAAATACCACTAGCATGCCCACCTGAGGAAGTGCAACAAGAAAAATCCTACAACATCCAAGATGAAAATGTTGTCCAATGAAACTCACCAAAACCACGCTAATATAGCAAGGAAAACAAAAACTGACAGTTCTGTAAGCAATTCTCCCTCTTACCAAGTTCAGAAGAGCTCCCAATTGCCCCTAGAAACATCTTCTCGTGAATTCTCTTACTTGAGCTTTGATAATACACATTTATCTAGTATAAACTGGACAGAAGAAGATAGTCTCACTACATTGGAAACACTTGAGCAATCGTTTAGTGACTTTTGGATTGAACCCTTTGTAATGAACAATACCTACATCCAGAGTGACCAGGGGCGTAGCCAGGAATTTTTATATGGAGGGGCCAATTCAAAGTATTGATATAAAAAATATAAATCACAAGTCTATTGAATATGAAATTTCAATTTTGATATATCTTAAACATTAATGAACATACAAAAACTGTCTAGTTCACTATAGACATATACAAAAATATCCATACAAAAAAACACTTCACATCAAAATCATGTCTGACGACGATTTTTCATGGAATAGAATTCATCCATAATCATTTTCATGGTGAAATTTCCAGCAATTTCCTTTTCTATATAAACTATCATATTATCTGCCAAAAGTTCATCTTCCATTTTGTTGCGAAGTCTTGTTTTTAATAGTTTCATAGCTGAAAAAGCTCGTTCTGTAGTTGCTGTAGAAACTGGAAGAGTCAACACAAGACGAATCAATCTATCAATTAAATGATAGATTTTAGACTTCCCTGAAATTTCTAATCCCCTACATAGCTCAGATATTGTACCCATATTCTGAAAATCTGGATGCTTTGTCACATCAAGCTCATAATGTTGCAATTGATGCTTCAAAAGACAAATTTCCTGCTCAGTGAAATCTTGAGGATAATAATTTTCAGCCAAATTGCAAATATCACCAATTTTGAATGATCTAAAAGCATCCTTAGGATTTAATGCTGAACTAAGAGTAAGAAGATCTGCTGTTAGCTCACAAAATCTACTATTCAATTCTTGCAATTGAAAATCTATTGCAACTGTAAATATGTCAATTCTTAAATGATGTTCTATTGTTGTCAAAGCTTCATCTTGATGACGGTATCTACCTCGTGCTTTAGTGTAACGAGCATTTAAATCAGGAATATCAATTTCATGTTGTCCACAAAATGATGTAACACTATCAAGTAAAAGCTCCCATCCATCATCTCTCAACTTTTGAATAAGTGATTTTGTAGTTGAAACTAAATGCATGGCATTTAAAAGATCTTGAGAATGTTGTTGCAAAGCTTGGCAAAGAATATTGGTAATTCTCATAATCTCTTTCATCATATGCAAAATTAAAACAAATTCAAATGATGTTAATACCTGATAAGCTCCCTCAGCATCACCACGTTGCTTATAATTAGCCCCTTCCTCAGAGATAGTATTGATAACTTTGCAAGTTGCATCAAACATTTTTATTAAACTACAAATAGAGTGAAAATGAGATCCCCAACGTGTATCTCCAGCCCGTTGCAAAGTACCAATTTGGTTTGCTCCTCTTCCAGTCTCAATTTCATTAGAAGCAATCATATTCTCAATTTGTTCCCCTTGAGCATATTGCAATTCATCATTACGCTTACTAGAACCAACGACAATATTGATAATATTAGTCAAATGATCAAAGAATTGATGAACAACTTTTACTTCTCTAGATGCAGTAACTAAAGCCAATTGCAACCTATGAGCCATGCAATGTACATAATAAGCATATGGGCATTCTTTAAGAAATAAAGCTTGTAATCCATTCCATTCACCACGCATATTACTAGCTCCATCATACCCTTGACCTCGAATATTCTCAATGTGAAGGTTGTAACGAGAAAGGACAGCACATATCTCCTTCTTTAGAGTCAACGCAGTAGTATCTCTAACATGCACAACATGAAAGAAACGCTCTTTAAGGAAACCATTTTTATCAACAAACCTCAAAATAATGGCCATTTGCTCTCTCTTCGACTCATCCCGGGCTTCATCAACAAGAATGCAAAATTTTGCATCCCCAATTTCTTCACGAATAGCATTTCGCACATTACTAGCAAGAATATGCAAAATCTCCTTTTGAATTGTGGGTGATGTATATTTGGCATTTCGTGGAGCATTTTCCAAGACAACACTAGCTACTTTGTCATTAAAAGTTGAGGTGAATTTTATCAATTCAATAAAATTACCTCTATTTTTTGAATCAAGGCTTTCATCATGACCTCTAAAAGCACAAGCTTGGAATGCTAGCCATCGAGCACACTCTATTGAGGTTTTGAGCCGCAACCGATTATTCTCTAATTCTTTTGACGTTTGTTTCTCAATTAGCTTGTCAATATGTCTTGAATAATTCTTTAAATCCTCGCAACATTTCACAGCAATTTTATGTGGGGAGTTTGGATCTTTCCCTACATGACGAAGTAAAGGACAATTCATTCCATCATTCACCTTTTTCCAATTATTAAAACCTGTTGAAATGAATGCATCTGATCCGGGACGACCTATTGGTTTCTTACTAAAAAGGTAGCAAGGTAGACAATATATCGCATCCATTGAAGGTGAGTATTCCAACCAATCCCTATGTGAATGTAATTCAAACCATGAAGGTTGAAATCGACGACGATGAGTATCATTGTTGTATGGATAGTCTATATTTTTAGGTTGATATGGACCTTCTTTGAGATAAGCTCGTCGGATTTCATCTTGTTTGTTGATAGGGAATTCACATATTTGTTTACGTGATCCTGGATCACGATCTATCTCTTCACATATTTGTTGATAGGGATGTTCATCAGGCATTGAAGTATCAACATTTGTTTCTACAGCCACAGGTGTCCTAATTTCTGAATTGCTAACATCTTTTTTCTTAAAGAATGCATCAATTGTTTTTCGTTTGCTCATAATTCTTTTAGCTTTAAGAATATGACTCAAAAATTAACCTGAAAAGAACTTTAAAAAATAAAATTTTAATTAGAAAATTTTACTTAGTTATATGGATGTTATTCATACTAAAAAAACAAACAAAATTTCCACTATAATTTAAATAGTCAACCCATTTTTAATACAACTATAATTAATAATAACCCCTCAAACAAAAACAAAAATTAAACACACAAGTATTGTTACACAACATAAACCAAACAATTTAATAACACTCACAGCAACATCACATGATATCTAACTAATTAAAAATAGGTAATGAATCAAAATAATTTTACCTTAGAAATTTTGTCTTCACAAAGTGCAAAGATCAAAGATGGGTGTGGGCTGTGTGACAAGGCCTGCTGCCTCTTCCTACAACTTTAGATCTTCCCTTCAAGACTGCTTTCAATAATGTATTTCTCTAAAAATAGATGAATGTCTATTAGTACCAGCAACAGGGAAACCAACCCAAAACCAAGCACAAAACAACCACCAATTTCACTGTAACAGTTGAATACTACCAACATGAAATTATCTTGTTATGTCATTATAATGGCCCACAGAGTTCATGAAATTCAACTTCTCTAATATTTTTATGTCATTTGAGGGAAGCTGAGAATTTCCAACTTCTTATCAAACACAATTCCAAATTAGATGTACATTTTTTGGTAAGTAAATTTACATTATTACATAATCATGCCATACCCACCTTTAAATACCATATACGTGCTTATAAAAAATGGGGAAGGGGGATTTCGGATTCAATTGATGGACACAATTCTAGCCAAAGACAAAGAGTTGCACATGAAATTTCCCCAAAGCAACATGATCAAATGATTCAAATCACATCACAAAGGACCTCTACTTCCTCAAAAGAAAAAAAACAAAAAAAACAAAACAAAAAAAAAAAAAAAAAAAAAAAAAACAAATCAGCTTGTACACAATATATATGATTCAATAGAAGATTAAAAAAAAGAGAATGTTTCATGAAGAATGATTCAGTGTCATTGTTCATGCGTTTGAAATTTAAAGTGAAGCTAAAACACCTATAATCATAAATGATCAAGGAATAAGTCTAATGCTTAAGAAAGAGAAGAAAATTAGAAAACTCACCAACAAACTTTTTTTTCGGTCAAGATTTTTTTTTTTTTTTTTTGGGACTGTGAGAACAGGGGACTGATGGTGCTGAGTTTTAGGGGCTGTTACTCTTGGGAGGCGGCAGAGTGGAAGTGTATGAAAGAAGGAAGTGTGTCCAAGAAGACAAAAAAAGAGAATAAGAAGTCAAAGGCAATGGGATTCGGTGGGGGTGGGTTTTGAGATTGAGAGAAAAGTTTAGTTTTGTTTTTATTGTTTTTGGACTTGACTATATAAATATAGGTGGGCCAATATTTTGTTTTACTTGGAGTTGGAGTATATTAGCCTTAAAACTGAAACTGGGCTTGAGAAAGTGAGAATAGTAGAGATATTATGGGTATGGGGGGGCCGGATGTCACATATTGGGGGGGCTCAATTTTTTTTTATGCATAGGCTAATGGACTTTTTTTTTTTTTTGCAGGGGCCATGGCCCCCCCCAAGCCACTATGTGGCTCCGCCCCTGAGAGTGACTATCCAATATCCTTCACAAATGGAGGATTTTGTGCATCTCTATCATGCTACAATGAAGGCATAGATTCCATCTACGAGGCAATGCAAGAAGTTGAGAACTACAAGAGAATTAATAAATATCCATATTTGGTGAACTAGTGTGTTGGTGCAATTTCATATTAAATGAATAATTGAAATATTTATCAATATAATAATTATGATTTTCATTTTAATTAATGTGAATAATTAGATTAATTGAATGAGAGAAGGTGGGAGTTTCATGAGGTAATCATTTCATTGAGGGGAGTTAGACATGGCAAAACGGGCGGGTCGGGTCGGGTTCGGGTCAGGTCAAACGGGTCACGGGTCAAAACGGGTCATTTTTAAACGGGTCAAACGGGTTGCGGGTCAACCGGGTTGCGGGTCGGGTCGGGTTGACCCATATTTTTCAAACAATTTTTTTTTTCAATTACAAAAACAAATCAATAACAATCTGCTTTGGGAGAATGAATAAAATCAATTAAGCAAATGAATTGCACTTAATGCCACTTGTTAATACTTAATATCCTTCTAATTCTGATAGTTTTGAGCATAACAAAAATTATTTATAATCATAAATTTATGATGAAAAAGTCTACAATGTTAATAGTTTACTGTCAAAATGCATATAATTACAAGTTTACATCTTCAAAAAGAGAGATCTTAAAACAAACAAAACAAGTAAGCCACCAAAGTAACAAGTTATCTGTCTTCTTAAGTGCACATATTCTTGTTGCATTTAAAATAATAGTAAAGTTAGATTACTTAGAAAAATAAACTAAACAAAAAAAGATTTAAAAATAAACCTAACATATTAAGTAAAAAAGAATAAGTAAATATTTTATAAAAATTACACCTCAATCTCTATCTACTTAACGTTGGTAGCAGATTCAGCATTACAAATATTCATACTTGCAAATTGTAACTCAAGTTGGCCAAATTGTAACTTAAACCTAACATATTAAGTAAAAAAGAATAAGTAAATATTCTATAAAAGACGTGAACGATACGGAGTAAGAATTTTTTTCCCAGTACTAAAACTTGATTCAGAAGCAACAGTTGTTATCGGAATGCTTATAAGATCTCGTGCCATTAAAAAGAGCTCTGGAAACCGATTGTAATGCTCTTTCCACCAAGAGAGAACTTCCAACTTTGGATTTTCCTATCTGTTAAGTCTATTCTCTTCTAAATACAAGTCTAACTGAGATTTTTTTGTTTTGGTACCACGACCACTTTCATAATGATCAAATTCCTAATCATTAAAAAAAATTGCAATGAAAAATAATACCAAACAACATTACAATCTTTATTATTAAAAAATATAGCACAACATATACTAAAAAAAATGCAATTCACTTAATTTAATATTTTATTAGTTTATAATTGACACAATGACCATGATATATATATATATATATATATATATATAACATATGTATATACATTTTTGAACGGTTGTGATACAACCACTTACCCAAAGACTTGTCATTGTCAATGACCTAATGAGTCAATTTTGTCCACTTGCTTTTGTGTTTCTAAAAAAAAAAATGAATAAAAAATAAAACTTTTCTTTGTAAATTGTAATGTTGGACGGATGGGAGATTTGAAGTCATGGAACATTGGAACTCACCCAACTAATGATGCAAGTGTAACCGTGTAAGTGTAAGTAACTAAAGTAAGGTGCTGTACTGTGTTCTTTATGACTTGTGTTGTCAATTGTCATGACATGAGTCATGATAAATTGACAATTAATTTAATATTTTATTAGTTTATAATTTATGTGTAAATATTTTTTTAGCGAATTTTTTTAACGGGTCGGGTCACGGGTTATTCGGGTCGGGTCGGGTTGACCCGCAAAAAATCGGGTCGGGTCACGGGTCAACTCGTTTTTTACTTCGGGTCAAAAAAATTGGGTTCGGGTCAGGTATTTTTCGGGTCGGGTAAGAAAATTCTGACCCGTATTGCCATGTCTAAGGGGAGTTGAATGTTAAGAAAATTGATTCCTACATTAATAAAGAGAAAATCTTCATTATGTTATAATTGATGATGTTACTTGCTTATCATGCATGAAATGATACAATCCACACCAGGGGAGGTGAAACACTGGAGATCCAATTCCATTTTCCCTTGTAATTTCAAATTGATTTTCTGTATTTCTATCGACAAGATATTATAATTGTATTGTCTCAAATGCTTTGTTTTGTTTCGGAGGAAAATATTTTCCTTGAAAAAACATTGTTTGTGGAAAAAAATTTCCAAAAAGAGTGACTAGTTTTCATATTTATTGTTGCGACTCTAAATATGAAAACGTTAACAGTTATATACATCATTCAATACACTTAAAAATTATTAATATTTCACATAGATTCAACGTTGGTTTAGGTAAGAGTGCTAGTGGTAGCAGCCTCAATGATAATGGGGTGGTGACTGTTGTGAAATTTTAAAATACTCACAAGTGTGCAAACCGTACCGGAGTATAGTTTGGCAAGAACAAAGTCGAACCCAAAGACACTTGTATGAATGTAGGAAAATTAATTAAATCTTAACCAAATTAATCCTAATCTAGTTTAATAAAAATTGGTTGTTTTGAAATTAAATAAACTAAGCAAATAATAAAACTAAGCAAATAATAAAATTAAGCAAATAGTTAAACTAAGCAAAATATATAAAGCAATAAAAAGATGTAAACAATCAAGGGAAAGGAATTAAAGTTTTGGAATCCACCTTATTAATTCATATCAGCACATATTTATGATCATTGATTTTTCCCAACCACTGCATGATAATATAGAAATCAAACTTACTATCATGGAAAATATTTTCATTAAAATCCTTATTTTAAAAATCAACAGCATGTTCTTCTTTGCTTTTTAAGTATAAAATCAAATCATCAATTGTATCTGTAGCCAAATAAATCACAAGATATCTCCAATTCTAAAAATCAAATCATAAATTGTATCCATTGACAAACAAATCATGAGCGATATCCAATTTTATAATTATGAATTAATAAGCCAAGTATTCAGCAAATTAAGACAAATCCTAAATCATGAGAAAAACATAATTGAACTCATATCTAGAATCTCATCTTAGTCAATTGATATGAAGCAAGAACAATTTAAATCATTAAAGAACAACTATTGTGGAAAAAATCAAATCACATAGATATTACTGATAATCCTTAACAAGGTTTCATCCTCAACCCCAATTATAAATTTAGCTACTCATAGTAATTAAAATAAAACAAAAGAATAAAATACTAAATATTAAACTAAACAAATAAAATAGAGAAAGAAATAGTCACAGTGCTAGAGAAAAGCCATAAAAGAAACCACGTGTTGCTGCCTGCACTTCAGTTCCAGCCCTAGCTCTCTGGCCTCCCTGAATTTTTCCTAAAAAACCTTTAAATAGGTCAAGCAATCCTATTACAAGTTGAATTTCGGTTTAGAGAAAATCCCAGATTTTTATGCTTCACTTAACTGACGATTTTGGCCAATTTAACATCATAATTCGGACTTTTGGTAAACTACAAAGTTGTATCCCTTTAAGTTAAATTTCCAACTCAACTTGAATCATCTCGATTGGACATTTGAGCCGAAAGTTATACTAAAAATACTAACTGATGTGCAGGCTAGAATCCTAATCCAAATTGGAATTGGATTTGATGCAAATTTCCTTTGATTCCTTACTCCAATTGGACTTAAATTTAATTGGGTTGGCCTTCTTTAACTTCAACATGGCCCTTGTAAATTTAAAGTCCATTAGCATTCTTCTTTGCACAAATCCACTTATTTAATTTCATTCTCCTACAAAAGACAAATTCATGCAATAAGATTCAATTAAGCACAAAATTGATTATTCACTATTATTCCAAAACTAAATATAAAATGCATGAATTAACTCAAAACAAGTATGATAATGCTTTCTAACAATGATATAAATATGCAAAATTAAGCTATTGTCAATGCACATCAGTGACAATGATAAAATTAGTGGTGGTCATGGTGAATGTGGTGAAGGTGGTAGTGGTGATGGTGATGGTTTTAGGAGCATGAAGAAATGAATGGGGAAGGCCATAAGGGAATCGTAGAAATTAAACTACTTCCATTTCTCAAAAGTAGAAAATTATTTTCACCATTTTGACTTATTTTCTATAAATAATCAAGGAAAACATTTTCTGGAAAATCTTATTTAGGCCCCAAATTATATATGTACCGGATTAGCTGGTATTAATTGAACAATTTATGTCTATTTCAATAAGTAATATTTTTTCCTGGAGAGAGTTTCAACCTATGACCGCTCCTGATGATAGTTCTTTATCATCAAATCAAGATACCAATCGTTTTCTGGTGTAGACAAGGATTTGAAAGCTCGGATTTGTGTTAAAAAATACAAGAACTATTCAGACTCCAAAACAAAAGATTACGACTCAGTTGATTTTACTCTAACTTAACTAAGTGCAGAATAGAGTAAATGCGAGCTAACAAATAATAAAACTACTCTAAGTCATATTCAACAAATATCAACAGTAAAATGAAAGCTAAAAGAGTAGGGAATAAAAATGCAAACACAAGATAACACAACAATGTGTTATCGAAGAGGAAACCGAAAAACTCAACGCCGCCCTCCAAGCAATAAATCGATCCACTAGACAATAAGTTGGGGTACATGAATAGCATGAGCCTTTTCAAGTCTAATCTACCTAATGCACCTAAGCCCTCCAAGCTCCTACTCCAACAAGGCTTCTTGGAACCGTGTCTTGTCTAGCTTTCCGAATCCTACAATACACCCGATTGCATCCGCCAAAACTTGACTTCTTCCAATACTTCCTAGCAGCACCAAAACCTCACTTTACACTCAGAATGGGTATGATAAGTGTTTGGACTATCAACCTCTTAAGGATATAAATATGGAGAGGTAGGAGTATGAGGAAAATCACAAAGGATTGTGTAGAGGATTGTGGGCATAACAATCTCTAACTCTCAAGTGTGTATGCTAGGGTTTTTTCTCTGAAAACCACTCTCTACAATATATGGGTAATGTGGGTATATATAGTGTGGGTGAAGACAGGGTATAACAGATAAGCCAAAATAGTAAAACAGAATGTTTCGCAGGTATTTCGCGAGAAGGCCTTACCCACAACTTACTTGCAAAAACTAGTTATCACCAGTTGTCATGACTCTTCGCATTCCAATTATGTGCTCTGCACGTGACTCACTTCACGGGAATTCTACTCACGAAATACCCGTGAAATCCATTCTTTCTTCAATAAAAACTTGAGTCTTCACACTCTCTCTCACACACAACTCATACAATGAAATCCTACATAAAATACAGGGTAAACATGATTGAGCAAAATTACAATCAAATATGGCACGGAATTAAAATCAATACAAAATAGTTGTAAATAACAACTTTACAAGATTGAACTTCAGATCTCTTATTCTACTATTAGAAACTTTATCAATTGAGCTAACTGGAACCCATATTCCAATAAGTAATTTAACCACAGTAATCAATCACCAATTCTAAAACAATAATAGTAAAAGCAATAAAAGGCACACCAATTTTAGTGACAAAGTAGAAAGTTAAGATTTAAATTGAGTATGTGATGTGTTTTTGAAGTTCAAGTTGTAATGTTCAAGATGCATGTAAAAGGAAATAGAATTTCAAGATTTTGACTGCCCTTCGATCGACGCTCAATTGATCAAACAAGAGTCTTCAACAAACTTTTAATCACAGCCTAATCAATCAAAAGTAAATTCTTGATGGCTTGATTGATCAAGAAACAAAAAAGAAAAATCTAACCTATTTTGACTAAGTCAGTGTTTTCTCTTGGTTTTTCGTTCCCTACAAGCAAGCATATAAAAGGTCATATTATATCACAACTCAGAAGATATTTAATCTAGAGAGCTATTTTTGTGTGCTACAAAGAGAGAAAATCTAAACCTAGCTATCACCAACCTATAAGTACAGAAGATCTAAAACACAACGTTCTGAAGCTAAAGAGCCAATCCTAGAATGTTGTTTCAGAGCTAAAATCTTCACGGATGTTCTTGGAGTCGATCTCCTGACTATGATCACGAACATGATGTGAGAAGGATTTCATGAACAAGGAGTTTAGAGAGTCTGAAGTTGATCTTGGGGACACGTTAGTAAGTTATGTTCCAAGTAGATTCTTAAGTCCTGATAATAGGAAATGCACTTCTAGTGGATGCATTTAGGTAGGTGTGAACACAAAATCTCAAGTATATATGAAAATCAAACAATTGAAAATGTTTCATAAATATAAAGTTGTATTTATTAAATAGTGCAATTCTCTAGATTCAATTCTTTTACAAAAGAAAAATCCTCAGATTAAATTTTCTAGAAAATCTCTTCATCAATTCATGGTTTGTGAAGACCAAGTCTTAATTCAAATACAAAATCTTTTATACTTTGGTTGGAAGATAGATTGAACAGTTTTCACAATGAATCACAGAATTTGAGCTTGTTGGAGATTTGTTGTTCTTCAAGTTTTTTTTAGGATTCTTTGAATGCGAAGGCTTTTAGGTGGAAGTTCTTCTGGACTTTAGATGATTGATCCATAGAGCTTCAATGATTTGGGGCTTTTTGAAGTTTCTAAATGCTTTTGGAGTTTGATTCCAATGGAACTTCTAGTTTTGGAAGAAGGATTTGAATTAATTTCTTAGAATAATCTAAGAATGTTCTTGAGACAAATTTTCTCTAGATTTTTGACGTGTAGAAAAAGTGGTGTAGAATGAGAGGGGTGACCTCTATTTAGAATGGTTTCTTAGGGTAAGTCTCATTTTAAAGTAAACTCCTTAAAGATAAGTAGTGATTTTTTATTAGCCCAAAATCAGGGAGTCCCACTAGGACCTATTGTTTGTGGATATATATCTCCAATTTATATATTTTTAATAAAGATAATCATCAACATATTTAATTAGAAATTTATATTTATTTTGTGGGCTCAAGTGACATAGAAAATTTTAATTTGCCAATGTAATGTCATCTTAAATAACACTTGTCAACACTTTATTTATTTTATTTAATTAATTTAGTGACCCATAAATTTAACATGACGCTTTGTAATTTTCTTAATAAATTTTTGTCTCCTACAGTAGGCAGTAATCTTGCAGCATGGATGAGCAAGTGAAATTCCATATCTTTGTCCACTATTGAAGCAAAATACATTGCCATTGGAAGTTGTCACACTCAACTTCTTTGGTTGAAAAACTTTGCTACAAGACTATGGCATTACTCGAGTCAAGGCACCCTTTTTTTTTTAATAGGAAGTGTAACTTATTATGGTAATGATATTAAAGACCAAACAGATGCTATGGCCATTGGAAAGCTACACCGGTGGCCTAATGAATATCGGTATAGGACGCTATTGTGATGAAGCACATGACTCGTGAGCAAGTTGGCGTATTCTTTTAACCATAAATCAATATCCAGATATTATAACAGCTTAATGATTACTTCAGATATAAACATTTTCAGATTTTACAATTAGAAATTAGAGAACAATTTTGAAGTATGACACTTAAATCTCCTATGGTTATGTTTTAAGCGTAAACCATTTTATTAACAGTAATATATCACTAGTGCGTATCTTAATTCTTAAGCACTTGAATGAAACAAGCTCGGTTTATTCCACCTCTTTCCAAGGCCTATAATAGCATTTCTTTTTGCCATTTTCTTCAGTTTATACAGATATACCGCACCAGCACCAGCCCTCAACCATGTCTTTCTTCAACTTCATCACATGCACTTGGAAGTTGAAAGTCCTTCGATGCATTTTTGACATTGTGGAAAAAGGACACCAGTGAAGACAACATGGAATGGTGAAAGCATAGGGAGGAGGTTTTGGGCTTGTGAAAAATATGGGGTACTGTGCTGATCTAAAAGCATAGAATTTTTCATCCTCTTTTTCATAAGCGTCGATATGTCAAATTGTTATTAGAACAGCATCATATCACTGACACCATTTTAATTAGCACTAATCACAATATACTATCTTAACAATTTGTGGAATTTTTTGTGTACAAACAGATTGAATCTGAAAATAATCTGTCTCTCTCTCTCTTTTATTTAAATCTCTTTTTTGATTTCAAAATTGATGATAGTACTTGTGGATACTTTGTTTGGCTTGACCCTCCTACATGCGCAAGTGGTAGAGAATTGGTGCCGTGGCGTAGAGAGAAGATAGATAGCTTAGAGAAGGAGGTGGCAGCAGACCCTGCAAAAGAGAAAAATTATTCTCGAGCAATACGGCTTTTTACTTTTGCTTTTACTGGTTTGACGTGGAGTTCGTATTACGAATTATTGGATGATATTTGTATTCTATTAACAACTAGACAATTATGTCCCACACCATGTGCAAAAATTTGTAATTTCATTTGAAAATGATTTTTATGTGTTTTAATAAAGACCCATATATATAATACTCATTTTGTTGTATAATATTTACGATATGTTCTCACATTGTTGCTGAATTCTTGGAAACTAACTCAATTTTCTTAATTCATATATTATAAATTTTTTTGGTCCTAGATGTAGTTTCTTTACTAATCTAGATATATTAGGTTATATAGTATAGTTGCTCACGGTTTAGGGATTGGTTTTCTTCTGAAACCTTTCTCCTTTCCCTGTAGCATTGCAGTTTCCTTGCTGGAGGAACTTGAGTCCTTGAGAGTAACGCCGTTACTCTCGGGTTAGTGAGGTTTCCCTCTCTGGTGCTCCAGGGAATCAATTATATCTCATCCCCCCCCCCCCTTCCCCTTCCTGGTCAATATGGACGATTTGTCAAGTCGTTGGAAGTCACTTTCTCTTACTGAGAAGGAAGGCCCAGGCCTAACTCTGAAAGCAGACCAAGCTAAATCCGAATCCTCTATGATAGCCAGGTTTCTCACAAAACGACCCATCAACCTTGAAGCCATAGCCAACACCTTCAATCCCTTATGGAGATCGAAAAATGGCTTCAGAATGAAATTCATTGGTGACCATCTTATACTCTTCTCCTTCGAATCCAAAGATGACGTTGACAGAATCATAACAGGTGAGCCATGGAGCTTCGACAAGCATATCGTGGTGATTTCGAGATATGGAAATAACGACGAAGTTAACCCCTCAAACTTGACATCAGTTTCGTTCTGGGTTCAGGTACATGATATACCCCTTCGATTCAGAAGCAAGGAAGTGGCTGAACAGATATGCGGAGAAATGGGCTCTGTCCTTCAAATGGACAATCAGAATGAGTATGATGGGGGCACATTCATAAGGGTTCGTGTTTCAGTAAACATCACCCTCCCACTGTGCCGAGGTAGATTAATCACTCTTGACAATGATGAGCTTCACTGGGTCTCGTTCAAATTTGAACGTCTCCCGAATCTATGCTATTGGTGTGGCTGCCTCACACACCCAGATAAAGATTGCGAGAGATGGATTGAGAGCGAAGGTTCGCTGAGAAAGGAGGATCAAAATTTCGGCCCCTGGATGAAGGCAACTCCTTTCCTGGCCTCTCGAAAGAAAAGTCTAGCAGTGCCGGGGTTCTACAAGACGAGGATAAATGGAAAATCCGGCCATACCCATTCCGGAGTCCACCTCCAATCCCAAAATCATCAACTACCGACAAGTAGGACAGACCCATCAAATCTACCCCCAGAAAATCCGGGCAACAATGTGACTGATGCCTCTGACAGCCACAACGAAGAGTACACCCCCTCTCCTACTCTTCTGAATCCCTCTTTTCCGGCTCCCACTTTGCAGAACACCCACGCTGTCCCGTTTGAACAATTAATAGAGGATATTGATAAGGGTATTCATCAATTTGACAGAGTGGATGAACAGCACCAGAGCCCAAGAGAGAACCAAAAAGGGCAACATTTAAACCAAGACTTTGGGCCTGCCTCTTTTAGTAGCCCAACCACACAGCAACAGGCCCCGGAAATTTTTCCCTCAAGCCCACATGAAGAGATATCTATTTCTCCTATGCCCTATACAGCCCAACCAACATTAATTATCGAAAAGGAAAAAAAATGGGTCCGGATGCAAAGATCTCAAACCAAACCATTGGATGATCCTCCAGCAACCAGTTTAGGTAAAAGAAGAAATCCTCCTAGCCTAGAAAATTTTTCCCCTCTGAAGCGCTTAGCAACGAGTGATGATGCCCCTCCCTCACTCACCCCCCAAACGGCGGTGGCTGGTCGGCAGCCCCGCCTCCCAAGATGAGTCTTTTGTTCTGGAACGTGCGTGGGCTTGGGAACCGGCGCACCGTTCGCGAGCTCGAAAATTTCGTTCGGGCACAAGATCCCTCCGCCCTCTTCTTAGCCGAGACGTGGGCGGACGAAGCTAGGCTAGTCAGTTTGTGCTCAGATTTGGGTTTTGATCATTTTTGGGTCTCGCCGAAAGTGAATAGATTGGGTTGCTTGGTGCTGTACTGGAAGAACTCTCTCACGATCGAGGTAATGTCGGCGTCTCCAAATCATATCGACGCTGTGGTTGGGTCGTCGGAGGAATCAAAGTGGCGTCTCACTGGTATCTATGGGTTCGCGGATCCTCCCAGAAAATGTGAAACCTGGGCCCTCCTCCGTCAGCTGCATGCTAGTCTCTCTTTGCCGTGGCTGTGTGCGGGGGATTTCAACGAAATCTTGTGGTCCCATGAGAAATGCGGCTTGAATCCAAGAGGGGAAAATCCAATGCAAGCGTTCCGCGAGGTCCTGGATGAGGCGGGTCTGCGCGACCTGGGATATGTTGGCAAGAAATTCACTTGGAAAGGTCGGCGGCAAGGGGGTTTTGTTATGGAGCGTCTGGATAGAGCAGTAGCCAACAACCTCTGGCTATCTCAGAATTCGGCCACTAAGGTGCAGCACCTTCCCTCTTTCTCATCGGATCACCAAGCGATCTTAGTGAATCCTCAAGGTATCCCCCCGAGACCAAAAAAATCCTTTAAATTTGAAAAGATGTGGCTTCAGGACAAAGGTTGTAGTGATACGGTCATATCGGCATGGGGAAATAACGAAATTGGTGCCACAATGCCTGAGGTAGCTGGAAAAATCCAAGAATGTGGTGAGAAACTCTCGGAGTGGAGTAAAAGATGTTTTGGTAGCATTAGGAGGTCACTAGAGGAGAAGAGGATTCTGCTGGCAAAGGCAGAGATGGATGCTGCGAGGGGAGGGGATCCAGGACTGATTACAATTATCAATAAGGAAATCAATATCATCCTTGACAAAGAATCGCAAATGTGGCAGCAAAGGTCTCGGTCTCTGTTTCTGAAATGCGGAGATAGAAACACGGCCTATTTCCATAGTAAGGCCTCTCAGCGTTTTCGCAGGAACCGGATTCTTGGGCTGAGGAACAATCAGAACATATGGTGTACCGAGGACAATCAGATAAAATCCATCGCGGTGGAATATTATAAGTCTCTGTTCTCCTCTTCTACTCCAACGGTTTTCTCGGAAATTCTGGACAAGGTTCAACCCTCGGTGACCAATGCTATGAACGATTCACTGCTCAGTGATTTCAGCAGGGAGGAAGTGGAAGCAGTCATGAAACATATGGAACCAATTACAGCCCCTGGCCCCGACGGTATGCCTCCTCTCTTTTATCAATCTTTTTGGTCTTCTGTTGGTGATGATGTATGCTCTGCTGTGTTGTCCTGCTTGCAGAATTGTAAAATTCCTAAAGATATTAACCATACTCATATTGCCTTAATTCCAAAAGTCAAATCTCCAGAGAGAATTTCCGAATTCCGTCCTATAAGTTTATGTAACGTTATTTACAAAGTATTATCAAAAGTGTTAGCAAACAGACTCAAGTCTATTCTGCCTTCTATAGTGTCAGAAAATCAAAGTGCTTTTCAGGCGGGCAGGGTGATTACAGACAACATCTTGATGGCTTTTGAAACTCTACACTACATGAAACATCACCAAAATAGCAGACCGGGCTTCATGGCGATGAAATTAGATATGAGCAAGGCCTACGACCGAGTCGAATGGAAATATCTGGAGCTTATAATGAGAAAGATGGGCTTTGGCGATCGATGGGTGGATTTAATGATGGAATGTATCTCCTCTGTTAGTTATTCAATCCTTGTGAATGGTGACACCTCCCCTACCATCATACCATCTAGGGGCATTAGACAGGGGGATCCCCTCTCCCCATACCTCTTTCTAATTTGCACAGAAGGTCTTCATAATCTCCTCCAACACGCTGCTGACTCGGGACATATCAGGGGGATATCGATCTGTAGAAACGGGCCTCGGCTCTCCCACCTATTTTTTGCAGACGACAGTATGTTGTTTTGTAGGTCCTCAGTATCCGAATGCCACAAGATTCAGGACATTCTAAGCATTTATGAAAAGGCCTCTGGTCAGCAGCTTAATAGAGCAAAGTCCTCGCTCCTCTTCTGTAAATCCACTTCCCCGGAAATTATTGATCAGATCACTGACCTCTTTGGGGCTCAAGAGGTAAAGCAATACGAAAAATATCTCGGCCTCCCTACCCTGGTTGGAAGGAACAAGAAGGCAAGCCTTATTTTCATCAAAGAACGGGTCTGGGCCAAACTTCAAGGATGGAAAGAAAAACTCCTCTCCCAAGCCGGCCGTGAAGTACTCCTCAAAGCAGTGATCCAGGCTATTCCTACCTTTGCTATGAGCTGTTTCAAGCTCCCCATCACCTTATGCAATGATATTGAGCAGCTGATCAGAAAATTCTGGTGGGGTCAACGCGGCAATCATAGAAAAATCCACTGGGCTAAGTGGAGCTCCCTGTGTCTCCCAAAGGATCTTGGTGGTATGGGTTTCAAGGATCTGCAAAAATTCAATGATGCTATGTTGGCCAAGCAAGTGTGGCGTTTGCTCGAGAATAAAACCTCTCTGTTCCACAGATTTTTTAAGGCAAAATTTTTTCCTACTGGAAATATTTTTGATGCTAGGGAGGGTAGGGGCTCTTTCGCTTGGAGGAGTATTCTCAAAGGTCGAGATGTCATTAGAAGGGGTGGTAAATGGCGAGTAGGAGATGGAGAAAGCATTCTCATATATAGGGATAACTGGCTGCCTGATTCTCACTACTCTAGTATACAATCTCCTCGGTTGTTTTTTGGAAATGAAGCCCAAGTATCTATTCTAATTGACAAGGACAGAAGGTGCTGGTTTGAGGATGCAATAGATAATAATTTCCTTCCGCCTGAGGCTGAGATGATCAAATCAATTCCCATAAGCTTGAGCGAGTCTAAGGACTTTTTTTGTTGGCCGAGTAATATTGATGGGGTGTATTCTGTCAGGTCTGGATATAGACTATTAATGGAAGATGTGCTGCCTCAAAACCGGGGTCCAACACTTGTGAATCAGACAGTGAGCATTTGGAAAGTCCTCTGGAAATTGAATATCCCAAACAGAACCAAAAACCTGCTTTGGCGTGCGTTGAAGGATGCCATTCCTTCTCGGTCTAACCTAGTAAGACGGAAAATTCTCACGGACCCAACGTGCCAACTCTGTGCTGTGGACCCGGAGACTACATTCCATGCTCTATGGTCATGTCCTTCGCTAGCAGCTGTATGGGAATTGCATTTTGGATCTTTGAGAAGAGCTTCTACTGGCTGTACATCGATCATGGATGTTTTCAGCTTGTGTGTGGAAAAAGCCCTCCCAACGAACTTGTTCGCTGTAATAGCTAGCCAGATTTGGATGCGAAGGAACAAGGTAAGATTGGGCGAGAAGGTGGAGGATTTGAACCTGATCAACTACTTGGCCAACGAATCCCTCCAGGAGTTCCAACAAGCTAACCCAAAACCCTCAAAACCCCTTCTTGCTCAATTCCGAACCAAATGGCTTCCTCCTCCGCCGGGCTGGTACAAAGCTAATTTTGACGGTGCGGTATTCCAAGAGCAAGCAGCAGCTGGAATTGGTACAATCATTCGTAACGACAGTGGTCTAGTTATGGCTGCACTGACACAAGTTATTCCTCTACCCACTTCGGTGGAGATGGTGGAAGTGTTAGCAGCCCGGAGGGCCCTCATCTTCGCCAAAGAACTTGGTTTTGATAGGGTCATCCTTGAAGGCGATTCTGAAATTGCAATCAGGGCTATGAAGAGTGAAGCCTATTCTGCTGCTCCCTTTGGGCATATAGTTGCTGACATTAAGGCCCTCTCTTCTCTATTTGGCAACCTTTCTTTCCAGCACACCCGCAGACATGGAAATTCTCTTGCTCATTGCCTGGCTCGAGCTGCTTGTATTTTCTCTCCTTTTTGTACTTGGATAGAGGAAGTCCCTGTATGTGCTTTCGATTTGTATCTTTCTGAAACTATCAATTGAATATAGGGCCCTGTTGGGGCGGTTTCTCAAAAAAAAAAAAAAAGATATATTAGGTTGAAATTGAATAGTGCTTAGACAATGAAATATATTTTATTATAAATTTAATATTTCAAATTATAAAAATAAAATCTAGATAAAAATTAGACTTTATTTTTATAACTGAACACTTATTAAACACTTCCTCAACCACTCCAATCTCACCACCAAATCCAAAGACCCCAATTGCAAACATTGTGTTCATTATCTAAATGAGACGAAATCATCATGTGTACCAACATATAGAGAAAATGATCAAACAAAGAAAAAATGACTAAAAATGCTTCCATTTATTAAAATTTAATTGCCTCTAACTAGTCCTCCATATCCTAAAAAACACACCCAAAAAAAAAAAAAAAAGAACTTTGAAATTATCATAATATTTTACTTTTATGGTAGTGGCACATATGTACTATTTCCACATTAAATAGCTTTCAAAAACTACAAAGAAACTGTTAGGTTTCTAAATATTTAAAAATAAATGTTTAGGTTCTAAATGATTTGTGTATTGGCAAA
Source organism: Castanopsis chinensis (assembly GCA_032878915.1). Taxonomy (NCBI): domain Eukaryota; kingdom Viridiplantae; phylum Streptophyta; class Magnoliopsida; order Fagales; family Fagaceae; genus Castanopsis; species Castanopsis chinensis. The sequence goes on along the minus strand of JAVQMG010000026.1, from coordinate 1,175,345 downwards.
TCGAGTACATAAACTTGTCTAGAAATCTATCTTAGTGTTTATGAAGTGTTTTAGACGTTGCTTAAAGTGATACAAGTCAAAATTCAAAGATGCATAAGCTGCAATTTTAAAAATTTAAAACCAAGTTGGCTCGACCAATCGAGAGAAGCCTTCAATCGATTGAGACGCGATTCTACAGAATTTTAATTAAACCCTCCAGCCCATTAAACGTTTAGGGTTTTAGTCTAGAATTAATCCAAACTTTTTGTATTTTTTTACAATGGGGAACCTTATGTGCAGTTGTGTTGTATTGCATTGTAGTGTATAGCAGCTAGTGTTTTGAAGCAAGTGGCACGTGTGTATTGTATTAATTGGCACGTGTGTGTTATATGAGTTAGTTAAGGGGTTAGTTAGTGAGGAAATGTCTAGCATTATGTTAGGGAAGGTAGCTACACAGATATAAAGGGAGGATTGATTTTGTATGATGGTTAAGCAATAAAACTTCAATCATTCCCTTACTATGATCTCTCAATCTTTCTATGGAGGCCCGGTCCCTTTGAAGTGATCATATTTCTCGTTCTTTTCCATTCTCTATAAGCAGAATCATAACATTTGGTATCAGAGTAGTGATCCAAGATTGGGCAACATGACTAAGACAAGATCAAATTCCCAAAATTTTGAAAAAGAAAATTTCTACTTTATCCAAGATTACTGACAACCATGAACAGACCCTCCAAGAAGTCAAGAAGCAATTACAAACCCTCACCACATTTATGCAAAAGTGGGCTAATTCTGAGGAGCAACATCAACAATCATCACAATCTAGAGGGTATTTGGTTAATACTACGGTTTCCAATGAAGGCCATGAACATTTACCACTTGGACCAATCAAGAATTTGAGGCTTGAGTTTCCACGATTTCAAGAAGAGGATCCAACTTACTGGATATACAAAGCCAATCAATTTTTTTCATATCACAACACTCCTGAGCTTCATAAGGTGTTAATGGCTTCATATCATCTTGATAGTGAAGCTCTAATTTAGTTTCAAGAGGTTGAACAGGCAAGAGGGTTTGCAAGCTGGGAAGTGTTTATTCTAGCTTTGCAAACTTAATTTGGAACCACTGCCTATGATGACCCTATGGAAGCATTGACAAGACTCAAGCAGATGACTTCGGTGGTGGCTTACAAAGGTAATTTCAAAATTCTATCTAATAGAATCATGGGGTTATTTGAGTCTCACAAATTAAGTTTTTTTTTAAGTGGGTTAAAGGATGAGATAAGATTGCCTGTTAGAATGTTAGTTCCTAAAACCCTTGATGAAGCTTTTGGGTTAGCAAGGATTCAAGAAGAATATGTTAACAGTAGTAGGAAAGGATTTAGAGGTGTAACTGATAATGGGAAGGCTTCAATTTTGGGTGTCCCTAAATTGGAAGCTAGGGTAGAGCCAAGAACTAAGGTCCCATTGCAAAGATTGACTGGTACACAAATGGAGGAAAGGAGGAAACAAGGGCTGTGTTATAATTGTGAAGAGAAGTGGCTGATGGGGCATAAATGCAAGGGAGCTAAATTGTTTTTGTTGGAGGAAATATCCATGGAAGTAGAACCTAGAGCTTCAGGTGTGCAATTGGTTGAGATTTCTGATGATGAAGGTGTTGTTAGAGCCCTAAAGTGCATTTCAGAGGAGTGGAGTTGACAGGATGGCATTGACCTACTGAAATTACCCTATATGCATTAGTAGGGTGCCCTACTTCTAATACCATGAGGGTATGGGGAAGAATTAAGAAACAAGAAGTGGTGTCTCGTATTGATTCTGAGAGCACCCACAATTTCTTGGATGCTTCTGTGCTACCAAGATTGCAACTACAACTTGATACCTCTCGGGTATTACAAGTTAAAGTAGCTGATGGCACAATCCTCAAGACTTTAGGTAGCTACCAAGGAGTCACTATCACTATACAAGGGTATCAGTGCCACCTTAAAAATTGTGAATTTTTTTGTAATTCTAAACTTATTGAAAGGAATAGGTGAAAAATTAAGAATAATGCTAGTCACAAATTATTTTTACAAACTGCCGGTCTAGCACGATTCACATCAGTTATTAAATTACTAAAATACCATCAAGTAATTTAAATAACTCTAATGAATTTTTTTTTAGAACAATTTATTATATTGTAATAAGGAATTATTGTGAAAGTGCTGTGAACATAACATTTCCATGTATTTGTTGCATAATAGCACTTTATTAAAACGTAAAGTCACAAAAGAGAACCGAACCAAATAAATATTGAATGTTGTGAAATTTTAAAGTACCCGCAAGTGTACAAACCGTACCGAAGTATAGTTTGACAAGAACGAGGTCGAGCCCACAGGGACTTGAATGAACGAAGGAAAATTAATTAAACCTTAACCAAATTAATCCTAATCTAGTTTAATAAAAATGGGTTTTTCTGAGATTAAATAAACTAAGCATATAATAAAATTAAGCAAATGGTTAAACTAAGCAAAAGATATAAAGCAATAAAAAGATGTAAACAATCAAGGGAAAGGAATTAAGGTTTCGGAATCCGCCTTGTAAGTCATATCAGCATATATTTATGATCATTAATTTTTCTCAACCACTACATGATAATTTAGAAATCAATCTTGCTATCATGGAAAATATCATTATCAAAACTTATGTTTAAAAATCTAAACCATGTTCTTCTTCGCTTCTTAAGTATAAAATCAAATTATCAATTGTATCCGTAGCCAAACAAATCACAAGAGATATCCAATTTTAAATTCAAGAAATAATAAATCAAGCATTCAATTAATTAAGACAAATCCTAAAACATGAGAAAAACATGATTGAACTTATATCTAGAATCTCATCTTAGTCAATTGATATGAAGCAAGAACAATTTAAATCATTAAAGAACAACTATTGTGGAAAAAATCAAATCATATAAATATTACTAATAATCCTTAACAAGGTTTCATCCTTAACCCTAATTATAAATTTAGCTACTCATGGTAATTTAAAGAAAACACAAAAATAAAATACTAAACATTAAACAAGGCAAATAAATAAATAAAAAAACTAATTATCATGGAAGAAAACCAAAGAAGTAGCCGCACTCTCTATGTTCAGCCCCCAGTCCTAGCACTAGCCGCTTTGAATTTTTCCCTAAAAAGCCTTTAAAATAGGTCAAGAAATCCTATTATAAGTTGAATTTCCGTTTAGAGAAAATCCCAGATTTTTAAGTTTCACTTAACCAACGATTTTGGCCCATTTATCAAAATTTGGACTTTCAGTAAACTACAAAATTGTAGCCCTTTAAGTTAAACTTCTAGCTCAACTTGAATCATCTCGATTGGACATCTGAGCTGAAAGTTACGGCAAAAATACTAACTGATGTACAGACTGGAATCCTAATCCAAATTGGACTTGAATTTGGTGCAAATTTCATTTGATTCCCTGCTCCAATTGGACTTAAATTTAATTGGGTTGGCCTTCAATAACTTCATCATGGCCCTTGTATAAGTAAAGTCCATTAGCTCTCTTCTTTGCACAAATCCACTTATTTAGTTCCATTTTCCTACAAAAGACAAATTCACGCAATAAGATTTAATTAAGCACAAAATTGATTGTTTAACATTATTCCAATCCAAATATAAAATGCATGAATTAACTCAAAATAAGTATGATAATGCTTTCTAACAATGATATAAATATGCAAAATTAAGCTATTATCAATGCACGTCATTAACTTTTATGAAAAATCTTTATAAAATTGAATTCACATGGTATCGTTCCTTTTATGATTATGTATTTGTTTTTATTTGCCAAAATGTGGATATTTTCATTTGCAAGGTTGCCAAAACTGAATAGATTTCTAAACATAAGAAAAGAGGACAATGTTACATAAAATAAAACATACTTATCTTTCATGTACTCCATTTGAAACAATGACACGAATATACATTAGATTTTTAATTACAAAGTCTCAAAAAAAAATGTTTTTAGTCGATACTTTATGATTCGGCCCAAAAGTTTAGGAGGGTTTTGTCAAATGTGTGCAGCATATTCTTAACACAAATGCACATAAAATTTGGATGCAAGTGATGCTGTAGTGTAGCCTGTATATGAAAGGAACAGCTTATACGTGATACACCACATACACACACACACACACACACACACATATATATATGTGGTTCTAGGAAATTTTTTAAGAGTAGTTAATAAGAAGATATTTAAATTATACAAAATTTAATAAAGAGATAACTTAAATATTTGTTACAATTACGAGTCAAGTCACTAAAAAAAGTAAAATTGTTGCGATTACAAACCAAAAAGAGTAAAATCGTTGTCACTATCAAGAAGAACTCACAACTACAATATTTTTTGTGATACTATTTTTTAAAGAAAAATAAAATTAGAGATTATTTTTATTGAATAGGTTCATCAAGCTAAAAAAAGTATCTTTTGGCTTTTTAATAGGCTTTTTGTTGAATATTTTGCTCACTTGTTGTGTTTGGTCTTGTCTTATTTTTGTTTGATTTATGTTTGTTATTGTTTGGGCTAATATTGATTGTTGTTATTTAAGCTTTTTTTAAATAAAAAAAATGGATTAAGGATTATGTTTTAGGGCAAAATTAATTTTGGAGTAATGCTACGTTCATAAAATTTTTACAATAAATCTTATGCAAAAAGTTATTATTGGTGGGTAAAAAATAATATCAGTATTAGGCCCAAATTAGAATTAGTAACAACTTACTACATTGGATTTATTGTGAAATTATTATGAAAATGTTGTGAATGTAGTAGCACTACTGATGTGGCGGAAGCTACAAGAAAACAAACATGTTGCTTTTTGGATGGAAAAAGAAACTAAACACGTTCGCTTCTGAATGAAAATCTCAAATCCAAGAAGGGACTCTTGAATCCAAAAGGTGATAAGGTCATGAAATCCACCAAAGAGATATAAACAAAGTCTATATTTTTATAAATCTCAAAAACTAAATTGCCCTTAAGGCTACAATATGTTTAAATAGTAAAGGAAATTCTAGGGCGGTTAGGGCAATGCCCAGAAACCCTAATTTGCGTTAATCACATAATTAGGTGGCAAAATAGTGATTTTTGGCAAAAATAGCAAAATTGAGATAATTATGGAAATTGAAAACACTATCTCTAAAAGACGTCCCAAAACAGATGGGACCTTATTCTAACTTTTAAACTAAAAGTTATTAAGGAAAAACTAATATTACAATAAATAGGAAAAACAATGTTTTCGGGGCCTTAACAAAGGAATTTGCCTAAATTTAAGCAATGCTCATGGCAATCACAAGTCTGGATTAGACTGCCACTTCCCTTTAACCTGACAAATTTCATGCAATTCCAATATTGTCACCCCGTTGGCCTCTACTAGCACCCCCCCCCCCTTCCTTGATCTTAAGTTGTGACTTCTGATGCCCCTGTTGCTTTAGAAAGGCATGTACTATTTATTCTACATTAATTACTCAATTTTTTGTTGAATTCAAATTTTTGTAATTCTTAAGTCAGAGTATTCAACATTTTTATTAAGGTGGTCATAATAGTTAGTTTAGCATTTTTTTTTTTTTCTGGCAAGCATATATAAACATTTTTTTTTTTTTGGCAAGTCAAGGTAGTTTTGTAATCACCCTAACTTGCATGTAGAGCCACCACTAGTGAATTATTGACTAATAACTAATTCTATCGTCAATCTAGCATGAGTATAATTTGGATTTTGAAGTAATGCGTAATATAACATTCACAACATTTTAACAATAATTTCACAACAAATCATAAGTGACAAATTGTTATTGATAAATAAAAAAATAACATTAGTAATAGATATAAATTAGAACCAATAACAACTTATCACCTAAAATTTAATGTAAAAATTTTATAAATATAGCATTTCTCTTATTTGTAATGAACCTATATTCTTGAAATTTATTTTTTTCAATTCAAGGTGATACTGTAAACACCTTACTATAAGGCAGAGCCCCCACCGTGTCAAAGCATGTAACACGTCATGAAGAAGAGTACTTATTCCTTCTGACAAAAATTATTAAACCCATGAACGCATTTTGGTGGCAGCATCAGCTTTGTCCCCTTTCAAGTAACTGAAATTGTGGGAAATTGATGTAATTATGAATCTCATTTTGCATTCGAACACGTTTTCAAACTAATACTTTGCTGTTGTTAGCCGTTATGGATGTACTTGAATCGGGATGAGTTGAGTTAAGGAGATATTTTAACCCAATCTATCATGGTGGGTTAAAAAAAATTTAACCCGATCCGACCCGATCCGACCTAATATATCACATAACTCTAACTCAACCCACATAAGTCAGGTTGAGACGGGTTAATCCCATGAGTTGGATAATTTTTTTATTACTATTATTATTAAATTAAGCTAAAAAAATATAAAAATAAATATATGGAAAAAAAAAAACCTAAGGATTAGTATCTTTGTAACTCCTTAAAGGTAAACAACACTAAGGGCACGTTTGATACACTGTAATGATTATTACATGGGAATAGGAATAAGTATTACAAGGAATACATTAAGTTGGAATGTAATAAGTATTACTATTCATTAGTTTGGTGATCATTTAGAAATAGAATTCTGAATATGCATCAGCAATTTAGTAGAGTATAAAAAAAAGGTGTAATTAAATAATTTTTAAGTCAAATTTCCTAAAATTTTAGGGTGTTCAAAATAGAGCTAATAATTAATAATAAGGAAAATTTATTTTCTTTCCTTTTGAAGATGTGGCAACTAATGGCTTTTTAGGAAATTTTTTAAAATAGTTATTACATAAGGTGAAGGAATAGATATTCAGCACTTTTAATAAGGAATAGTTATTCCTCATTTTGAAGAATAGCTATTCATAAGGAATAGCTATTCATAAGGAATAACTATTCATTGTAATAAAAACATAACCAAACAACCGAATAGTTATGCCATAGGAATATCTATTACACTACAGTGTTTATTACAATCTACCAAACATGCCCATTTACTAGGATTTATGTAAACTAATTGACTTTTATATAGGATAGGAAAAGCTAGTTATTTAAAAAAATTTATTAATTATATAATATATTTTAAATATATATTAAATATATGGGTAGGTTAGGTAGGGTTTGGCGAGTTTGTAATTTTATGACAGAAACCCAACCCGACCCAGTATCAAAAATAATTTTGTTACCCAACTCAACCTATCAAGCTCTAAAAACCAACGAGTTAAGTCGGGTCAGTTTTGACTAGTTGGCAGGTTGGCTATGTACAGGGGCGGCCCAAAAATCTTTAAGGCCTAAGGCAATATGTTTAAATGAGACCTTTTGTTATTAATTAAATAATATTTAACTAGTCTTCAATATCATAATTTTTATATAACAAAAATGAATTCTTTTTAGAACAAAATTTAGTTACAAAATTTATTGTAACTAAAAGCAATAAACTCACTCAATAAAATAATTATTATAACATATTTTGAAAATTTAACCATTGAATTGCATGTTCTTTACGCTCTTAATACACATCTCAAATTTTGTGTCAATTGAATATTATTTACTATATGATCTATAAACTTATATTTTGTTCATAATTTTAAATTACAAAACTTGCAATTTAAAAACTTTATTGATAACATAATGTGCGCGCCCAATATCAGCAACTGGGCCTGGGACAAGTTGGGCTCACAATCTATTTGTATGGTGGGCTTTCAGTGTTTCCTGTGATGGGGTGATTCCTTGTAAGACTGCCCCAGTGTTTCTATTCTTCTTCTTTTTTCTTCCTTCTTCTCCCTTCTCTCTTCTTCCTCTCACCCTCCTTCCCTTGCTTCTGATATTTCATCGTCTATTTATAGCCACAGCTTGCTGGTTTGCGGTGGTCACCTTCTGGTTTAGTGGATAGAGAGGTCCAATGTCATCTTCCCTTAGTGGTGCGCATTTATGAGCGTAAGGAGGATAATGGTGGCATCGGAACTTGATTCCATTGTCACGTTCGCTTCTCGGCATAAAAGCCTCCAGGGTGGGCGGCAATGCCCGGTACGGCGATCTGGGCAGTTGATCGGTGGAACTCGGCGGAATACCGAGCATAAGGACCAGGCTATGCGCGGCTTGCTTCTGCCGACCATAACTGCGATGGCTTCGCTTTTGGTGTGCTACGCTAGTTTGGGGTGAAGCCCTTTAAACTGATTAGGGCCGGGGCCCAAGAGGTGATGGCCGTTCTTGTGGGCCTAGGTTTAAACGGGCCTGGGCGTGGCCCGTACGGGCAGCTATCCTTGTGGGCCTGCGGGTGGCTGGCTTAGGGGGGTGATGCCCGTACACATAACTATTGATCTTTAATTTTCTTGAAATTTTACAAACATGGAAGAAGTAAGAAGAATATATAATTCAAAGGTAGATTTGTCAAAATTCAAATCCAATAAAAAAAAATTAAGTTTGTAGCCTAAAGTTACAACTAATTTTGTAGCTAAATTTTGTCATTCTTTTTATCTTGTAATATATATGTGTGTGTGCATGCGCGCGCGCATGTATGTGTGTGTATTGAAGAAATGCTAAAACAATAGCAAATTTTACTAAAAATACTTACAATAATTGTTGCAATGAATCTGATTAATGACACTTCAAGAAGATAATAAATAAATATTTGAATGAATGATGTTAAAAATATTATAAATTTTATAACATGATACTTATAAAGATGTATCACTAAGTAATTTAAAAATGCATTTAATAAATTGTTGACGCCTACAAATTATATTAATTGTCCTATCAATTTGTATAAAAGTTTTAAAGTAAAATTTATAGTATTTTTCTATCTAAATTATTTCTTATAATTAGTAACACATACTTGTAAGCCATATATATTTAAAGGTATATTATATCTAACATTACTCAATTCTTTGTATTTCTTAAAAGAATAAGAACAATTTAAAACAAAATTTTTTTCCTATATCTCAAAAAAATATATCTAAATAATATATATTTTAATTTTTGTCTCAAAATTTTGGGGGTCCTTATCTAATAGAGGCACCTAGGCGATTGCCAAGTGGCATAAGCCTACGGCAGGCCCCGGCTACGCACCCCTGCCATCCATGTCATGAGCATGTGCTTGTTACTACAATATTTCAGAAGTAGTTGGTTTCCTTTTCTGTCTTTATATATACAACGTTGAGAAAATGGTGGTCCTTACCCTAAAACTCTCTGCCCCGTAAGAAATTAATGTTTGAGGGCCTGAATTAAGGGCAAAAGTACCTTTGCCAAAACTTTGATCTCAACCTCACTGACCATTCACTTTAGGCTCAACTCTATTTAATCAGAGATTTGACTTCAAGCCTCTGTACACATGGAAAGATCTCTGGGGTGGTGACATACCGAACAATTCACGCAAAATCATAGACTTCAAGCCTAGGACACGTGGAAAGATCTCCGTGGTGGCACACCAAATGATTCACGCAAAATTGGAGAGAGAGTAAAGAATATGTATATAATACTTTGTTAACGAACAATAACTCAATCGAAGTATTGAGTTACTATTCATTTGTTATTTTTGAATGCTAAACAATTGAGCCTGGTGCTTTCTGTTTTTAGAGATATTTAGGGTATGTTTAGATACTGTTTATCATTAAAAATTAAAAATATTGTAATAAACTAATTTTTAAATGTATAAATAATGTCGTAGGATCTATTTCTAATAAAAATTTTTTGAAAAAAAAAGATTTGCAAGTACCCACTGATAGACGCATTTTTAAATGCGTCTATTAGTGTACGGGACTCACTAATAAACACATTTCTTAGTCTTAAATGTGACATTTTAACTTTTGTAGCCATGGATCCCACGGAGCATAAACATCAGGCACAAAAAATTGAGAGATTCAATAGTATCTAAATGCACGCTCAATTTTTTTTTTTTTACCATAGGGGGAGTATCCTCCACCCAAATGGTACAATCTAAGATTTGTTTTGCATGCCTAGCTAATAGGCCGGTGAGCAGCATTGTTGCATATTTCAGCTCACAAAAAATGTGACTAAGTTACATATACAATAATTCAGAACTACTATACCCAACCCATATCCCTCAAAGTTGATGCATTTTCCTAAAACTCATTTGAAATGGAAAACAATATTAAATTTATAAAGATATGGCGTAAAATCTAAGTTTTACTATCAAGTCTCAACATGTCATATCATCATATTATATATTAAAGAATATGTATAATCACACTTAATCAATTCAAATACTTATTTGAAAATTTTACTTCCTCTGACTTTAATTATTAAAATGTTATTATGTGTGATAAAATATATAAAGTTTTAAATAAAAAAATTAACATAGTAACTTCTTATTAAATAATGTAAAACATAAATTTTCATAACACCCTTACCAATAAAATATAGAAAAACTTGTTTACAGTCGATACTTCATTATGCGGTATAAAAGATTAGCAGTGTTTTGTCAAATGTGAGCGACATTCTTGATACATATGCACATAAAAATGTATGGCTGACCTTTTTTAAAGTTATCTAGGGTTGCGAAATTCTTTAATGGTTCTGCTCAATTCAAAAGTGACGTGACTAATAGCTAATACTCTCATCAAATCTAGCTTGCAAGAGACAATAATTTGGATTTTGTAGCGCCTGAAATTGGTCTCAAATTCTGATATTCATCATTACATCTGACCCTGTCAGGAATTCAAGACAATATTTTTGACTTTTTTTACTGTACCTGTATGTATGATCCATGTGTAGCTACTATAGAATAGTGATCCTTCTTTTCTTTACTTTTTTCTTTTTTCAAAAGTGATTGTTGCATTGTTGTCAATGGATAATCTTCAAATATGTGCCTTAATCTATGAATTCGTTTGGATATGGGTTAAAATTTGTGGAGTCTGTATTTTCACGTTTTCTTCTTTTTTTTCACGTGTTCTTCCTTTATTTTTATTTTTTTCGATTCTGTTACAGGGGACAAAAGGTGTAATGCGCACTGTACGCATTATGCACGTTTTGTGTACACTGTGTATGTATTGTGCACGCACTACTCTTATACTTTTTTAGCAATTTTTATTAAAAATAGATCTCGCAGTACTATTCACACATTTAAAAATTATTTTGTTACAGTGTTTTCAATTTTCAGTAATAAGCTCTATCCAAACGAACCCTATGTTTCCTATGTCAGGGCTAGAATGAATAGAAGCTTATTTTAACTTTCATTTTAACTAGGGTGGGTAGCCTCGTGCATATGCATGGATAAAATTAAAAATAATTAATTACAATTACACAGTTTAAATTATAAATTTTCTTTTTAAAAAAATTTAAATAACACATGATATTAGCTTACATTTTTTTTTTTTAACTATGCATTTCGAAAATATGTAATAGACACTTATATTTCTTTTTTGCACCCAATAATTCATTTGCCACAAAATTAAAAAATTAGATGGACATGTGGCGAAAATTGAACTCCAATGGAAATCTAATTAGAATCTAATTATATTTGGACTCTTCGATTTTTACACTCAATAATTTATTTTGCACAAAATTAAAAACTAAATTAGAACACATGGCACAAAATTGAAAATTCAATTAAAACCTAATTGGATTTTCTCTTAACTTTGGCTATATATATATATATATATATATATATATATATAAGATGGGTTCAAGCTACACCAGGTGTAACTTTGTAAATGTTACACTTTTTTTTACACTATATATTTGTAGGAAATCTAACAGTTAAAAAAACATATTAGCCACCTCAACCAACCTAATTAATACAACATCTTTTATGTTTCTCTTGCTTATTTATTTCAAATTAATTCTATCCTAATTTCTCTCTCTTGCTTGCCCAATGTAAGACGAAATTCTCTTCTTCTTTCTCTCACATATTATCTCTCTCTTGCTTACCCAAATATAAAACAAAATTCTCTAGAGAAGCAGATCTGCTTCTTTGTCTCAATGTGATTTGGGTAGAGGAAGAAAAGATAAAAACAAAATGATTTTTTTTACGAATTAAAAAAAAAAAAAAAAAACTTACGGAATTAAGAAGTTTGAACAAAGCTTGAGTAGAAATGTCAGTATGAGTTTGAGATATGTTTTGTATGAGGTTTTGTTTTGTATTTGTGGCTGACACCTCTATAGCAACACATGCATGGTCTTGGTGAGTTGTTATGATTTTTAGATACACTAATTTATATAATTATTTTATATCTATAAAGTTTTCTATCGATTATTCTTTTTAAAAAGAGTACATGAATTAGGAGATTAGGAAAACTGAAAACCCCAACCAAAATATATCCAGCAATTGTAAGAAGAAAGGGACATCATTAAATAACACTAAATGAGATCTAATAAATGAGGATAGAGAAAAATTGTTATTATTTAGGTAAATAAGATAGAAAGCAAAAATCATTTAATGCTGTTTTTTCAACCGTTAGATCTATTAGAAATCTACGGTATAAAAAAGGTGTAGGAGTTACACCAGATCTAACTTTAACTCATCTATATATATATATATATATAGAAATAGGTTCAAGTTACATTTTGTGTAACTTTTTAGAATTACACATTTTCTTCACCATTAAATTTAAGTAGATCTAACGGTCAAAAATATGAACACATTAATGATGATTACCATATCATTTATTATCCCTTATCTTTTGAATTTTCATATTTGTGTTTACTCCTAAAACATTTTCACATTATCTCTCTTCACTCATCCTTCTACTCAATATAGTCATCACAAAAATACGCAATTAAGTGTATAGTTTGAGTTATAAAGATTTGTTTTGTTTGTATAAGTGGCAAAATAAATTTAAAGTCCAGGACTCTTTTTTTTTTTTTTTTTTTGAATGCTAAAGTCCAGCCGTCCAGGACATTGAGATCACAAAAGAAGCCTTTGAATTGGTTTCAACTTTCAAGTCGTTGTATAACTTGGAGTGGAGGTGGTATTTTCCTCTGAGGATGCAATGACGCTTAATTTTTAATGTAGATTTGTAGGGAACTGGCACTAAAGTTTTTATGTAAGATTCAAATTCTTTTTTAAACTATTCCTAAGGGTCACGGTGTGGAAATTCAAAAAATATGGAAATAGAGACAGATACATGAAAATAAAAAGTTTCAAGTAGTTAGGTTGAGATGAATGGAAGCACACTTTGGGAATAGAGATAGATATGGAAATTCAAAAAATAAGGGATAATAAATTATATGGTAATCAACATTAATGGGTTCATATTTTTTACCATTAGATCTACTTAAATCTAACGGTGTAGAAAGGGTGTAACTCTAAAAAGTTATACGAGGTGTAATTTGAACCTCTCTCTCTCTCTCTCTCTCTCTCTCTCTCTCTCTCTCTCTCTCTCTCTCTCTCTCTCTCTCTCATGGGGTTTTTTTGGGGATTTAATTCTCTAATAATGAGATGTGAGTGGGAGGTGTTAGTGTGCATTTGGGAAGTGCGTTTTGCGCTTCCCAAACGCACGTTTTGCGTTTTAGTGTTTTTTTTTTTTTAGCCAAAAAGTTTGACTTTGCCCATGAACAGTGCACACTGTGCACTGTTTACGAACCCACAAATTTTACTTTTCAGTAACTTTTTTATTAAAAATGGGTCACACGGTACTATTTACACATTAAAAAATTATTTTGCTATAGTATTTTTCAGGTTTCAATTTCAGTTTCAGTTTTCAGTCCAATCCAAACAAACCCTTAATATAATGATTGGAGACTCAATACTGTTCATTAATCATGCTTGGGCTCGTCAATCCAAAGTGACCATAAGGGGTTGTCTTAGGCTTTCTTGAGGTGGGTGGTCAAAGTATGGAGACGGGTAATCACTTGGCTTTGTCATGAAAGGGTACACTATCTCAAGAGTCCCTACAAAAAATGAGGAATCGTCTTTAAAAATATCACATGAATGAGATCTTCCAAGTAGTTGTCTAGAGGAGGTGACACATCTCATTGTTCATAAATGGAGAGGATCATCTTAACCGATAGCATGGTTTTTGAAACATTTCTCACATAGCATGCTTGTTTTGAAAATTAGACTCATTCCCAGACTAAAAAATAATAATAATAAAATAAATAAATAAAACAATGATCAATTATTGAGTTCTAAAATAATGAATTTTTTCAGTTTAAAATTTTTTTTCCTTTTTTTTTCACAGAACATAGTCGAATATTGTTCTAACAAAATCATCACATTATCTAAGGCTGCGTTTGGCTCAACGGAAATCATTTTCAGGAAAAGAAAATATTTTCGGGAATATATTTTCGGGAAAGGAAAATATGTTTTGGTGTTTGGTAGCATTTTAGAAAATACTTTGGAAAATATTTTCAGGTGTTTGGTTGTAATCTTGAAAATATTATAAAAAATACATTTTTTATTTGTTGCTTACATTTTCTCACATTTTCTCAGCTTCCAAACAAACATTATCACCACGAAAAACATAAGAAACAAAACCCAAAAAAAAAATCATATCTAGGATCGCGAGATCGGCGATCGCGACTCGCAATCGCAGGCGGCTCGCGATCTCGCTACGATCTCCGCGGCGATCGCGATCGCGAGATCGCGCCACGGCGATCTCCGCGGCGCCGCCTCGCGAGATCGCCACTCGCGATCGCGGCGCTGGTGCAGTGGCTCGCGATCGCAGGCGGCGATCAGGCGATCTCTCTCTCTCTCTCTCGCGCGATCTCTCTCTCTCTCTCTCTCTCTCTCTCTCTCTCTCTCTCTCTCTCTCTCTCTCTCTCTCTCTCTCTCTCTTTGCGCGTCCCACGGAAATGGTTTGAAGTGAAATTCGGGACTGAATTGATTTTCAGTCATCTGAAGGCAAATTTTCGGTCAAACTGAAAACAAATTCAGTTTGACCGAATTTTCCTTGATGAACCAAACACCATATTTTCCGGAAAACAATTTCCGGAACTGAAATTCAGTTGAAACAAACGCACCCTAAATGACCAGCTTTCATCATTGGCTCTGCGTGATTCTCCTTCAGATGGGGGCTATTATATAATCATATTTTGTTTTTCAATTTTCAAAAGAAGAAAGACACATGGAAAAATGAGAAGAAATAAAATTAAGAGTGTATTCAACTCCATGAATTTTGACTAGAGCGAAACATTTGGAAAAATTCAAAAAAGGAGCAAATGAAAGTCATGGTCTAGCTGACTATCGTTGAGTTTGGGCCAACAATATGTATAATTGAAAATTGATAGTCTCTTGTCTCAAAAAAAAAATGGATAGTCTCTTAGGCTTTTGAACCAATAACTCATTGGCATAAAAATTTATAAAGTTAAAATTGGACACATGGCACCAATTGGATCTCAATTCTAAAATCTAATTGAATTTTCTCTAATTTTTGCATATATATATATATATATAGATGACTAATAATTCAAGAAGATAATTATTTATAAGGTGAAGGCATCATTTTGATCCCTATATTTTGTGATTACAGTAAATTCGGTCCCTACATTTTAATAACAGTCAATTTGACTATTATTTTTTCAACTTGCAAACAATTTAGTCTCTACCATTAACTCACTAACAAAAAAGACCAATGTGCCAAACAATGTGAACTAAGAAGCTTAAGTGGCCTGTAATATGATAGGTTTGGTCCAATCAAAATCAGCCACATGGCCCACATCAATTAAAAATCCAAGTCACATCCACATTAGAAAAATTAACAACTCTAGTTGTCTCTCCGTTACTCATCCAATCCAACCCAAAACCATCCATTCTTTTTCATCCATTATTCATTTTTGGGGTGATGAAGAATAGATGAAAAAGAATGGATGGTTATGTTAAATTTGATAACGTGGATATGATGTAGATTTTTAATTGTTATGGCTAATTTTGGTTGGGCCAAGTGTGTCATAGTGCACATCATTTGTGATGTCAACATTTTTTGTTAGTAAGTTAATGTCAAGGATCAAATTGATTGCAAGTAAAAAATTTTAGAGGCCAAATTGATTGCTACTAAAATGTAGGAACCAAATAAATAGTATTTTCGCCTATTTATAATGAAACAGGGCATATGTCAAAGCAGCAATAGCTCTAAGAAATTTTTAAAGAACTTAAATATATCAACATTACAACAACAACGAAAAACAAATATATGAAGTTTTACGATTTCTTTCTACTAATAAAATGAAAAGTCAAAAAGAGACTGATGAGAGAAAAAGTGAGAACTAAGAATGCTGAGATGAGAGAAATAAAATGAGAGATAATTTGAAATGATTATAGAAAAAGGAGAGAGAGAGAGAGAGAGAGAGAGAGAGAGAGAGAGAGAGAGAGAGAGAGAGAGAGAGAGAGAGAGAGAGAGAGAGAGAGAGAGATGATAATTATTATGACTACAGGCCGTTTTTATTTTTTAAATTGAGCTTTTTGTTGAATTATTTGATAATTTTTTGTTGTTTGACTTAGGGTTTGTTTGGGATCTATTTATTTTGCTAAAACTGAAAACTTTTTGCTGAAAGTACTGTAGATAAAAGTAAAACTTAGCTGAAATAATACATTAGGACTCATGAATAGTACCAAAAAGTGTAGTGAGGCCCATGAATAGTTGCAATTGACCTTGGTGCTTGTTGTTTTTTGGAGTATTTAGCTCTCTCTTTTTACCATATTCAGCTCGTGCAAAAAATCACGTCTATTTTAGTATAAGAATTATTTTTTATAATTTACATACTCACTTTTAAAACACTTTATCAGATTATTTATTTTACACTACATTTCATTAAAATGTCAATTTTCTTGATTTTTTTTAAAAATTATTTATCTTTCTTTGCACGCAACAGCCATCACCGACCCTCTTTTTTTTTTTATTCTCGAAATACATAAAGAAATAATAAAAAAGCTAAATACAAAATGAATAGTATCAGAGTAAATTTACACATTTACTTTAGCAACTAAGTATTTTTACACAACTCTGCATGGCATGATGTATATGAATTTTAGACTTGATTGATTAAAATTTAGTACTTTTTTCTATTATACAAGCACTGATGCGAGTGCTCTTAAAATCCAATGCTTACATTGATGCTAATTGATAATCTCCAAATATACTTTACGGCTACATAGAAGAAGTGGCCTCTATACAATCGAACACAGCTTATGCTGCAGCATGTAACACACTCTAAAGAGTGTTTCACTCATGGAACCATTGCTTAAAGTAGGCGCCCAAATTCCATCAAAAAAAATAGTAGGCGCCCAAAATGAAGTTGCAAGGAAAAGGGCTTTTGATAAAGCTTTATCAAAAGTCCTTTTCTTTTGAAAAAGCCTTATCAAAAGAAAAGGGCTTTTTTTTATATTATTATCTTGACCAAACATATGATAGGGCCACTGTAATTATTGAACATTTTTAACTCAAATTTTTTGTATAAATATGCTACTTAGAGCTAGGGAATCACTTGACCTAAATTTTGAATTAGAGAGAGATGGTGAGAGCTCCCTTCTATGACAAAAATGGACTAAAGAAAGGTGCATGGAGTGTAGAAGAAGATAATAAACTAAGGTCTTATATTCAAAGATTTGGCCCCGGGAACTGGCGGGAACTTCCAAAATTTGCAGGTAATTAAGAAACTCTTTGGAGCTGATAGAAATCAATCCAAGAAGGACATTTGCATTTTATTTATATATAGGAAAAAAAGAAACGTATCATTAGTGGTTAACCATGTTAACTGCCTCATGAAATGTCTAGATAGGGCTGTCTAATTCCACGGCTTCTCTCAAATTATACTAAAAAATGAAAACATTGTTTAAGCACTTTTAGCTCTAATTTTTATGGCAACCTTTGCTTTTACTTTTATTGTTCATTTTTATGCATGATTTGCCTTTATTGACTATCATGATTGTCTTCCATTTTCGGTCGTACTTTTCTTTCCTGGGAAAATCCAAATATAAAAAAATAAAATTAAAAAATAAAAATAAAAAATTGAAATCCTGTGGCATTTCAGCACTAATTGTTAATCAACCTTTTTTGTTATACATTAATTACAGGCTTATCAAGGTGTGGGAAGAGTTGCAGACTGCGATGGATGAACTACCTCCAGCCAAATTTAAAACGAGGAAACTACACAGAAGAAGAAGAGCTTTTGATCATCAAATTGCACAAAGAACTAGGCAATAAGTACGGACTTAAAACTTCGAAATTCTTCAACAAGAATTTGGATGAACATAACTTTATTTACAAAATCTCCCCCACTTTCCATGCGCTTTTTCTTGTTTGCATGTTTTCATACTTGATAACAAATATTTATGAGCATAACCTACTTCACACATGCCAGTCATTTTGAAGAATTCAGCGTAAACATGTTGGCATGGTGAATACTCATAAGCATCTTATGTCTGCATTAAATGCGTCTGTAAGTAACCAAGATATCACCATAATTAGTCAGTTTTTCTTTGAAATGATTCAAAATGAATTTTTCAACGAGCTAAAATATGTGAATATAAATATATAGTAATGTAACTATGTATAAACTTTTGAAATTGAGTTAGATTTGGTGTATATACTGGTGTTCCAATTCTGCTAATAGGTGTTGTTACTTGAACTTTGTACTCTAGACATTTGGTGCAATACAATCTTCTCGTTCATCGAAAAGAAGACACACAAAAAAACCTCTATATAAACCCCATGTATTTTTTTTTGTAGATGGTCTATGATTGCGGCAAGCTTTCCAGGGAGAACAGATAATGATATAAAAAACTATTGGCATGCCCACCTGAAGAAGTGCACCAAGAAAAATCCTACAACATCAGAGATGAAAACATTGTCCAATGAAGCTTACCAACATGACATTGATATAGTGAGGAAAACAGAAACTGACAATTCTGTAAGCAATTCTCCCTCTTACCAAGTTCAGGAGAGCTCCAAATTACCCCTAGAAACATCTTCTACTGAATTCTCATACTTGAGCTTTGATAATGCACCTTTATCTGACATAAATTGGACTGCAGAAGATAGTCTCGCTACATTGGAAACACTTGAACAGTCGTTTAGTGACTTTTGGACTGAACCGTTTATATTGGACAATACCTACATCCAGAATAACTATCCAGAATCCTTGGAAAATGGAGGATTTAATGCATCTCAATCATGCTACCATGAAGGCATAGATTCCATCTACGAGGCAATGCAAGAAGTCGAGAACTACCAAAGAAATAATGAAGATCCATATTTGGTGAACTAGTGTGTTGGTGCATTTTCATATTAAATGAATAAATGAAATATTTATCAATATACTAATTAGGTTTTTCTTTTTAATGTGAATAATTAGATTAATTGAATGAGAAAAGGAGGGAGTTTCATGAGGCAATCATTTAATAGAGGGGAGTTCAGTGTTAAGAAAATAGATTCTTACGTTAATAAGGAGAAAATCTACATTATGTTATAATTGATGAAGCTATGATACAATCCACACTAGGGGAGGTGAAACGCTGGAGGTTTCCAATCCAATTCCATTTTCCCTTTAATTTCAAATTAATTTTTGTATTTCTATTGACAAGATATGATAATTATATATTCTCAAATGCTTTCTTTTGTTTCTTTGTTTCAGTGGAAAACATTTTCCTTGAAAAAAAATTTCCAAAAAGAGTGATTAGTTTTGATGTTTATTGTAGCAAATCTGAATACGACCTTGAAAACGTTTTATTTACATCATTTAATACGCTTTAAAATCATTAATATTTCATATAGACTCAATGCTAGTTTAGGTGAGAGTACTAATGGTAGCAGCCTCAAAGATAGTAGTGGTGGCAGTGATAGAATTAGCGATGGTCATGGTGAAGGTAGTGAAGGTGGTAGTGGTGATGGTGATGATGATGGTTTTAGGAGCAAGAAGAAATGAATGGAGGAGGCCATAAGTAAATTGTAGAAAACTACTCCCACTTCTCATAGAAAATTATTTTCATCATTTTGACTTATTTTATATAAACCATGGAAAACATTTTACGAAAATCTTAGACCCCAAATTATTTATGCAGTGCATTAGTTGGTATTAATTGAATAATTTATATGTGCATTCCAATAAGTAATTCAACCACAATACTCAATCACCAATTCTAAAACAATAATAGTAAAAGTAATAAAAGGCACACTAATTTTGGTGATAAAGTGGAAAGTTAAGATTTCAATAGAGTATGTAATGTGCTATCGAAGTTCAAGTTGTAATGTTCAAGATATATGTCAAAGAAGGAAGATTTTAAAAAAATTTGACTGCCTTGATGCTTAATTGATCAAACAAGAGTCTTCAACGGCCTTTTAAATTTTAATCAGAGCTCATTCAATCAAAAGCAAATTCTTGATATGGCTTGATTGATCAAAATACAGGAAAGCCAAATCTGACGTGTTTTGACTAAGTCAATGTTGTCTTGGTTTTTCGTTCCCTACATGCAAGCATATAAAAGGTAATATTATAGCATGACTCAGAAGATATTTTAGAAAGTTATTTTTGTGTGCTCCAAAGAGAGAAAATCTTTACCTAATTATCACCAAACCTTTTTTTTTTTTAGAGACAATTATAATATGCCGCTAACCACACTACTTGAACCATTTCTCTCTAAGTTCTTAAGCACTTTAATCAGAATGGTTTTAAACTAAAAAGCCAATCCTAGAATGCTGTTTCAGAACAATTTGAAACTACTGTAGTCAAATTGTTCCTTACCATTAATTCATGTCCCTAGTGAATTAACAATAAGAATTAAACGGACTGCAAGTTTAAAATAACAGAAACCAAATTTACTATTACCAAAATGTATAAAACAAATTGGTATTTTTGCTAAAAATAAATAACAAAAGTCTAATTTACCTATCGTTGATGCCCACTTTTGACAAAATGCCCAATAGCAGAAGAAGCCCAACAATATGAAAAAAATGTGAAGAGAAAATAGTAAAGTAAAGCCCAGCAGGCTGGAATGGCAAGAATATTGGTCAGCAGGCCCATAAAAATAATAAGTAGTAAAGAAGAGCGAATGGGCCAAGAAAGCCCAAGGAATGAAATAGTAAAGCCATGGAAATAATAAGAGGTAAAAAAGAAGTAAATAGGCCGGAGAAGTCCAAGAAATGAGTTAGTAAATTCATAGGGTTGGCTTAAAAACCAATAAACCCGAAAGGTAATAAGAGGTAAGGATGTGATAGTTGGGCCTAAAAAGCCCAAAGGATTTAGCAAAAACTCATAGGAGTAAAAGAGGTAAAAAGGAAGTAAATGAGGTAAAAAGGAAGTAAATGAGTCGAGGAAGCCCAATGAATGAAATAGGCTGGCACAACAGGAATGTGGTCCAATAGAGCCCAAAAGAGTTAAGAATGTAGAAAGTGGACTGGCATAGCAGGAATGTTGGCCAGTGAAGCCCAAAAGAGGAAAGGATGTAGAAAGTGGACTAGCAAGAGCCTCAGCCTATAAGCCCATGAGAAACAAGGAAATAAAAGAGAGGTAATGATATAGTAAGAGTAGTGCAATAGCATGGCAGGATTACCATCTAAGAAGCCCACGGACACAGGAAAGAAGAACACATGGGCTAGGCAAGAAGGAGATGGTCTGCACCCAAGCAATGCCCAGTCTAAAGAAGAGGTGGAAAGTAGAGAATGTGAACCCAAAGGCCCATATATATTTCATGCCGCAAGAGTTAGACACCTACTAGAACGTACAGCAAAATCATACAAATGCAGAGACAATGGCAAAAGCGTGAAGGCCAAAAAAGTAATGAATTCAGATGGAAATGGAGCATACACACAAGAACCAGGCAGGCACCACCTACTTGTACCCAGCCAATACATAGGAGATGGCCCACGGGTCAAGGGTGTGTTCTGGCGGTAGGGAAAAGGAGGAGCCTATTTTGGGATTCCCACTCAAACTTCTTTAGGGAGGAATGTCCTGCTGGGATGACAGCTCACCCAAAAGAAGTAAGTATGAATTGGAACCACTAAATGCATACCATGGAGGTAGGTGAGAGAGAGGTTTAACCCTTATTTAGATAAGAGTAATGAAAACAAAGAAAGGTAAGAGACAAGACAAACCACTTTCGTCTGAAAATGACGCGTGGTGCAACCAACACAGTGTAATGGTAGTGGCAGGGCAGCCGACAGGCTAGTGGGCAGTCTTGGAAGGACACCCACAACAAACCAAAAGCAGTTGAGGGGTAAAAATGATAAATTTTGTCATGGTAGGCAGTATAAAAGGCCATAGTTGTGAACAGTGAAGGAAAATGGGGAACCACGACAAGATATAAAGGTAGAACAAGGAAGAAAGAGAGCAAAAAAAAAAAAAAAAGGGAAAGACACAAAAATCTAAGAAAAACATGAGTAATAAAAATAGAGGCATGCATCAATAGGCTACCCATTTCTCTCTCTCTTGACAGACCCATTCTCTAAGAAGTCAAGTATTAGAGTTTTAGCCATTTAAGTCCTTTTTTCAAAGTGTGTAATCTCTATGACAGGAGCCTTCTTTGAGGTTACCCACATTGGAGATCGACTCCCTTTTTGGACTTATATTTGCTAAAAAGCTAAGCTCTTTTTTTTGGCAAATGAGTTTTGCACTTTTGTTGATGAATGATTAACTTGTTATCTTATATTGAATTGTTTGCTACAATCTTGTTATTCGTGATTGTATTACTATGCCACAACCTTGTTATACTCTTTTGTTGTGTTATTTAAGAGTTAGTGTTATTCATAAAAATATTTTAGTTATCTTGCCATATTGTATTTTCTGCTGTAATATCTATAACAGCTATTCCTGTTTTGAGCACGTTGTACATTTAAGACCCCTACCAAGGTGCATCTATACCAGGATGGCCCAACTTGTATACAAGCTAGCCTAAGGTGTGTTTCACTTAGACCAGTTCCAACTCTCCTACCTCAAAATCACGGGCTGTGATACAACAAGAGAAATCAAGCCCAAAAACACAAAAGGGCCCACCACAATACTCTCAAACTTTGGTCAGATATTCTCTACGAAATAGAACGCTTGAGCTGTTCAATCAAAGGGTATAAAAAATTAACTAAACAAGTAATGCTAAAAAAAAATAAAAAATAAAAAAAATGTGCTTCAGCGTAATGGCCTAACTTAGGCCTATGTCAAACCTTATCGAAAGCAAGGAAGTAGTAACTTATCATGGCCATTGAAGGGCTACACCAGTGGCCTAATGATGAGCAAGTTGGCGGATTCTTTTAACCATAAATCAATATCTAGAATTATAACATCTCAATGATTACTGCAGATAAAAAAAAAAAATCAAATTTTACAATTAAAAATTAAGTAGACAGTAACATTTTGATTATATTTTTGCGTTTCCAAAAGAGTAAGAAACCTTTTTCTATGAGATTCGTACTGGAGGGAGGGGAGACTGACATTTTGATTTCCATTGCACCAAATCAGCCATCTAAGATCAAATCATCCAGTAACAATGTATAGTTCTTTACTCAATCATGCATTAGCATACATTAATCTTGACTCCAAAATAAAACAGGACCTATTATTATTATTATAAACCCACATATGTGGACTAGAAAAGTAAGAGCAATGCTCAAATAAGAAAGAAATCTCAAATTCAATAGCATATTCAAAATTGACTAATAAAGCGCAAAATAACTTCACGCGTTTTGTTAAGATATATGTGAATGGATTTATTCATTTTAAGTTTTCATTTCTAATTTGTGTTTTTTTTCTATAGGCTAATTTTTTTTTCTTATTGAAAATTTGAAGGTTATTCAAAAAGCAAAATCAACATTTTTTTGTATTATTATTATTTTTTTTAATGTCATCTTTGTTTTGCTTGTATTAGGAGCATGAAATAAAAGAATAGAAAATTAATTAGTTGCTTCAAATGCGCATCCTCAATCTCAAAGTTCCTGTCCCTGTTCATGCGTGCTCCACTACCCAACGGATGACACTCATCTATTTTTTCTTTTCTATTCTTAATATGTTAACGTTTTTTTAAGTTTTAAGTCTTACACCACCGTGCACCCTTAACACGATGGTTGAGATTCAAATTTCTAAAAATGAGCTTCATATATATATATATATATATATAGATTAAGCTAAAGTAGAATTTCTATTTTGTATTTTAAAAAAAGTTTTAAGTCTTACAAATATCCAGATTCATGGTAGAAACAAGCTGTTGGAGCTGAAAGAAAAGTGAAAGAGGTGTGAAATGTCTTTGCAGGTGATCAGACATTCACAATCACACCTAAGGGCTAAAGAAAACAAAAATAAAACTAAAGAAAAAAGAGCCATGTGATATCTTTTGAATTCTAATAATATGTATATATTTTTTTTTTATCACTTTTAAGTTTCCAATGGTTGAATAAGAGATTTTCGATTCAATTCCTACTTATACCAAAAATTAATTAGTGTCTTGATTTGGTAATAAAAAGTTATCATTAAGAGCAAACGCCAAAAGCTAAGGTTATGTTTGGTAACAGATTTTGTTTTCTATTTTCAAAAACTTGTTTATGGAAATATAAAGAAAAAACAATTTTCTTGTATTTTCAAAATAAAAAACACGTTTGGTTCTTTGAAATTAAAAAAAAAAAAAAGTTTTTCGAAGAAAAAAATAATAATACTAAAATATGTTGTTACTAGGGTTTGAACTCTAATACTAACTAATTAAATGAGACAGATTCATTAAATTAAATGTATATTTTCATTAACTTTTAAAAATTAAAAAATTGAAAACAGCATTTTTCATGTTTATAGTTTCCTTCACAAATTAAGTTTTGAAAACAGTTTTTTGTTTTTTTTTTTTTTATCTATTTTGAGTTACCAAACAAGTTTTTTAGTTTCAAAAATAGAAAATTGTTTTTGAAAACAGAAAATAAGAGAAAAAAAACAGTTATCAAATATAGCCTAAAATTATCAAAAAAATAAAAAGATATTAACTGGAACGTCTATTCTCGACTAACGTTTACGATAGTAAGCTAACTTTCAATACTTATAACTTAAAGTGACATTGAAGAATTTAGAATAAAAAATATAAGTAGAAACATGTAACCTGCTGAGTGGTGGAGCATGGACTGAGAGGGACTTTTTTTTTCTTTTTTCTTTTTTTTGAGCAAGACTGAGAGGGACTTTCAGGCAGAAGATGTGCATTCCTTACTTACCATCACACACAACTTTGTATAATCTTCCAAACGTGTTAACAGAAAGTTATATCGACTCTTCTAAACACCAAACTGGACTATGACTTTTTCTTCTTCTTTTTCCCCCATAGACTTGTATCTCTGGAAAATATATCATCTTTAATTTACAAATTTCAGCTATAAATTTAATTTCTGCAAGATTGGTTCTTCAAGAAAAAGTGAGAACTTAAATCTTTTTTGGAGACCATGGGAGAAGAAGCTGCAGATAATCAAACCCCATTTTTTCAAACTCAACCGGCTGAGCATCCTCGCCACAGAACTGGTTTGGTTTCAGTTCACCCTTTAATTAACCCTTCTTTAGTTCTTTTGTTTTATTTTCAATTAATATGGTGATTATCATAAAGTGCTTTGAAAGAACAAAGATTCAAGGGTCTCAACTTCTCATTTTTCTATATGTTTCCTTTCACAGTATTGTCAAAATTCCAATGGGTTGCAAATTCAATATTCCTTCTTTCTTTTGTCGTAGTTTTCATGATCCATGCGATAATGAGAGAATCATAGCATGGTATAGGAACTAAAGTCACAAGCATTCGGCAATTTTGGTGCATCTACCTGCCAAATTCTCTCATTCTTTTATATTCTTCTAAAATCATTTAATCACTATTCTGATATCGTGTGCTCTCTGAAGAATTTAATTATAAAATGAGGTACGTAATTGCATGCTAGTACTCAGGGACGGACCCACTAAGGGGCTGAGGGGGGCCATGCCCCCCCCCCCCCCCCCCCCCCCCCCCCCCCCAAAAAATTTCTTTGAAAAAATGTATTATGTAGGATGACTCAACTTGTTATAGTTGCCCCCCTCAAATTTTTAGATTGGTCCAAATAGCCCAAAAGAAACTAGTCATTTAACTCTTTCTTTGGGCCTGTAGTCCCTCCATAGTCCAAATACAATGCAACAAAAAATCCTCAAATCACCAATATCATAATTCAATAATTCATAACCAAAAAAATCTCATAGAAAATTATGACTCTTTTTAATTGATTTATAAATAATGGGAAAATCAATTACAGTATTTAAATTTTTTTCAAAAGATAAAATGCAAAATTCTTTTAAAAGCCAATATTGATGATGTAGCATTGCCAACTCTTAATATTAATATTCTAATTTTTTAAAATCTTCAAACAAAGTTTTGAAAACTTCATTAGTGTGATTTTCAATTGCATCCAAAAGTATGAGTTTATCATATTGGTGAATTGGTCAACGTGATAAAATCAACATATTAATTCAAATTATCCAAAATTTGGAGATCCGAAGTCTTCTCCTTATTTTTTTCTTCTTCTTCGAAAATGTTAAAATATCATGTTGTAACTTTCAACTTTTTTGGTTCGTATTATTTCCTTCTTGACTTAAATATTTAGGTAATAAAAAGTAATTGTTTTGGCTACCATGATTTTTTTTTAATAAACCATGTCACTTGAAATTTTTTTTGGTTCATACTTTGCCCCCCCTAGGTTCAAATTCTGGTTCCATCCCTGCTAGTACTTATGGAATGACGTACCACAATTATTGGCAAAAGAATAAAAAATAACTTACATCATAAAGCCTCCGAAAGAAGAAATTAGAGAACAATTTTGAAGTGTAAACCATTTTATTAACAGTAATATATCACAAGTGCGTATCTTAAGCACTGGAATGAAACAAGCTCGGTTTATTCCACCTCTTTCCAAGGCCTATAATAGCATTTCTTTGTGCCATTTTTTTCAGATTATATGGATATAGTACTGCACCTGCACCACCAGCCCTCAATTATGTCTTCTTCAACTTCATCACATGAACTTGGAAGTCCTTGGATGCAGTTTTGTCATTGTGGAAAAAGGGCACCAGTGAAAACATCACGGACTGGTGAAAACATAGGGAGGAGGTTTTGGGCATGTGAAAAATATTATAGTTTTGAAACCCGGATCGTTTATTAAACCGTAAAAGGGAGAGGTTCAAGATTTTTAAGGTGAAACTGAGATTGAACCAAGGTCGAACCGTGATGACGTCATAATTAATTTAATAAATTTTTAAATATAAATAAATATATTAAATTTGTAAATTTAAGCAAAATTTACTAAAAAAATCTTAAAAATTGAAACAAAATACATAAAATAGTACATTATAAGGTTAATAAAAAATAGTACAACATAAATAAGCATAAAAAGAAATTTTTATAATAATCTTTTAAGAGAAATCATTTCAATTAACTAAAAACGACTTATAGAATAAATTCATAAATTGCATAGGTATTATTCTTAAATAAAAAGTTAATTTAGTAATATTTAATATGTTGAGAAAGATGACATAGGAGTTTAGAAACTATAAATCATGTAAATTTAATATAAATTTAATAATATTGCATATTAGCTCCCAAGAAGAGCACTTGGTCCGTTGGTCATGGCTTCAGTCTTGCTTACAAACCAGATTTCAGTCCGATTCCCAGTTTTTCTAGTTAGACTACCCGGTTCAGTCCGAATTTGAAAACAGTGAAAAATATGGGGTACTGTGCTAATCTAAAAGCATTTTCTATCATCTTCTTCATTATGGTCCATGCGTCAAGTTGTTATTAGAATAGAATAACATGACACTATTTTTATAAGCACTAATCATAATATACAACTTTAACAATTTGTAGAATTTATTGTATCCAAACTTATTGAATCTGAAAATAATATCTCTCTGTTATTTAAGTATTAATTATGTTTAGGTGTAAATGCACTTTAGTCTCTACATTTTATACTTTTTTCATTTTGGTCCCTACATTTTATTTTTACCACTTTTAATTCCTAAATTAATTAATATCTGACATTTAAATCATTTCCGTCACCCAACTAACGGCAAAACCTGACATGATTGATGGTGGAATAAAAAAATAATATAATCACACAGTCATTTATAAAAACAAACATTTAAAATAAATAATAATAAATAAATAAAAAGAATTTTTTTTTTGTACACACAGACACAGTCCGCACCGGATTCCAGCGATGGTTCTACAGGAGCTTGTACAAAATTTGGGAGCAACTGAGTAGATGAAGCCAGTTGCTGCTGCATGAGGACTTGTTGCTGCCTCTGATGTTGAAGTCGGAATGAGCTAGAACTAGAGATTGAAGGCATTTGATTCAACCACTGTTGCTGTGTTAAAGAGTTCTGCATCATAGCTGGCTGTCCATTCTGAGCCAACCCAGTTAACTGAGGGTTCAAAAATAGTGACGATCCCCTGGGTAAGCTTTGAACCTGTGAGTTTATGAAGATGGAACGGACTGTGTCTGTGTGTACAAAAAAAAAAATCTTTTTTTTTTTTTTAATGTTTGTTTTTAACGCCTGTGTGATTATATTATTTTTTAATTCCACCGTCAGCCACGTCAATTTTTACCGTTAGTTGGGTGATGAAAAAAACTTAAATATCAAATGTTAATTGGTTTAGGAACTAAAAGTGATAAATATAAAATATAAAGACCAAATAAAAAAAAGTACAATATGTGGGGACTAAAATGCATTTAGTCCTTATTTTTAATATCTTTATTGCTGCAAGGTTGATGATACATGTGGATACTTTGTTTGGCTTGACCCTCCTACGTGTGCACGTGGTAGAGAATTGGTGCCGTGGCTTAGAGAGAAGATAGATAGCTTAGAGAAGGAGGTCAGCAGCCCATGTAAAGGAGAAAAATTATCGTATTAATACGAAAGACGGGGATGATATTGTGTTTTTGTACTTTTGCTCTTATTGGGTTGGTGCTTGTGATCACATTACAAATGATATAGGATGATACTTATGTACTCTTAACAACTAGACTTACTTTCTTTTTCTCTTCTTTTTTAAATAAGTATAGTGAAATAAATAAAAAATGTCACTCTTTCACAACTAGATAATGTCCTACGCCATGCGCAAATAAATTGTAATTTCATTTGAAAATTATATTTATATTTTTTTATAAAGATCCATGTATAATACTCATTTTGTTGTAAAATATTTATGATATTTTTTTCACACTGTTGCTGAATTCTTTGAAATCCGATTTCCTTAATTCATATCTTATAAATTTTTCTTGCCCTAGAAGTAGTTTCTAACTATTGAGGGGATTTTCTTTACTAATCTAGATATATGAGGTTGGAATTGAATGGTGCTTAGACAAGAAACTATATTTTATTATAAATTTAATATTAAAATGATTAAAATAAAATCTAGATAAAAAGTAGTCTTTATTTTTATAACTGAACACTTATCAAACACTTCCTCAACCACTCCAATCTCCCACCAAATCTTAAGACCCCAATCACAAAAACTGTGTTCATTATCTAAATGAGATGAAATCATCTGTGTACCAACATAAAGAGAACATGATCAAACAACGAAAAAATAACTAAAAACATTTCTATTTATTAAAATTTAATTGAATCTAACTAGGCCTCCATATCCTTAAAAAAATTTGAAATTATCATAATATTTTACTTTTATGGATGTGGCTCATATTGATTCCATATTAAATAGCAGTCAAATAATACAAAGAAACCAATAAATTCTGTGGTCTAAAACAAAATATAAAAATAAAATAAGAGTGGCTAGCCGCATCAGTAATATCAATTAGCTAGAAGCAGTATTTATATTTCTCTTCTCCTTTAGATTTCTAAAATAAAATACATTTATAACTTTCCCATTTTGAAAATCCCAAACAAACAAAGACCTAAAATCAATCATAGCCCTCACAAAACTCACGATGACCTCCAAGCTCCACATCAAAACCGTAAGACACCATCACTCAATACGAAAAAGACAAAAGCTCCCTTCCCTAATTGTCGCCAACTAATAGAAGTTAGGTCATGGGGACTTCAGAAATTTTTTCTAGGATAGTTATTAAGAAACTTAAATTATACAAAATCTAAAAAATAGAAAACTTCATATATTGACAAAAAAAACACGCAAACACATAAAGTCTTATAATTCCCTTCTACAAACTTTCTTATTTTGAAATCGTTGCATAATAATCTCATTATCAAAACTGTAAACTAAATCTTTTTCAAAATTTTAGTTAAATAAAAATTTTCTTGGCCATTTTCTTTTTATTCGTAAGGACCTAATATATTGTTAAAGGGACCAAATTAAGTTTAAGGAAAAATTTTGGCCACAAACTTAGTTGTAGCTATAATTCTCACTAAAGAAAATTAACATAACTATATATTTTAAAAATCTAATCGTTAAATTGCATATTCTTTATATTCTTAAAACACATGTCAATTTTCATGTCAATCGGATACTATTTATCAATTTTAAGTATAATTGTA
Organism: Castanopsis chinensis; assembly: GCA_032878915.1. Classification (NCBI taxonomy): domain Eukaryota; kingdom Viridiplantae; phylum Streptophyta; class Magnoliopsida; order Fagales; family Fagaceae; genus Castanopsis; species Castanopsis chinensis. The sequence continues at coordinate 1,144,959 of JAVQMG010000026.1, read as the reverse complement.
GGCTACAAAAACTCGAAATATAAACATTTAATTGATGACATAATTATTGATCTTTGATCTTCTTGAAATTTTGCAAGTGTGCGGAATTTAAGAAGAAAATGTAATCTAAATGTAAATTTGTCAAAATTCATAGTCTAATAAAAAAATATTGAGTTTGAATGGAGTTATATCCTTAGTCTACAACTAAGTTTGTTATCAAAATTTGTCCAAAATTTAATTATGTTGGTACTAGAAATATTTATGGTGGGCACAAATTTTTCTGAGAATCAAAAAATATAAAATTTTTAAAATTTATATATAATAGTATTAATTTTTTCAGTCAAGGTAATCCTGACCATCTTAGACCCAATGTGAGGCCACCCCTTGTTAGAATAAGATGGAACGACAATGTTAGGCTAGATTTATGTGTACTTGAAGGTATAATAGAACTCATGTACCATAAAATATCAAAAATATTCCTCAAATCAAAATATCAATGTAACTGTACTCCAACCATGTCAATCAAGTTGCAAATTTCATGTCACAAATAATGTGACCAAATTACATATATACAGACAGTAAGTCATGAGTACTACTATAGGCTATAGGCTATAGGCTATAGGCTATAGGCCCAGCCCATGTCACTCAAAGTTGATGCCTATTCTTAATTCTCTTCCTAATTTGCTCGCTGTTAAATCTCCCGTTAGAATAATTAAGCTACAATAATGATGGGAACTCGCGTCATGAGTCCACTCCCACTTCCAAAAGCAGCAACTCTTTTGGTATTTAGGGAATTTCATAGGCTGCATTAAATCATATTATTAAGTTATATTTTTTTATCTTTTTGAAACCAAGTTATAAATCAACTTATTCTAAAAAATGAAAAAGTTATCAACGACTATTAGTTACTCATTATCAAAAGCTGTTGGCTACAATAAATGAGGCATAGTGAATTAGTAAGTAAACATAATTCTTTGCATTAACAATGGCTAATTAAGAACACTTGATGCCTATGATGAACCCTGAGTAGTGCATCCCCACATCAGCTTGAAATTATACATGTTGCGAATTGTAAAATTGTGATTTATAACTATATTTTATATTAGCTTTAATTTCGTGTTAAATTTTCATGTAATGTTGTTCAATCATTTTTTTTTATGGAATTTAATGCACGAGTTGTATGTGAGAATTTGGTGAAGAATTTGTGAAAATAAGGACTTCGCAACTAGCTCGCGACTAGCTCACAACTGCCAACCCACGAAACATGCCACGTGAAAAGCACGTTCTAGAATTTAAAGAGTTTTTTGACAAATTATTCTCGAGCAATATGGCTTTTTACTTAGAGAGAAGATAGATAGCTTAGAGAAGGTGGCAGCAGCCCATGCAAAGGAGAAAAATTATTCTCGAGCAATATGGCTTTTTACTTTTGCTTTTACTGGTTTGACGTGGATGAACGTATTACGAATTATGGGATGATATTTGTCTACTATTAAGTATTAACAACTAGATTTATCTTACCAAAAAAAAAAACTAGATTTAATTTTTTTTTATAAGTCTAGTGAAATATAAAATGTCACTCTTTCACATCTAGACAATGTCCTACACCATGTACAAATACTTTGTAATTTCATTTGAAAATGATTTTTTATGTGTTTTAATAAAGACCAATATATAATACTCATTTTGTTGTATAATATTTATAATATTTTCTTAAATTTTTGAATTCTTTGAAACTCGATTTCCTTAATTTATATCTTATAAAATTTTCTAGTCCTAGAAGTAGTTTTTTACTATTGAGGGATTTTCTTTACTAATCTAGATATATGAGGTTGGATGGAGTTATAGCCTTAGTCTATAACCAAGTTTATTGTCAAATTTTTCTAAAATTTAATTATGTTGGACCTAAAAAAATTTATAGTGGGTCATAAATTTTTTTTATGAATAAAAAAATTTTATATATAATCATTTTTTTTTTTTCTATCTAGGGTGGTCCTATAACCACCTTGGACTTGGACTCAATGTGAAACCACCCCTGGTTAGGATAAGATGGGACGACAATGTTATGCTAGATATATGTGTACTTGAAGGTTAATAGAACTCATGTTCAATAAAATATTTAAAAAATTCCTCAAATCAAATATCAAAATAACTGTACTCCGACCAAGCCAATCAGGTTGCAAATTTCAGGTCACAAAATGTGACCAAATTACATACATACAGACAGTAAGTCATGAGTACTACTATAGGCTATAGGCCCAACCCATGTCACTCAAAGTTGATGCCTTTTCCTAAGTCTACTCCTAATTTTCTCGTTGTTAAATCTCCTGTTAGATAATTAAGCTACAATAATGAGGGGAACTTGCGTCATGATTCCACTCCCACTTCCAAAAGCAGCAACTCTTTTGGTATTTAGGGAATTTCTTAGGCTGCATTTATTATTGAGTTATGATTATTTTTCTTTTTTCTTTTTTTTGTTTGAAACCAATTTATAAATCAACTTATTCTTAAAAAAAAGAAAAAGTTATAACTCAACTACTATTAGTTACTCATTATCAAAATCTGTTAGCTACAATAAATGAGGAATAATGAATTAGTAAGTAAACATAATTTCTTGCATTAACAATGGCTAATTAAGAACACTTGATGCCTATGATGAACCCGGAGTAGTGCATCCCGCAACAGTTTGAAATTATATACGTTGCCAATCATTAAATTAAAGCAATTGATGGTAATTTTAAAAAAAAAAAAAAACCCTTTTATATCTTTTTGAACTATAAAATAACAATTGTGGGTTGTAGTTAACTCAATTGGTAAAATCTTTGATAATTGTATAAGAAATTTGAGATTCAATCCCCACTTACACCAAAATTAATATCAAAATTCAACCTCCTCCATTCCACAAGGTATAAGAGTAATTTCACACTAAAATTAATATTTTTCTCTTCTTCCATTCAAATTTGATGAAAAGCAAAAGGACTGCAAACATACTAATTTTACCGTTTCAACCTATGGCTCCTGCTGATATAGCTCTTTAGCGTAAACAATGATTGAATCTTAGGTCTCTTATTCAACAATTAGAGACTTTACCATTTGAGGTAACTGAAATTCACTATAGTTGAGTGGTCAAGTTTTTACTAGTTCTCATCTAAGTTCATGTGGGCATTCAAATATGGCTATTGGGCCTAAAATCTATTTGGACTCACAATCTATTTGTATTATGGGTTTTTGGATTTCCTACAACTGGTGGTTCTATGTTCGACAACCCAAGAACCCAAGTTTCCCCTGTTCTTAAGATCACTCTTCTTTTTTCTCCTAGAATAACTACCTTTTCTCCTTAGTGTTAGCTCTCTCCAATTGCCAACCCTTTCAACTGAATCTTCCTTGCCTATTTATAGCCAAAGTTAGTGGGATGGCCATGATCATTTTCCTGACGGGTGGAAGGAGTGGTCCAATACTGTTTCCTCTAAGTGGATGCATAATTGTGAGTGAGAGAAGATAATAGTGGCATTGGAACTAGTTCCACCATCAGGTTTGGTGCCCGGCAGAGATATTCCCTAAGAAACGGAAGGAATGTCCAATACCATTACTCCTAAGTGGGTATTTTATGATGAGTCTGAGAAGGTAATAGTGGCATTGGAACTAGCTCCACTGTTAGGTTTTATATCCAGCAGAGACATTCCCTAGGTGATGTCGTGCACTCCGAGTTATGCCTGTTAGGGGAACATATTCATCGGAGATGGTGAGACTTCACCTTCGCCGGTTATGTCGTAAGGATTTTCATCCCTAGGGTTCGGGCTTTAGATAAGCACCAAAAATTGCCTGGAATGAGCCCGTGCGTCTAATCGATGCAAGGTTCCACATGTGGCATCAATATAATGGGCTTTTACAAGCATCCAAGCTTTAAGGAGGGTAATGCCCATACAGTTCACTACTAACATTATTTTTTTTTTCTACCTACTAATAACAACTTGTGATATCAACAATTGTAAAATTCTTTATTTTATATTTTTGGTAACTTTAGACTTATTGAAAGCAAGTGCTAAAAAATTAATGGGACTAAAACTAGCCACCTTGCCACTTACACAAAATTCATAACACTACATTAATGGGGAAAAGAAAACTATGATTACGGAAATATTATATTCATATGGACCACAGTTAACATGTCATTTGACACCATCACAACTTTTCATCTCAGCAAATATAAAATTTATTGTGCTATTGCTCCATCTTTTTCATTTCCTTTTCTCTTTCATTCTACCAAAAGGTCCGAAACAAAGGACAATACGTAACATCATTTGCTTTCCACCTATTTGCTTTCCTTCTATCCTCACAACCATAAACATATAGAACATTATTAATAATTGACTCTCGCATTTGGGCATGTCACATTGCAATTACCTTTTTCTTTTGAATCTTCATTAATACATATACTGTTCTCCTGTATGGTCAATTGTCATTGTACTATAAATAGACATTTACTTGTTTGTATTTGCACATCAATATATAACCTCCCTAACCATCCCGTAACAAACATAAAGTCCTTACGCAAGCTGCCATCCACTTGTCCACAACGAGACCTTTCATTGTAGACAAAGTCCAAAATAGAACAATACCATTCTTATTATATGAGGTTTGGTGCCCAGCAGAGGCATTTCCTAAAAAACGGAAGGAAGGTCTAATACCATTACTCTTAAGTGGGTGTTTAATGATGAGTCTGAGAAGGTAATAGTGACATTGCAACTAGCTCCACCGTTAGATTTTATGCCCGGTAGAGACATTCCCTAGGTGATGTCGTGCACTCCGAGTTATGCCTGTTAGGGGAACATATTTATCGGAGGTGGTGAGACTTCACCTTCGCCGGTTATGTCGTAAACATTTTCATCCCTAGGCTTCGGGCTTTAGATAAGCACCAAAAATTGCCTAGAATGAGCCCGTGCGTCTAATCATTGCAAGGTTCTACACGTGGCATCAATATAATGGGCTTTTACAAGCATCTGAGCCTTAAGGAGGGTAATGCCCATACAGTTCACTACTAACATTATTTTTTTTTTCTACTTACTAATAACTTGTCATATCAACCATTGCAAAAAAAAATTTTTTTTTTTTTTGGTAACTTTAGACTTATTGAAAGCAAGTGCTAAAAAATTAATGGGACTAAAACTAACCACCTTGCCACATACACAAAATTCATAACACTACATTAGTGGGGAAAAGAAAACTTGATTACGGCAATATTATATTCACATGGACCACAGTTAACATTTCATTTCACACCATCACAACTTTTCATCTCAGCATATATAAAATTTATTGTGCTATTGCTCCATCTTTTTCATTTCCTTTTCTCTTTCATTCTACCAAAAGGTCCAAAACAAAGGACAATACGTAACATCATTTGCTTTCCACCCATTTGCTTTCCTTCTATCCTCACAAGTCACAACCACAAACATATGGAACTTTATTAATAATTGGCTCTCGCATTTTGACATGTCACATTGCAATTGCCTTTTTCTATTGAATCTTCATTAATACATATACTTTTCTCCTTTATGGTCAATTGTTTGCACATCAATATATAATTTCCCTAACCGTCCAGCAACAAACATAAAGTCCTTACCCAAGTTGCCATCCACTTGTCCACAACCAGACCTTTCATTATAGACAAAGTCCAAAATAGAACAAAACCATTCTTATTATATGATTATTATAATGTAATTAGCCCCTCGTTTTCAGATTTGAAAAATAAAAGCCGTAGTAGAGTAATCAAACAGGAAAGAAATGCCAGGAGCATATCCAAATTGTTTAAATCCCACGATAATTTAGACATTTTGTTTAAAGGGAAAATTTTAAAATTACATTATCTTAGGTGTTGTATTAATATAGGTTACTCCATGACCATGTAGTACAATTTGTATATAGTTAAATTTATTTGAAAATGTTAAGGTATAATACTTAAAAGAAACAGTATTAAAAAATATATGAATTAATTATAGGTTTATATTGTACTAGGAATGTAAATCTTACATCGTAAATTAAACAAATGTGTACAATGATGTATACTTTTTACAAATATGTACAAAATTATACACATTTGTATAGTTTATAATGTAAAACTTACATTATTAGGATAATGTAAACTAAAAATTTTCCTTACATAAATGGTTTCTTCATTTTAAGTTAGTCATTTCAAATTTGTTCTCCTATTTAAAAAAAAAAAAAATATTATATATATATACTTTTTTTTTTTAATCTTTTTTCTGTTACGAGCAAGGATTAAATAATAAAAAAAAATTAGATGCATACCTCCTTTATGGGTTCATGGAAGAATGGTAGTTAGGCTTAGTCATGTCTGGTTTTTTCGTTTTTTTATCTTTTAGGAAACTGTTCATTCTGTTCTGATTGAAATCAGTTAATGCCAGGTTTCGGGTAGCCAAGTTAACATTATACAATTCAATCATTGACCGTTTGACAGTAGCTTAGAATAATCTCCCAGAAGTACGTTAGAAAGTTGTAAACTCTTTAGAAGTTAGAACACGAAACTGTAATTTGACCCTTTTTTTTTTTTCTTTGCTTCCCATAGAATCTATCACTATGGCAGTTTTATCGTCTTCCCAAATTTCAGCTATAAATGAAATTACTTTTGTGGTGGGTTCTTCACAAAAGTGAGCATTTGTTGTTTAAAGGCCATGGGACAAGAAGATACAGATAATCAGATTCAGACCCCTTTGTTGCAGACTCAAGCAGCTGAACGTCCTCTCAAGAGAACTGGTTTGCTTTCACTTTTCAGTTCATCCTTCTCTTATTTTGTTTTATTTTCTATGGTGATGATTAGAAATAGTTTTGAAAGAATAAAGGTTCAAGGGCCTTAACTTCTCTGTTTTCTGCTTTTTAGGATTATCAGAATTCCCAGAAGTTGCAAGTTCAATTTTTTTTTTTTTTTTTTTTCCTGTCTATTTTCTTATGTGCCAACGTAGTTTTCATGTTCCATTGAATAATTAGAGAAATAGAGAATGAGATGGGCACAAATGTCACAAAAACTAGGCACCTCTGTTGCATCTTAACTAGATGTGGCCGACTCTGTCTAGTCTATTGAGGATCTAAAGCAAATCCCAAACCCCAAAATTTTGGGAGTAAGGCTTCATCGATGTTGTTTTATCTTAACAATTAGAATAAAGTATGGGTGCATAGTTGCAGTATTTTCCAGTATTCTAATAGAATGAGTTATTTTTCTTTGTATGATATTTTATTCAATATTGAAGTTCATTTTTTTCTTGAAGGGTGATTTTTTTTTTTAATTTTGAATATTTGAATTGTGAAGGGAATATATGGACAGCAATAGCACATATAATAACTGGGGTGATAGGATCAGGAGTGCTATCACTAGCATGGAGTATGGCACAGCTTGGGTGGATTGCAGGTCCTTTGGCCATGTTATTCTTTGCTGGAGTCACTGTTGTTGCTACATTCCTTCTCTGCAATTGCTATCGATCTCCTGATCCTGAATATGGCCCCGGCAGAAATCGGTCCTATCTTGAAGCTGTTGACATGAATTTAGGTAACATAAGCAGCTAGCTACTTTACTTTTGATTTCCCATCATTGAATTTGTAATAGTAATACTCATCAGATGACATTTTTTTTCGGATATAGTAAAAGATTCGTTAGGTAATTAGCTTTAACCAAATATCTTATATAAGTAAATAACATAATTTAAGATAGTTTGAGTCGGAGTTTTCATATGGAAGCCACAATTTTTTTTTTTTTAATATGACAAGATATTCATTGGATCATTAAGAGCACAACAAAAAATAAGTGATTCATGTTTCTTTGTGCCAATATTTGAAGAGAAGTTGGACCAATAGAGAGGGTACTACTAACCACCAGAAAAATTGAAAGCAAGAATTCAAGATTGTTGTTAGAGAATGGAGGGAGTCCATCTACCCTTCTAAGAGGATTTGAATTATGCTGTCTATTCTATTGTACATAATATATGTCATTTTGGATACCTCACCTACCGAATTCAATGTTAGTTGTGCATAAAAAAGATATATATATATATATATATATATATATATATAAGTAGGAAAAAGAAAGAGGGGCTTGATTGTAATATAATGCAAATTAAAACGTGTGGATCTGTTCAACAAAGAAAAATCTAGGAGCCATTAACTTTGAAAATCATTATGTTCAAGTCGCATGTAGTGGGTCCTATGGTGTGGTGTGTGTGTGTGTGTTTATATCAGGCTGTCATTTGTTTGATTGTGTCATGCAAGTCACTTCCTAATAACTAGTAAGTGTGATATTGACCTTTTCATAAATGGTAAAGGTTGTGGGGCTGTCTTAATAAAGAACCAAACGCTAAGTAGCAATTTATTATAACTTTTGTAAACTAATGTGGTAGAAGATCAGCTTGTTTTGAAGAAAATGCCTAATCATCTTTTCAGGAAAAAAAAAAAAAAGATTTTCTTTCCTCATTTGATGTAAAATAACTAAGCTGGATTATAGCTAATGCTTATAATGGATTGCAGGAAAAAGGAATGCATGGGTGTGTGGCTTCTTTGTGCACTTAAGCTTATTTGGGACAGGCATTGCCTATACAATTACATCTGCTATCAGCATGAGGTTTGTTATATGCTCCTCCTCTCACCACCAACACGATTCTAGAGAGTGATTTTGGTTCCAACTTCAGCTTTTCAAGAATGGTTGCCATTTATTATTTTAGAGATGCATTATAAGAGTTTTTGTTGCCAAATTTTGTAATTTGGGTCATTTAAATTCTAGAGGGGACTATATAAGGAAAACAAAAAATATTGGTTTTGTATTAGTATTGTTGTTAGTGTCACCAAAAGAATAACAGAATTCGCACTTCTATGATTTTACATGGTCAAACATTTTCCATTCAGCACTATTTTTTCTCCCTATGGACGCAGAGCAATCCAGAAATCAAACTGTTACCACAAAGAAGGGCACGAGGCCGCATGTAGTTTTGGAGATACCTCTTATATGTTACTTTTTGGAGTTGTCCAAATTGTACTATCTCAGACACCAGACTTTCACAATATAGAATGGCTATCTATTTTTGCTGCAATCATGTCCTTCACTTATTCTTTCATTGGATTGGGACTTGGCTTCGCAAAAGTTGTAGGTATGCTAGCTTAAGCCATAGGCTTATACATTGAAAAAGAAAAAGGGAAAGGTACACGAAACCCCATGTGGTTTCTTTGTAAAACACATAACCTTCCCAAAGTTTTGAGTGTGACACTTAAGTCTCCATGGTATTGTTTCATTTGTGAACCCATTAAATATCTGTAAAAATAAATGAACTGCTCATGTGATAATACATGTCCATTTTTAAAACTACATTTTCACATAAAACAATATCACAGGAGGCTTTAGTGTCAAAATCAAAAACCCCAAGAAAGCTAAAAGTGTTATACAATTAATGGTTTACACAAAATAATACCACTCAAACCTCAAGGGGGTTCCATGTTTTACAAGCAAACTACAAGGGGGCTTTCTGTATTTTTCCTGAAGAAAAAAGAAAATTTCAAGAGATTATAAACTTATTACGTTGGTGGTGATTTTTTTTTTTCTTTTCTTTCTTTCTGTATTTTAACTTTTCTTCCATAAGCTAATAATTTTCTTGTCATAAATATTGCAGGAGATGGATATGTTAAGGGCAGCATTGGAGGAATTTCAACTTCTAGTGCAGCGGATAAAATATGGTTGGTAGCTCAAGCTATTGGAGACATTGCATTTGCCTATCCATACTCTCTCATTGTGATTGAGATACAGGTTTGATACCCTTTAGGTCTACATATTTAACAATTCAGGTACTTAAAAGAGTTAAAGAGGTTGATATAAATGATGCATTTTGTAAAACATGAAGGATACTTTGAAGTCACCTCCACCAGAAAACCAGACCATGAAGAAGGCCTCAACAATAGCAATCGTAGTTACAACCCTCTTCTACCTCAGCTGTGGAGGCTTTGGATATGCGGCCTTCGGGGATGACACACCAGGGAACCTCTTGACAGGGTTTGGATTCTATGAACCATACTGGCTCATTGATTTTGCTAATGCTTGCATCGTGCTTCATCTACTTGGAGGATATCAGGTAACCCTATTATATGCTAAATTTATCATACTTTAATCTTCCAGTTCTTGTTGGCATCTTAAATCTCTGATATTACAAGCAATAGACCTTTGTTATGTTTCTCTCAGTGGCCAAGATTATGATAGCTATTTCTTTACCATTAGAAGTAGTGCAAAGTGCAGCACAGTACTATATATCTAAAATAGCCAACACAGAATATTGCATTGGTGTAACATAGTTTCAGTACTAGAATGTTAGATCTATTTATTATGCTTTTACATGTGTTTATGTTGGCAGGTTTACAGTCAGCCATTGTTTGCAAATGTTGAAAGATGGTTTGCTGACAAGTTCCCAAGCAGTGGATTTGTAAATGACAACTACACTTTAAAATTGCCATTGCTCCCAGAGATAAGATTAAACCTTCTCAGGTTGTGTTTCCGAAGCATGTATGTTGTGTCAACAACTGCAATTGCAATGTTGTTTCCCTACTTCAACCAGGTTTTGGGAGTGCTAGGAGCCTTGAACTTCTGGCCCTTATCGATATATTTTCCAGTGGAGATGTACTTCAGGCAGATGAATATTGAAGCTTGGTCAACCAAGTGGATCCTGCTTCGAACTTTCAGCATGTTTTGCTTGCTTGTGACATTATTTTCCATGATTGGTTCAATTGAAGGACTTATAACTGCAAAATTGAGCTGAGAAAATGCACTTGAGTCCTTTCATAATGGAAAAGGAGGATATAAATATATCTAATGATATTATGCAGAATGATGATGATGATGGCCCAAATTGTGCAGAAAAAGTGTTATTGATTCACAAAAGTACAAAAAATATCAGACTTAATTATTGTTTACGATGTTGGCATCTCTAAGTTTAAATGAGAAGCCTAATACATTGTCAGGATTATAGGGAACTTGACATTGTAAATTGTTGTTTTTCAATATATATGAATTAGAAGAATTTATACTGAAAACACTCTCAACATCTTTGGTAGTGGATGTGCATTGATAATAGCTTAATTTTGCATATTTATATCATTGTTAGAAAGCATTATCATACTTATTTTGAGTTAATTCATACATTTTATATTTAGTTTTAGAATAATGCTGAATAATCAATTTTGTGTTTAATTGAATCTTATTGCGTGAATGTCTTTTGTGGGAGAATAAAATTAAATAAGTGGATTTGTGCAAAGAAAGAAACTAATGGACTTTACTTTTACAATGACCATGATAAAGTTAAAGAAGACCAACATAACTAAGTTTAAGTCCAATTGGAGCAAGGGATCAAAGGAAATTTGCACCCAATCCAACTGCAATTAGGATTAGGATTCCAGCCGGTACATTAGTTAGTATTTTTGGCATAACTTTCGACTCAGATGTCCAATCGAGATGATTCAAGTTGGGCTGGAAAGTTAACTTAAAGGATACAACTTTGTAGTTTACCAAAAGTCTTCTAACATTAAATGGGCCAAAATTGTCGGTTAAGAGAAGCCTAAAAATCTGGAATTTTCTCCAAATGGGAATTCAACTTGTAATAAGATTTATTGACCTATTTAAAGGCTCTTTAGGGCAAAATTCAAGAAGGCTAGTGTTAGGGCTGGGATGCAAAACAGAAAATTGGAGTAAGAGGCAATGCTGCATGTGGGTTCTCTATAGCTTTTCTTCATGGTAGCATTGTGACTATTTCTTGCTCTATTTTATTTGTCTAGTTTAATATTTAGTATTTTTATTTTTGTGTTTTATTTCAATGACCATGAGTAACTAAATTTATAATTAGGATTGAGGATGAAACCTTGTTAAAGATTATCAGTAATATTTATATGATTTGATTTTTTCCACAATAGTTGTTCTTTAATGATTTAAATTGTTCTTGCTTCATATCAATTGACTAAGATAGGATTCTAAATACGAGTTCAATTATTTTTTCCTCATGATTTAGGATTTGTCTTAATTAATTGAATGTTTGGTTTATTATTTCTTGATTTTAAAAATTGGATATCTCTTGTGATTTGTTTGGCTATGGATACAATAGATGATTTGATTTTATACCTAAGAAGCGAAGAAGAGCATGCTTTAGATATTTAAATAGAAGTTTTAATGATAATAATTTTCATGGTAGTAAGATTGATTTCTAGATTATCATGTAGTGATTGGGAAAAATTAATGATTGTAAATATATGCTAATATGAATTAACAAGGCGGATTCCAAAACCTTAATTCTTTTCTCTAGATTGTTACATCTCTTTACTGTTTTATATTATATCTTTGCTTAGTTTAATTATTTGTTTAGTTTATTTAATTTTAAAACAACTAATTTTTATTAAACTAAATTAGGATTAATTAATTTTCCTATGTTCATTGAAGTCCCTTTTGGTTTGACTTTGTTCTTGTCAAACTATATTTCGGTACGGTTCGTACACTTGCGAGAACTTTAAAATTTCACAACAGTAATCATAGACTTTTTGAGTGAAAACCATTTTCTTGTGAGACAAAGAGTGCATTAAAATTGATGTACAAGAATACAAGCTCCTCAACATCAGTACAATGATGTGCTATATCATATGATAGGGCCAATTCTATCCAGCAAGGCCACACGTGTTTATGTTTTTTACGGACACTATAACGGTAAATAACTGTTAAGCCACCAGCAAGTCTTGAGGGAATGTGTTAGTTACATGAAATATGGTTCATAAAATGAGAAGATTTGTGTGTGTGCGTGACCCATTGAACCCCACGTGCAACAACAACCTAAGCTTTTGCAGCCTTCGAAGGGTTAAGGTTGATTTGTGTGTGAGTAAAGCAGAAAACCACCCAATAATATATTTCTCTTCTTTTTATTTTTTGCATAAACCCAAAACAAAGTTAGAGAGTCAAAAAGAGAGAGAGAGAGAGAGAGAGAGAGAGAGAGAGAGAGAGAGAGAGAAAGGGTTGACCGGGTGTCTTATGGGTGAGCTACCGGCCCATCTCTCACACGCACAATAGCGTTGAATTCTTTAATAAAATCATGCACCTTTGATGGCTCTTTTTTACCTTCACAAATTAACACCACCATGCAATTGCAACCCCATTTCCTTTATATAAGAAAACCTACTTTGGTCTCACTACTCTCACATATTAGATATCTAACCAACCAAAAATATTGTTTCAGCTCCTTTCTTTTTCTTGAAAACATATAAAAAAAGATTATAAAAGAGCTTAAGTAGAGAGAGGCAGTAGAGAATTCTCTTTTACTTGTGTCTCTTACTCTAGCCTTCCTTTTTTCCATTAATTGCATTAAAAACATTTCTTGCACCCCACATTTGCTTTTATTAGGGAGAAGAGGAAAAAACAAAAACAAAAAAAACCAAAGATGGGTAGGATTCCATGTTGTGAGAAGGACAATGTGAAAAGGGGACAGTGGACTCCTGAAGAAGACAACAAGCTCTCTTCCTACATTGCCCAACACGGCACCCGTAACTGGCGCCTCATCCCCAAGAATGCTGGTTTGTGCTCTCTCTCTCTCTCTCTCTCTCTCTCTCTCTCTCTCATAAATGTAATTACAAAATGACTTAGGCTACTTCTATATTTCATATACAGGTCTTCAAAGATGCGGCAAGAGTTGTAGGCTAAGGTGGACTAATTACCTGCGTCCTGATCTTAAGCATGGCCAGTTCTCTGATGCAGAAGAGCAAACTATAGTGAAGCTTCATTCTGTTGTTGGTAACAGGTACACCACTTCATGTTGCTCTTTGCTCAAACTGGAATATCAATATATTTTTGCGAACTAACAAACAATATAAGAGATTAAACAGAACAGTAGGTCCAAGTGTGTCATGAATGATTAATCGTCTCATTCTAATTGACCTCAATTTTTAACTTTATATTTATCCTCGAAGTACATTGTTTTGTTAGTTTAATCAAGCAGTTCTATTCCTATTTTTTTGTCTCAATATTTTGGGTACTGAGTAATTATTTCCTACATGGGCATCCAGATGGTCACTAATTGCAGCTCAGCTGCCTGGCCGCACAGACAATGATGTTAAAAATCACTGGAACACCAAACTGAAAAAGAAGCTGTCAGGCATGGGAATTGACCCTGTGACCCACAAGCCCTTCTCCCACCTAATGGCTGAAATTGCAACCACACTGGCACCCCCCCAGGTGGCTCACCTTGCAGAAGCAGCCCTTGGTTGCTTCAAAGATGAAATGCTCCATCTCCTTACTAAGAAGCGCATTGACTTCCAGATCCAACAACCCATTGCAGCACTAGGGAACACCACTGCCACTTATACTAACAGTACACAAGACGAAAAGGATGATACCATTGAGAAGATCAAGCTTGGCCTATCAAGGGCTATCCAAGAACCTGAGATGCTACCATCAAACAAGCCATGGGACAGTACTGGAGCAACATCTGCAAATTTTGCAGGGGCCTGCAGTGCTTTCCCTGCATCCATGACTGGATATCAGTATGGCCCATCATCCTTTGCCAATGACGGGGACAGATCACCATGGAGCCAGAGTATGTGTACAGGAAGCACATGCACAGCAGGGGACCAGCAAGTTCGGTTGCATGAAAAACTTGAGGAAGAAAATGGGGAGGATTCTGAGGGTGGGAAAGGAATCAGAAATGGGTCCAGCATTTTCAGTTCAGACTGTGTCTTATGGGATTTGCCATCTGATGATCTAATGAACCCAATAGTTTAAGAAAAGTTACAGAACAGGAGTGCGAAGAAGGCAGGAATCCTACTTCAAGGATTAAAAATAAACATCTTACAGCAATTATAATGATTGACATGTAAATAAAGCTCATTTCATAAATCATGATAAAATACAAGAAAAAGCATTATTTTTTGCTAATAATTTCAACTATTTGTGTTCAAACTATATCTTTGCTCTTACTAGAAATACAATGTAGGTCAAGCAAAATATGAAGATGAAGAGGATGTATCAGCCAGAACCTGCAAGTAATCAAGAAGAAAAATAATTTTAGGAAACAGATATATATATATATATATATATATATTAACACAAGGCTAGAGTTCTTGGAGAAGTAATATTTCTGCAATGCTACCTCAAGTTGCTCTTCAGTAAATGAGTTTTTCTGAACATTCCATGTATCTGCATGGGTCCGCCGGAACTCTGCAACTGCTTTTGTAACTGTAGATTTTACAGGTGTTGGCTCCCCAGCAAAACGAGCCAGTAATGTAACATGCTCAGGTAACCAACTGGAGGAAAAAAAACACCCTAATGATGTTAAGGAACTAATATATCAAAAGGAAAATACATATATTGATATATATATATATAAAAGAATTGGCAATAAAAATCCATTTAGACCGTTAAATCTGATGTCCCATCCCTGAATGAGAGCTAAAAGGCAAATAGTTTGATTGTTATTAACATATTAAACAAAAAGGTTTGAATGTTTAAAAAGATCCAGCATAGTTACACCAAAATTCCAGAAGAATGTAGGACTAGGCAAACCAAGAGGGTTTTAGCTCCTCCTCAATCCGCTTCCCTCAAACAAATCCAGTTGATGAATCCTCTTTTTTTTTTAAAATAAATAACAGAATTGTATAAATCCAGTTGATGAATCTAAGCAAAGCATGTGGTACAACTTATTTTTCAGCTTTTTGAAAAAACTGTGCCTAGAAAAAGAGAAGTTATAAAAGGTTGTACTTTGAAAAAGTGCAGGTTGAAAACACAACCAAATGGGCACGCAGTCAGTTTGGAGGGTCCTAACTTGCCATAAGGAACTGAGCTTATCCTTTCTGGTGGGGTGGAGGTTCGTGTGAAGGTAAACTTTCTCACCAGAGATTTTGTGCCTCATTTCCACACAAAATTTGTAGACATTTTCACTATCTTCCATAAGAATGACATGTTTGTACATACACCACTCATTTTAGTCAAATAACCAAAAATCTTTTGGGATCTTTTATTAACTAATATTAGCTAACTAGTCACATTTGGTCAATTTGCACCCATTTAGACCAAAAACCAAGATTTGGTCTTTGGGTTGGTACAAGTGCCCTTATTGTTGACTGACAACTCAAAGAAATTGGAATTTTTAGAAATGTTATTAAAGAAACAATCATAATTCAAAGTTTTCAATCTATAAGTGAATGAAATTTGGTGTGTAAATCCAGTGATAAAAGTTGGTTCCAATTTCAAATTTTATATATATATATAAGTAAAACAATAGTTACAATGGAAGAGGGGATTTAAATCCTAGATGTCTCCGTTAGAAACCCCGAAAGGTGTGCCAATTCAGCTACAAGCTTCTTGGCAGTTCCAATTTCACATGTAAATTTTAAAAATAGTTTTATTTCAGAAATTTGCTGTAACAATTTACTATTGCTATGTTATCAATTACCATTTTAAGAAAACAGACTCGTGGGTTTAGCAACATTTGAACTCACTAACTTCATCCCACCAAACCCCCCCATTGGAAGCTTTAAGTAAGATACATTATGATTGTGTTGACCATATATTTTCATAGTTACATAAACATCAGATTCATGCATCCTGTGTATTTAAGCTTTCCTTGTTTCAACAAAATTATGACTTAAATTTGTTTACGCATCATCAAAGTTGTTACTTGTTACAGCGTATCTCTAAAAACTAACTATAAGATCAACTTCTTTAACTTAATGTAGCACACCTGGGCATGTCATACGGCGCTGATAACACAGAAGCAGTCAAAGCAAGGACGGCACCATGTATAGAGGCAATGGAGTGACCAGAACTTAGATTTCTGCATTTATAGACATTAGATCAGAATAATGAAACCATACACGAAATACCTAGTAATAGTGACTCAATACAAAGGGTTACCAAATTATAAAATGATTCACATATATACATACATGAAAACATGCATGAACAACTTACCGGTTAGCATATGTTTGCATTATTATTAGTGTTCATCAATACCATGAGGCATAAAATTCAGTACTTAAAATCTCAGGCAGATGAGTACAGATTTCTTTATATTTGACAATGCACTCAAGCACATATTGCATACAAAAATTACTACAATAACAACAAACAAAGCCTTAGTCCCAACTTTTGAGGTCAGCTAGTCATATGTATTCTTTTCCTCCATTCTGCTCAATCTAAAGTCCTACTTGCTGTTATTCCCTTAATTGACATGTCCTTTTTTCTTACTTCTACTGTGATTTTTGCATATAAAAGATTATATTCATTAAAAAGCTTGAATCATGCATCCTGATCCAAAATGCATTCAACAGCTCAACGAATCAGCAGAAGAAAATATTTAATTGATTTCTTTGTTAATAATTGTTCTTCACAACAATTCATTAAATTATTCTTCAACTGTACAAAGATATATTCATTAATCATGAACCAGCAGTCCGTCTGTTTCAACCCACTACTCATAATACTATCAGCATTTCCCCAAATCACTCTGGTTTCAACTTCCATGAAACAACAGAACCTTACTAGCAGAAATAGAACTTATTTATGAAATGCAAGCAGAAACGCATTTACATGTGTCTATATACATGCAGGACATGAGACTCTAAGAAAGAACACAGTAGAAAGTGTTGTGCGCATTAAAATGCAGATAAATGAGGGTTGTCTCCTCATCGAAAAGGCATATCAAGTAATTAATAACTAAGGACTTCAATAACATGATTCTAACCTCTGCTTTCTCTTTCTTTGAAGATTATTTGCCTTCAAGTAAGCTCTATCACGAAAATCTCTTGCTAGATCTTCATCCCCGCCCTTCATTAGGCCTGCCAAAACTGCTGCAGCATGCTCTCTTACCTGAGCCAGAAGTTAGCTAAATAAGTTGAAAGGAGCTAAATTCTACCCCTAGACCCAAAAACCTTAGCTTTTTTTTATTTTTTTGATAGATAGGCCCAAAAACCTTAGCCTGTAAAGAAGAGCTACAGACTCCTAAAAGGTCCCAAAATATTAGGGCATAATTAGTTAAAGAGAAAATCTCAAGAACCCCATAACTTGTTCTTACTGTTACTTCATTTCAGGGGTCTATGACTTCTTAATAAAAATGAGTTAGCAATATCATTGCTCTTATCAATATCATCACAATCTTATGTGTCCAAATCTGAACTACCCAAAACATGGATCATATTACACCCAATATTCCACATTACTTTTCAAATAAGCATCCAGAAGTTAATACTTTTTACTTGCCACAGACAATCCCAAATTCCAATTTTTGGAGGGGTTATCCCATCAGTGAACACCCTTAAAAATTGAAAATTTTCATAAAAAGAAAACTACTACTGTAGGTTATAAACTTGCCTCCACTTGGTTATCTATAAGTAGCTTCTCCACAGTGCTCCAGATTTGTTGTTTCTCCACACTTGAGAGAATGAAAGTGTGCCTGTTATAAAGACATAACATGACTTTAAATGCCTCTGCCTATAGCAAACATTTCTCTAAAAACTATGACAGACTCCAGTCCACACAAGATATCAAGTCAATATAAGATATCATGAAAGGCTGGAGATATAGAGGTAATTAGAAGGGAAAAAAAAAAAAAAACATTGAATCTTCCTTTATAAATGACATTTTTGGAAGTATAGATACTCGTGCAAAAATATGGACACTGTTAAATTTAACTTCCCCAAGAAGAAACTTATTCAAGATTTGATATGCTAAACATATCACAAACCAAAAAACCCCTACCCCCATTCCCCCTACTCCCGGTCTCTCCCAGGGCCAAAAAGACTAAATTGTAACCAGCTATATGACTTGTAATCATTCAAGGATGCAATGCAAAGGGGAACGCCTTCAGTTACCATACCTATACATAAAGGTTCGCAGATACGTCAGTGTAGCAGATCTAGTCCGCCAGTTAGAATCATTGGCTGAAGAAAGAATCACAGATACGGCCTCCTGGAGATGAGGTTCCCAGAAAATCCTCCATTTTAGCAGTTCAAAAGCAGCCTTGGCCAACGTTGACAAATCTTTATTTGATGTTTCCTTCAAAAGGCAGTAATAATTCTCAGATAAGAAGTTGTGATGCACAACCTACTAGGCATCATGATGCAAATAAAACAAATGAAAAACAAAAACTCCTATAGTATATTGTCTATGCAATAAATATCTCCAAAGAATTGAAATGTAATACAACAGAAACATCTTAGACTTTCTACAAGGAATCATAAATGTTAAAGATCAGAAAGGGCCATCAGGTTGCATCCTAAAATCTATATCACAAATCAGTATATGGTCTCCTGTCTGTCTCAGTCACCACTGTCAAATTGCGCTTTAAGCAGAAAGTACAATCATGCTCTCTGATTAAGGTAGTAGGGGCCCCACTAATGACTATCCCAAACTGAAGCAAGCACCCAAAATGAAAAGACAACTACTTCAGGTAGTAGGGACTCCACTAGTGACTACTCCCAAATAGAAGCATCCAAAATGGAACGCTAGGTACTTACATGGCAGAAGTCTGTCACAAGATATGAATGGCGTTGAACAGATTGTATGAGACTGCAAATCATCAATCTATCTTAAAAAATAACTATAAAAAGAGAGGAATGAGGGAGCCAAATAATTTAGCAGTTAAGAGGGAGTGCAAAGGTATTAAGAATCCATATGCCAAAGAGCACATTGGAATTGAAGTCAAAACAGAATTATGATTTTCAGTATACAATGATTAATCTCACTCAACAGAACAGAATTTCAAAATTACAAAAAGAAATCCATTTCAGAGGGACTCCTATCTTTGATTTACTTCAATTCCATGCTTTAGATGATTTTGTAGGTTTGTACAAGGGGATAACTTTTTAAAAAAAATAAATTAAGGAGATACTACTAAAATTAGAGCATTCAAAGAAAACTGGAATAGCAAACAAAGTGAGATGTGCTATTCTGAAAGTTACTTGTTGGAAAATCAAATTTTTAAAAATATGAAGAACAAAAATAAAAAATTATGAGTTTTATAATTTAGAAAAACTAATTCTATCAATATTACTTCAGTTAAGGAATGAACAATTCCAAGTTCTCTCTGACATAGTGGTCAACAAACCACAATAAAAACATGAATACTAAACTGACGGGAACATATTTTTTTCGATAAGTTAAACAGACAGGATAATATTTAAAAAATAAAAATTTAAACACTGGTGAATTTCAGAACCAAATATTAATATAATGCAAATCAGTAGAGTAATATTAACACAAGCAAACAGCTGCTCAACATACCTGCAAGGAAATTACAGGATAAAGAAGCCCCACAATTACATCCAGCAAATATGAAGATCTTCCAGACTTCAAAGATGAGATGATAAAATGGAATAGCTACACATAATAGGAAAAATAGATCCGTGAATAACAGATTTTATGAGTTAAAAGGATATTCAACAGAAAAGTTTCCTGAAAATTAGTACCGTTTCCATCCATTTGACATCATCTTGTGAATCTCCATTCAAATGTACATCTTGAAGTTTTGAATCTATTGGGGTCTCCAAATTGTCAGATTGGCTGGTACTCTGAATATTTATTACCACTTCAGATGCTCGTTTTATTAGGAACTGAACCCAACTTCCATCTTTAAGTCTGTTATCAACATCACTATTTCTCCCTTCATGTGAAAAATCATGATCCGAAGACGAATAAAGCCGAATGTTAGAGCACAATACAGAAAGGTTAACACCTATAGCTTCTCTTACCTGTCCATGTGAAAGATGCACAAAACAAAAATAAGAAAATAACTCCCAAGGTTACAAGGAAAATAATATTGTAATGGTTAGTTCTTTGCCTCAATAACATTGTAATTGTTATTTCTTCTCATGTTTAACATTGTTAAAATTATGTATGAATGATATATCCACCATTTCCTAATAGCTTAAAATTTTGGGACATTCGGTAATTTATTATGATATCAGAGCAAGAAGTTCTAAGTCAATCCTTATTTCCACTCTACCGTTAAAAATTCCACATTTTAGGCCCCACTTATTAAGGGGGACTATGGGTCCATACGCGAGGAGTGTTAGAATTAATCTCCATTTGGTAGGGTTGAAAAAAGGATGGAAAATTTTTGGTAGAAAAGAGGGTGGAAAATTGATGTTTTCCATTGTTTGGTTAACAAACGAAAACAGAGGGAAAATAGTGAGGCCCAAGTGTTTTCCACCTGAGCCCACTAAATTGTTATCTCCCCAAATTGGGAAAAAACCTTAGGTGAAAAGTAGTCAAGTCAAAATGACTTTAACTACCACCACTTTTTTTTTTTTATTTCCCTAACCACCAACTATCATTTTCGTTCTTTTCCCACCCCTTTTTAGTAAATTCAAATAAACTACATTTTCCATTCTCTCATTTTTCTACTCAAACAAACAAAGGAAATCTATTTTATTTCTCATCCTTCCACTTTTCCATGCCCCCAACTAAATGGAGCCTTATGGTTATATGATTAAATTCATCATTTCCTAACAGCTTAAACTTTTGGGACAATCAGTAATTTATCGATCATAATCTACACTTACCAAAAAACAAAAGAATTATCTGCATACATACACATGCACATACAACAAAGGTTAGACCAGAAATCAGTGAGACCTTCAAAGAGGAATTCTTACTTGGGCGGATGAATGGCACATATTACCAAGCAGCTCCTCCAAAAGTTCATTATGCAGCCGTATCTCAGCTGCCGGCATTTTCTGTGGGGATATTTCTATAAGTACAGCTGATAGAAAAGCATAGCGCTTGGCTACTATAGTGGTAGTTGCAGTTGAAGGTAGAGGATTTGCCAAACAATCTAAGATATTTTGCCTCAGAAGAGGAACTTTTGTTCCATACTTTCCCTTTCCAGTAACTGCATAACGTATACAAGCTGCCCACTCAGGTATTGATTCCACTGATTGGGCTAAAATAATATTCTGCAACTGGGCCATCAACCAACTGTCCCATGCTCCTAAAAGACCATCGACATCAGAATGCAATACCCCAGCCAATGCTTCAGCGGCAACACATTGCTTAGACCTCTCCTTGGCATTTGCAAACTCCTCCAAGGTGCCTCTAAGAGCCAACAAAACTGGCATGCCACATTCTTGTATTAACCGTTTAAAAATCCGGGCAAAATTTGAGTAGAAGGTATCACTTCCTAATAAAGAAATCCAGCTAGGGGTACGTGGCCATGAAGCAGAAAAGTCAAAATAAAAACGGGTGATTGATTTGTCTGCAAAGCTCTGAAAAGATGAATTTCCATGTCCTCTGGAAGATGTGCTCTCTGTATCAGTGATTATGTGAACATGGGAAAGACTATTCAAAGTCTCATCAAAAAAGCCCTCTTCCTGAAAAATTTTAGTTAAAACTCCTTCCAGTGATGATTTTGTACTTTCTTGTAAGTCACCGGAACCAGAAGAGCCAGACTGTTCCCCAGCTGAAAGTTTATAAGGTGATTCCTTTAACAGTGTATTTAGAGCCGATATTGCAAGTATTCTAGTCTGAGGAAGTTGACTTTTTAAATTCTTCAAGAAGTGACCTGTAAAGTTTTTGAAATGAGAATATTTGGAAAAGGTTAAAACTGAGACATTTGCACTCAGTTAATTGCATGAGCACTACTGAAAAGAAAAGACACAATTCATCACTCAACAAGAAAAATGTACTGACCAGCAGTTTCACTCAAGATCATTGAAGAGGCATTTGGGTCATTCCGAGATGCCATAGCCAACAGGAGCAGAACTCTATTAGCCATAAGATTATACCTGACAAAAAAAATAATAAATTAAGACTATATTTAAAATGTTTACAATAACCGTAGGTTAAGAGAGCCTCATTACTATGAACATAAATTTGCACCGAGTGTCTACTATACTTGCTCAAATGAAGATCTCAACCATCCAAAAATTCATTCTATTTTCATTAATTGATAAGAGTCCACACAACAGTCCAAAACAATTCATAACATATAGGGGATAGCCTCGAATAACTTCAAATTAGATAAATAACGAGACTAAGAAATTATAAAAATAATAGTTTTCAAATAGTTAGATATTTACCGCCAATGCAAGCCAACGGAGTCAAAACTCATAGAAATAATTTGAGAAACCAAATCTCCAAAAACTTGTCCATCCATGTCATTGTTTGATGTCCTGAAAATGCTTCTAGACACTCCAGCAAAGTAGATGTTGTATTTGACAAATAACTGTTGGCACTCAGATAATGTAAGCAACAGAATTCACAACTACACACTCTAAATCATCTAATGGGGGAATTTACCTCATTGATTGCTTTCTGGGCTTTCAGTGACTCATGATGGGAGCTTCACGAAGAAACAAGGAAGGTTAAACA
Organism: Castanopsis chinensis; assembly: GCA_032878915.1. Lineage (NCBI taxonomy): Eukaryota > Viridiplantae > Streptophyta > Magnoliopsida > Fagales > Fagaceae > Castanopsis > Castanopsis chinensis. The sequence goes on along the minus strand of JAVQMG010000026.1, from coordinate 1,121,612 downwards.
GAGTTTCTATTTATATTTTTCAGAATTAACAATCTTAAACATAAATCAATGCAGATTTACCTGGAAAGAATCCCAATGATAAAGGAAGAAAATGCTTTTGGATCCTGGAATAACAAAAGATATATCAGGAAGATGTTGGGTTACACATGTGAGTGAAGTCCCACATAGAATAATGATAAGAAAAATAAGTAGTTAATATAACATAATTGACACATACCCATAGGGCTTAGGCCTTTTGGGTTAAAGTGTCTTTATATGTCATATTAATTATTCAAGAAAACTCTCCAATGTGTTTATCTATTCATTTTTTTAAGTTTGTTTTAAGTGTGTTGCCCTGAATGATTACCGTCGTCAAATGCTTGAGAACTGATTGTGAGGCAAGGACTGCACAAGAACCTAGAACCACATTTTCTGGTGCATTTGGGTCCTTTAAATTCTCAGCAAGAGAGAGAACACACTTTGAAATCATAGACGGCCATCTCTTGATCAGCTTCAGTAGAGATTTGCCAGCAAGTCTGGGAACCATGTCAAAATACTAAATCAGATATCATAAAAAAAAATTACTTTAAAAATAAAAAAATAATAAAAATAATAATCGAACACCATTCCAGCCAAAACCAAAAAAATAAACACTAAGAGAGATTAATATCTCTGAACCACTTGCCAGGAAAATATCAAAGGTTCTAACCATTAGTTTTAGGAATATGTTCCCACCCAGATTGAAAAACTCAAGGCATACCACATTCTAAGATCTGTCAGAAAACACAACTTAATATGTCTTTTTTCCATCATTATTCAATAAAATTCAAATTTTTACCAAAATAGCCAGTCAGACCACATTATATCTGCTAGGGACCCAACATGGAGGCTGCCATTGAGAAATTCACAGAAATCCTCCAAACTTGAGAATAAGAGCTAAAGTTTGATCATCATTTTTTTGATAACTTTGAAACTATATAACTACCAAAGACATCACCTTATCTACATGTGGGCTGTACGCAGTGTCTTCTAATTGATTTCATTCCCTTTATTGGATCGTTGCGTCTAGAATGATCTTGTGCCCTTTTTTAATTATCATTTATAATTATTAATAAAAATTCAGTATAGCAGTCTATATATTAATTTTTAAATTACTAAATCTAAAATGCACATTACATGTTCTGTGCTACATAAGTCACATTACATTCAAAAAAGACAATAAGATTTAGTGCCCATTTGGCATAGCAGTTTGAATCCACACTTTCTTAAAACACAGATTTTTAAATCTCACTTTTTTCTAAGTACAGCTTTTTCAAACAGCACTTATTCAAAAAGCTCAAAATAGGCTGTCCCAAACAGGCACTTAGAAAATATGTACTATGATTCAATCATATAGTAGGTCAAAAAAGATCGGTGGACTCACAAGCGAACAGTTTCATAACTATGCAAACATAGATTTAGAAGATCGTCCATCAAGAGATTCAGATGATCTGATGGAATGAACTTTGCACTTGTACGTAATAGATGATAGGATGACTGTGAGGATCTCCATGTATTGTGCATGTATGCCTTATCAATGAGTGCCCACCTTGGCCTGGAATGAAAGAAAAGAATCAGTTTTTAAATGCTACAGCATTGATACATAATTTCATGTCAAAATAGAGATCCAACAAGAATATTCTTCACCTTCTCTTTCCCTTAGAATGAGATGACACAATAAAATTAATCGGAGGTTCAACTATGGCAGCAGATTCCAACTTCCAAGCCTGCCTGTGATTTGACCACTCATCATATTCCAAACTTCCTGTATGACAAAAATCAAGAATAATTTATGGGAGGCAGAACATAAAAGAAAAGGGATTGATATCCAGCTCATCTAAACACAGTGTCCATTACCATAGTTTGCTAATGCATCCATAATACGAATAATGAGTATCAATAAAATGCTGTCATCAGATTTTTCCTCTAACAAGTATCTGCTCAAAGCACAAAGATCAATGAGGTTTAGCAAATCAGACCCAGCCAAATAGGAGTAATGTCCAGAGGAATACTGAAGTTTAAACATTACTTGCATGAGGCATGAATAACCTCAGCAGCTTTTTCCCGCAGTTGAGTGCTGCCAACACTTGAACCTGTTGCTCCAGCTATTAAGAAAGAAGTATGATCTGGATCTTCAACCACTACATTGCTGGAGGACGGCCTGAAATCAGGCAAACAAGACAAAACACCTTGCAATGATGAATCAATCCGCAAAAGAGTCACTTTCAAGTGCTCTTTCTCATCTCCTGTGTGAAAGATTGCATGTAAATTGTCAGATAACGGACAAACCTGTATAAACCTCATGTTCATCTGTATACTGATAATGTAAATTAAAATAATGTGGCATTAATAAAATGATATATACTGAAGAATACATCCTTTCTTTTGAGATGATATTTTTTATTTTTTATTTTTTACCACATCAGTTAGGTTATGGGAAAAGTTCCTCAAGGAATAACTATGATAATTACCTGAATCTGAATGGATTTTAGTTTGGCACATTGTTAAAAGATCATCCAAAGCCGCTTTAAAATGAAGATTCAAGAGTTCGTTTGCAAAATTAACTTCTTCATCACTAGGAATATGCCACTTAGGGCCTATTGGCAGTCCATTATTGGAATAATCTTTTGTGCTGATCCATTCCTCCAGTTCAGAAGCCACAGGGTGACGGAAAATGCACCTAAGAAACCAGAATTTTGAGGATTTCATTTTCAAATAAAGAAATTAAATTAATAAGCATTTAAATACAACCACTAATTAATGGAAAGAGAAAAACATACTTGTACTGATCAATAGGATAATAAAGAATCAGGCTACCAAGGAGGGAACGGAGAAGATGATCACCAGCACCATTGACCTGTCAAATGACCGAAAAATTCTTGAAGAGTGAGATTTTATGAAAAAAAAAACAAAAAAAACCAAAGAATCACAGATGCAAGCCTCAAGAGCAGGTACTTTAATCAACAACAGGATAAATACAAGACCTTCCAAGATGGAGAATCAAAAGCAGAAACAATAGCTTCCTTAAACTGATCCTTGTAACGGAGAAGAGCAGGACCCCCATAACTGATGGCAACTGATAGTGTTTTCAATTGATAATCAATTGATGTTTCAAGAGCAGGAGAAAGTGTGGGTTTTGCCTGGAAAGAAACCAATTCAAATTTCAAAAGAAGAACTTAGGTTCAACGTGAGAACATATAACACACACCATACATGGGAGAAGCACCTTTATTGAAATAGAGGACTTAGAAGTTCCTCTTCCTCCAAATCCTGTAACTGGCACTCCTTCTAAAGAGGAGATAACAGAGGACAGAATGGGCTCAATAAGGTGAGTAACTGCCTCTTCTGGGTTTGAATGCACACATGCACAACAAAGCAGTCCAACCTCAGCAATTGCCCCCGGAAGGATATTTGTCTTCACAAACTTACAAACTTTTTTTAAAGCCTGTTAGGAGCATGAGGAAAAGTAATAAGAACATCTTTGATTGAGATTCTGAAATTCAAAAAGAACTAAACTGAATATCATTAACCAGAACTAAACCTGAGTATACAGGGATTTTGAAAGTCTCCCAAGCAAGATTTCAAGCATGCAATAATAGTAAGGACCATCCTCAACGAGAAAAGTTCCTGATGTTGCAGATGAATGTAGACCTTCATTCCTGCAGCAGCAGTAACCAATTATTCCAGTACATAATAGAAGTGTAGAACAGAAGATATGAAAGAACTGAATGTTAATACTAACGTAACACTGCTGGGTTCCAAGTGCAGAAGCAAGGAAAATAGGCGACACAAGAATTCATCAAGCCATTCAGAAAAACGAATCATAGGCAGGACTGACGACTCGGCTATGTTATCATCCAAATAAGCCAACTGCAAGTATAAATGGATTAGTAAAAGCATTTATTCAAGGTTATAAGGGCAATAATAATCAACTCTTCTAAGAATATTACTGGCTTGTGTGCTTACATTGGAAAAAATGGAGCCAATTAGTTGCATGGTTGCCAAGGTTTTAGGAGGATCATTGGCATCCATTCCAAGTAATACATTGGACAATGAAACCATCAAAAGATCAGTGAACTCATCACCACTTTCAACTGATTCTACTGAAGTTGATTGGGAAGTGAGAAATAGTGAACGCCCAACAAATGCCACTAACATTACAGCAATTTTCAGCTGGTGGGTGGCAGTCATCTGACTAGACACAACGTTGGTGAAAGAGAAGTTAATGTGATGAAACAAGCAAAACTTAAAGGGGTGAACAATACTATTAATAGGACATTGTTTCACAAATGCACAGGTGTTTTCCATCGGGAAAACTGCAGACAATCATTATAAGTTTCAACAATTCTGTGATGTAATGAAATAAAAGATACAAAGTTACTTACCGTCTCTAAGGCCATATGGAATCGAGATGCCACAAAAGGAAGAACCAAAGAGGGCTCCACATAAGACAAAACAGAAGTTGCAGCAGCAACTGTCTCAGATAAATGCTCATTCTTGCTATATTGACCACGTTCAATTAACTTCAGCACCACATTGACGAAATACATCCTTTCTGATCTTCCAAGAAGCAGTTCGGGCTGTCTACTGTTTTGTGTGTTCCTGCAGTAACAGTACTTTAGTAGAAAGAATAAAAATGTGCTAAAGCATGAAGAACAGATTTATATCATCATGCAGGAAATTCTTACTGTTGCTCATGCTGTAAGCGTTTCTCAAATTGTACTACCAAATGGAACAAAAATCGCTCCAATGAATAAGTCCAACGACCACCATTGGAGGGATGGTAATATCTACAACAATAGACACCAGTAAAGAACTGACAGTTTTTATTATCAACTCACACACTTAGAAAAATAGAATAAAATGTGTATGAGAATGTGAGCGAACAAACTGTTCCAAGAGGTTGACCAATTTCTCAAACTGATCTTGCATCGAACTACCAGGTCTTAATAGATACACCTGCCATCAAAATTATAAAATTTATACCAACATCTTAGGAACCATCCAAATGGGGACCACTTCATGCAAAGAGTAAAATGTATGCCATAGCGCAAAAATCTTACAATTGCTTTTGCGATGGCCTTTGCTGGGGTGACTGTTTTATTGGAGAACAAGAACCTTGTGTTTCGGGGAACATCCACAGAAAAAGGATATGATCCACTTCCATTTGCCACAGGAACCTGTGGTTCATAGATTGGGTGAAGGCATATAAGTGTGCATAGTAACAATAATAATAATAACATAATATAGCAATAACAACACCAATAATAATAGTAATTCTTATTAACAGTAGCAGTAGCAGCAGCAGTAGTAAGTCTTAGGCTCCATTTCATAGTTAAATGTTCTCCAGAAAACATTTTAATAATTTTTAGGTGTGTAAAAAACCTTGGTCAAACCGTTAATATTTTTAGTTGACCAGGAAAACACATTTGTAAAAGTTGTAAATTGTTTTACGGCAATTTTAAAACATTTTCCAAACTCTTTCTCACACAGACAACCACCCCCCCCCCCTCTCTCTCTCTTTCACACACAGACCTCCACCCTCCTCGCTCTCCTTTCACACCCAAAGAATGCCAGCTGTGGGGCATGGGATTGTTAGCATGGTGGCACAGGGTGAAGTGGCATGGTGGCGCAGTGATCGTCGGTGCAGAGGGTTCATTTTTTTCTGATCCACTTGGGGGTCAAATGTTTGGGTTTGTTGAGGCACAAAGGCTTGACAGTCAATGCTGGCAGGCAAGCGGTGGCCATCAGCACTCTGCTGATCAGCCACTGCAGATGATCTGTTATGGGTGTTGTGATTTTGGGATTTTTCCACCAATCTGTAATGGGTGTTTGGGATTTCCCTTCTGCCAATCTGTAATGGGTATTGTGGATATGTAGAGTTTTGATCTATTTGGGTGTTATGTCCAGTTACGGGTTTTGGTTGTGGATATACAGATTTTGTGATGGAGGAAATTTTCCACATTTTATCTAGCGACAAACACCGAAAAATAATTTCTGAAGTATTTTCAAAAATGCAACCAAACACTAAAAAAGAAAATACTTTCCCTAGTTGAAAAAATTTTACATCGAAAAACATTATACAATAAAACAAATGGAACCTTATAATTATTTTAGGCCATCTTGTAGGAGCAAAAAAAAAAACATGATTTAATTGTTTGACATTATTGATGCATAATCAATCAAGGACCTACAATTTCTGTCAAAATGCACTTCTACTTTATTTATGATAAGCATTAGTTAGAAGAAAATCATGCTCAACTACAAGACTCACATCCACATGCTAGGGACCACTGTAGTAAACAGTATCAATACATATTCAACGCTATTTAAACAATTCATACACTCACCTCAAACATATTCAAGTATCTGGCAAAAAGTGTGGGTAAGAAACACTCCCATTCTATGGAGTTGCAGTTCTTTACAACACGAGCTACTAGAGCAGCCCATTGACTATTCCAAAATTGGCAATTTGGCATCGAGTCCCACAGGTCTATACACGATTTAATCCAATCACTGCCATGCCAACAATAGAAGTTAATTTGCCCAAACAAGCCACATAAAGAAAACCACAAAGAATAGGAGTTCTCAAAAATATTTGTTGCTTACAACAACAACAAGCCTTAATCCCAAATTTTTGGGGTTGGCTATGGATTCTCAACAAAAATATGTGCTACTTACTTTGTAAAAAAGTCCTGGTTGTCTAAATTTGTAGGAAGAAACAGTCTCACAAACCCAGATCCTTCAAATGATGAATTATGCCATGGATTTTCCAATAAAGATCTGCAGATTTGTTACATTAGGTGGTAAGCAACAAAAAGTAAAGAATGAACACACAGAGCTTTCGCTATTATGACCACCCCAAAATTCAATTCAATTGGAACAAGTGACTCCACATCTTAACATTCCTAACATGAATACTATAAATTCAGTATAGTACAAAGTTTGAAGAGGTTTAAAGCCTACATTGACCACATTGATTTCTATTCAGGCTACCTATTTTTTGTTGCTGTTCAATCAAAGGCTAAACATCGGGGACTGCAGGAGAGTACAGATGTTTAACAAAAAGTCAATACTGCAGTGACCAAATTGAGTTTTTTTTATTATTTCTAAAACCTAATATTTTGGTTGTTTTAAGATTATTAAAAAAATAATAATATTTCCACAAAAATAACATGAATTTTCATAGACAATGTCTGGTGTACTTGGTGTAGCTATTAATAAAACAAATTACTAAAACTCTAGTGCATTCTACCTCCATGAAAAAGCTAAAGGTCAAAAACATTAAATATATGCCATATGTAACTTAAGAGATAGAATCATATGTAATTCACTTTGAAAAAATCCAAAATCAAATTGAACCTACTGATGGCCAAAGAAATCCAAAGTAACTTCAAGACTTTTAGACAGATCAACAAAATCAAAGAGAGAGATCCTCAGAGCACTGACCTAAACTCAGACCATATCTCAAAGGCAGAACCTGGTGGGAAAAACCTCCGGCAGGATCGAACAAGGGAAGTAATAGCCTCAAAATGCCTCTGTCTCAATCTCCACCCTTCAGGACCAGTATCCCTGTAACAGATGAATAATCCTAAGTCATCAGCATATAAAGTTTCCAAAACTAGGAAGTACAAGAAAAAAAAATAGTGTAAATGCAATTCAGTGAAGCAAAAAAAAGCAATTATTGACAGGTCAAGAAAAATTCAACTATATTAAGTTGAAGGGAATGCAAATAAGTATAACAGCAACAACAAAGAATTATTTCCCTTTGCTTAATGTGGGTAATTTTAAAAAAGAAAAACCACAAATTTAATGATGGCGTGCTCTCTTTTATTGAGCTGAAAACATTGTTTGTACGGTTGTTTGAATGGGCCCGAACATTTGGCACTCGATGCATGTTCTGTTGTAGAGTTTATTGATTCTATTTCCTTTTGATTGTAATTTTTGTATATTTTAATTCTTCAGGTTCACTGTATGTATACATCCTGTGTACATTATGCATTCCTCTTTTCAATAAATTGCATATTACTTATCCAAAAAACAAAAAAAAAAAAGCTTCAAAAGCACTAAACAGTTTTAGTGCATAAATAGGAGATTTCATGATAAAATATCTTTTTTCCTTTTTTTGGATTGGTTATTTATACACAATCCAACATAACCTCATCATTCGCCTCATTCTTATTTGGGGGTGGGGGGTGAGCTGCCATTGAGTGTTCATAATAATTTATCATAATTTAACCAATCAATTAAATAATGGCAATACTTAGTTGAACTAAGAATAAATAAATAAATGAAAACAATACATTTTTAACTTAAAACTCACCTTGTGAAATGTGTATTAACCAAAGTATCATACAAAGGTCGCCATTGAACTTTCAAGGACAACTTCTTCCGATACTTATTGAGTACCCTTACTAAGATATTTCCCCATCTAACCTAATCAACACAAACGATACAAGGAGAAAATATTAGTAAATATGTACAAGGAGAAAATATTTCACATGACACAATAGATCACCTGGGCATAAAGCTTGTTTTGTGAGCTTTTAAACAACTCCAACCCTATCTCCACGAGTGTGCTGACATCTTCCAAAGATACATCACTTTTTGCCTTTATGAAACTGCATAACAAATAAATTCAAGTCAGATTTCAATCCTGTCACCAATCAATATAGATGGGACAAGGCATGGATAAGCTAGCTCCATCCGCTTCACCAACAAGTTCTACAATTACTAGCTATAAGTGAAAAAAGACCAGTCCGATAGAAGGACCAGATCAACTATGTGCCAAAAAAAAAAAAAACAACAAAACAAAACAAAACAAATTTTCAAAAATTTCTGAAAAGAACTTTTTCAATTGAAAAGCAATATAAACACATTAGATCTACATCTTCCAAACCAACTTATAAATCTCTACACCAGATTGAGACCAACCATACTTTGTGTGCCTCCAACATGAAAAACTTTACTATGACATATATGATATATGTCACATGCACTATCCATAACACACAGTAATTTGCTCCATGCATCTTTTTGAGTGACTCTCAGCGATATCTTTAGTACAAGGCCTGTGTAATTGGGGTCCATCGTACTCTTGTTTTTTAATTTTAATAAAGCTTTACTTAAAAAAATATGTAATTTATAAAATAAGTAAAACATAGTTATTTTCCATTAAGAGACTCATACATCACCAAACACCAACACAATGAGAGATAATGTATCACCATTACTAATTATTAAATAAGCAAAATTAGAAATATATGTGATAAAGAGCCATATAGGCACAAGGCAACCCCTAATGTGCAAGTGCATGAGATCTTATACTGATGAACAGACACCTCCAAGCAACTGAAATCCATGGTGACAGCTTAAAGCTTGCTTTGAAAATGTAAGGTTTAGTAGTTAGAACTGGATATCTTCAGAATTTGTCAAGGTATAGCATGAAGTGTCTTCCATGTGAAGTTGTTACGCTCAATATGAAGTTTGTTAAATGGGACAATAGTTTAACAATGTAATCACAAGTTGAGGATTACATTCTGTTGTGCACCTCACTTTATTGATTTTTAACCAGATCTCTAATCGATTTTCATTCTTTTATAAGTGATTCTCTAATTGATTCAATTCCTGGCTTGAATCAGTGATCAAACGATTTTACATTTCAAAGGTCATGACACTTCAGCGATGCTCGCATTTCTTTATATTTATGGAAGGCAAGAAATCATTCAAATATTGGTTGAATGATCATTTCCTAACAGCTTAATCTATTGGGGTCACTTGGAAAAATTGGTAATTTATCATGGTATTAGAACAAGTGTACCTGAATTCAAATTTTGTCTCTGCTCTACCTCCCATTTAAAAAGTTAAAAAAATCCCATGTGTTGGGCCCCACTTATTAAGGGAAAGGCTAGGCCCACACGCAAGGGGAGTGTTCAAATATTGGTTAGATTATTAATTCACAATTCCCTAACAACTTAAACTTTTGGGAGAATTAGTAATTTATCAAATATGTTTCTAATTTCTCATCAAAATTTAAAACGATACTGATTTGGTAATTCACTTTTTGAACATCCATATTGAAAATTGGTCAACCCTGAACTAGTCAAATGCGCTCCCTCAAAATGTTGTGTCAGCACCTATAACAGACACAAGGGTCTACCTCTAGTGCACACCATCTATGCCATCTTATGAACCAAAGCACTCCCAATCTCCCAATGCCAACTTGTATAAGAGGCAAAAGCCAACTATCATTTCTTTTGTATGGCCTATAGCAAAAAGTAATCAGTTAAGCAAGGACTTAGGTTAGCCTGCCACTCAAGCCAGCCTAAAAGGGAGGGAGGCTCCTTGTATTCAGTGATGTCAACCCCACCAACCCCACAAATGCAGCAGGGCAGAAGATTCCAATGATAAACCCATATTCGTAAGTAGTGCTAATTGGCTCCATTCCTAGAGGCAGAGTATCTATCAATGCCACACCCCCTACCCTCTAAATGCAAACACCCTAAGAATATGAATATCACCAGTGCAAGTCGCAGGGGCCTCATTCCAAGTCTTGTATCCCACTACTGCCATAGTCATCCCTCAACTCCCACACGAATTTCCCTGCTCCCCGACTCAAGCTAAGGCATACATACTCTTCAGCAAAAATTTCTATAGAAATGCCTCTATTTCTCAATATCAGGACAGATAAACAAGTTCATAATCTATTGTTTCATGTAACTCAAACCCCTAAAGCTTGTCTATCGCTATTGCTTAATTACTTCGATAAATTTATAAATAAATAAAAAATCACACCATTTTCAAGTGAAATTAGAACAGTTATACATAGATAAATGTCATCCAAGTACCACCAACAACCTACGTAGTGAGGTAGCTAGAAATATGAACTAAAACAGCTTTATATAAGAAAATTGAAACAAAAAAGTTAAAGGGCCAAGCCATAAACGAAGAACAAAAGGCACCCAATAATCCACCATATTCATTTCCTAACTCACTCATTGATCAAATGGGCACCCAATAATCCACAATTCAGAACCATCAAAATTATTGTTATTTACTCGTGCAAACGAAAGGCATAACCAAATTCTAGAGACAAAATCAAAACCAAACAAATTTTCCACATGAATTCAGATAAGGAAAAAAAACAAAACACACCCAGAATCGAAATGGTAATGAAAAATCTCAAAAGACCCAAACTTTAGAGTCAAATTGAGAAAAAAAGAAAGACCCAAGATCGAAAACAAATTGATAAGACTGAAAAAGGAAAAAACATAAACAAGAAAGAGCAAAGAAAATTAAAAGAGAGCTCACAGGTCGATGACAGAGATCCACTTGAGCGTGGAGTAGACAGAATCTGGGTCATCAGGTTTGAAAGAGTTCTTGACAGAGCAGACGACCCGCGAGAATGAGTCTTTCTCTCTCTTGGTCTCTTGAGCCACCGGTGGTGGAAGCCAAGCATTGTAGAGATGCATTTTTTTTTTAGTGTTTTGAATTGAAGCAAATGAAGAAGTGGAAGAAGAACACGAAGGCTTGGATGAAATGTGAGAGGAGTGGTACTTAGTATATATATAATGTTTTATGTGCGTGTGAAACTGTGAATTGATCTGGCTTTTCTTTCTCAACAAGAAAGTTGGGACTGTACAGAACAAAAAACCAAGGCCCCAAAATGCAAACAACGAAAGTTGCAGTTGAAAGAGAGTAGGATGGTCCTACATGACTTTTCTGTAACCAATAGGAAACTTAATGGTTGTACGGTAATCTTATAGATTTTTCTAGGGGAGGGTGAAAGTAGACGGTTTCACCTAGTACTCACAAAAACATCACTCTCTCTCTGTCTGTCTCTCATCTAGGTAGTGCTCGAAATAATGGAGTTTATCTAATGATACTGCTCGATGGAGCGAGATGTTATGATTGATATACAATAAAAATGGTTGATGTATGACTAACAAAGATCGTGTAAATATAGTTGATGTATTACTAACAAAGATCGTGTAAATCTATAATTTTAGACTCTTGTGGATGTAAGTTGCATTTGTTGTAAAAGATGGAGTTGGATTTGTAAAAATAGCCCATGGTTCACACTTATGAAACCATTTTTCGAGTGTTATCATATTCATCCCCCTTCTTTTTGTAATGTGGATTAAAATGGGCTTTTGATATGCCATCCATGGCGGCAACTATGTGGCATTGGGCTTGGCCTAGTAGTATGGGGACGACGATGTGGGTGTAAGCTTCACTATAGGGTTACCGGCTTGAGAGAAATAGTTGCTTTTGATTTGATATTGTCTCAATTAAAAGAGCTTTTTATACTCAAACAAGGGAAATGCAAAGAGTTACAAACAACGAAAAGTAAGCAAATTAAATTATAAGTTAACCCAAGTATGTACTAAAGTTCTAAGTAAGAGCAAATGCCATTGAATTCTAAGCAACAAAGTTATTCATAGTCACAGTAAGTCTGATTGTAAGAAGAGCAGTTTTAAGCCTAATCAATCTGAACAATTAATAGTTTGAAGATAAATAGGGCAAAGCAATGAACAAAACGTAACCTAAGTAAGCATTTTAAACATCGAATTAGATTGAAAATAATGCATTGTGGATCAAACAAGACTAATAACTAAGAACTTGAATCAAATTGAAACAAACTTGTATAAGCAAGATTAAAATAAGCAACAGGATTACAAGGAAGCACTAACAAGCATAAACACCTTCTAGAACCTTACGAATTGCAAGAAAATCTCATAAGAAACTAAATATTATAAGAGAGTAGTGTGTTTCCCTTAAAAATGTGTCTTCTATTTATACTTGAAACTTGGCAGTTACTGACAATCGTTCTTTTCATGTGTTTCTCTCTCTCTTTGAGCTTCACTAACACACATCACAATTTTTTATTGTGCTTTGTAACCTCTTAAAACTACTTCGATACCGCTTATCACTACTGTGTACACTTTTACATGGTTTAGTAATTGTCATATCTGCTCCTACATCACTTTCCATGTTCCCATGCATTTAAAAGTGTAATTACCCTATTGTGCAACTTGTTACATTCTTGAAAAACTCAGGAAATTTTGAATTAATACCAACAAGAGTGAAGGATATTGTTTATGAGTTCTATTAGAAACCTTAATATCTGCATTGACCTAAACCTGCCTATATAAACATTCTTAAGCATGTTTCTCGAGTAAAGAGAGAGCAACCCACCAAAAGCAAATCTGAAAAGCAATATCCTTGAGCCAAAAAAAAAAAAAAATCTCTCTTTGTTCATTGGTTGCTAAACAAATAAAATCATTTGTGCTTAACCAATGTTCTTGAAACCTCAAAGCTTGCCCTACAACAATGGGTCGTTTTTGCTAGTTTTCAAGGTTTTAGATTGTAAACAAGTTCGTTCATAGAGACTCACATCAAAGGGTTTGTAAGTAGACTATTGTAAATATTTTGCATAGTGACTTATTTTAAAAGATTGATTACTATGGTTGACTACTTTTTTTACAAGTTCGTTCTAGGGGAGGTTTTTTTCATTGAAAAGTTTCTTCATTTGTTTTCTACTTCATCATCAAAATCTATGTACTTTGTATTACTTTTTACTGTTATTGCTTTTATTTTGGTGGTTGATTACTTGTTGAATTATTAAGTGGTTGAATTAATCCAATTAACTTGCTGAACGTCATCAAAAAGTTTAAAACTTTATGATGAGAGAGATAGTTAAAGGCGGCTGTATGTAACATTTTCTTAAATAAATAATACTATACCCATGAAAGTGGTTTGTGTGTAAAGTGTGGAGCTTTTTAGGGGAAGGCAGTTTATTGCGTTACAAGTGGCTCAGAAGTGGCCATTAAAATACACTCTTTTTTTTTTTTTTTTTGAGAAGGCCATTAAAATACACAGCGTAACAAAAATTTGTATTATAAAAGTTGTGATTCAAAAATAAAAAAATAAAAAAAAAAACTCTTTCTATAATCCCTGAGATGTCTAATAAAAATTAAGGTCCTGTTTAGTATACCCACTCAAACACATGTTTTTAAGTTTTAAATAACATCACACATATTTTTACACATTTTTTCATTCACACATATTTTCATACATGTTTTCAAACCCATATTTTCAATTTTTAAATATATGTACTAGGCACTTTCTGAAGGCTGAATATTTGATAATACCATACAAAAGCGATATTATTTTCTTATTAAAATCTGGCAAATGTCGTGCATTTCAGTTAGCTTAACTGGTTGTATTAGAGATCTGGAATTCAATCTCCGCCTACACTAAAAATTAATTAGTATCTTGGTCTAATGATAAAGAGCTATTATTAAGAGCGGACGCTATAAGTTGAAACCCTTGACAAATGTCTGCCGAAAAAGTAATGTCAGGTATTGTATACAGAGGTGGGAGTTGGTTCACATTAACGTCGGCTCCACAGTCCACATTAGGAGTATATAAGAGATTCATTGCAAATTGATTGGGGCCTTTGTGCCTTTTGCCTTTTGTAGAAACGTGGGTAATTGAGATTCCACTCATAATTGGCTATTTGGTAGCAAACAATTGGATGCAAACTTTTGAAAAAGTGAATATATTGAAAGTGAGAGAGGTTGCAAACTTTTTACTATAGAGCCCTTTTACAACGGGCTGTTCATAAAGATTAAGACCATGAGAATCCATCACATTATTGTTATTGACAGCAAAGAATAACAATATGCTAAGAGCATTCACCCTGGTACTAGTATATGCCAAATGTAAGCTCTAATTTACAATTCAACCCAGAAATAGCCCACAATCGGACTGGTAAACATGGGATATGCCAAATTTTTTTGGTATAGTGCTATAGTGTCATCGCAAATATAGGATGGCATTGTAGCAACTTTTTTATATCACAAATTATTATTTTAATGGTACTATAGCTACTTTTAAAAAAATATGTGATAGTACTAAAGCAACATTATATTATTTTAATGTGTAAATATATTATTTTAATGAGTAAAATAGGAAAATAAAAGTTGGAATGTTGGGTATATTGTAAAATAGTATGAAATAATTAATAAAATAGCTTTTTGGGATGGTAAAATAGAATAGCCTGGAAATACAAGATGTGAATGCTCTAATGGAATTTCATAGTACGATTTAGTGATTTCTTTATTTTTCATTAGATTTTTGTACTAATCTTTTAATTTTGAAAAAAAAAAAAAAAAAAAGTGGTAAGAAAATTCCTCTCTTATTGTTGTGCCATGTCATCATCTTTCATCTTTTATATTTGGGTAAACTTCAAGAAATGATACTCCTCCTCAAACTAGGGATAAATGACACTTTCCATTAAGGTTTATATAAATGTCATAGATAACCAATAGTTTTATAAATTGTAACTCATGGCATTATTTGTTCTCCTTTATAAGGAAAACCACAATTTAAATTCTCTCTCCTATATTATTGTAATTGTTATGAGTAATAGGGGCAAAACATTAATATCATGTATTTTATATATAAATAATATTTTATGTGTTAGGGTTGACTTATCAAAACCCTAAAACACTTTTACAGTAAACAACATGATATCAGAGCCACCAACCCGCTGCTGCCATTAACCCTCCACCCACCACCCATCGATATTGTTGTCTCCGGCAACCATAACCTTACTCACTAGCTCCGAAGACCCAAATAGAGACCTCCAACGATCTCGATTTAGTGGCTGAAGGAGCTGTCCAGCGCCGGCGACCCTCTCTCTGGTCTCGTAACACCATATCAACGTCGCCTGACCACGAGAAAGGCAGGGCTTTACTCGCCCTCCTCCAGCGACCCATCTTAGCTTACTCGCCGATCATCGCGCCACCATATCGACGTCACCCTATCGTTGCTACTGGAGTTTTTCAATTAAGGGTTTCAACCATGGTTTGATAGTTTTTTTCTTCTCTTCTTCAATACATTCTCTGTTTATCTGCTCAGGCAACCTTAGGTTGATGTTTAATGGTGGATTAGGCATCTCTTTTTGGTGTTGGTATGGATTTGTTGCTGCCTTGTTTTTGAAATAGTTTGGTGTTAATTCTTTGGTAGATGAGTTACTGTTGGCGTGGCTGATTAGTTGAAATACATTGGTTGTTGGTTGGAGTTTGTTTTAATTCAGTTCAACATATTTCTTTAGTGTTAGTTTGTTCTTCAGATTGCTATTATGGAGTCCAAAGACAGTGCTCAGCCCCCTAATTATTTCTTATCTCCTGATATGTTATCAATGACTTCCATTAGTCTAAATGGTAGTAATTATGCTCAGTGGGCACAGGCAGTTGAAGTCTTTCTTCTTGGTAGAAAGAAGTTTGATTATGTGATTAAGGAACCTCCTGCACCTAAAGACCCTAAATTTACTGATTGGAGAGTCGAAGATGCACAAATTAGGAGTTGTTTGTGGAATAGCATGGAGTCTAAGATCAATTGTAGTTTGGTTTTCTTACCAACTGCTAAAATTTTTTGGGAACAAGACAAGGAACTTTACTCTGGTGTTAACTATTTGAAGCGGATTTATGACAAGTTTAAGGGTGTATGTGAAGAACTCAATATTTATCAGCCTATCTCCTCTAATGTTAAAATTATGAAGAAATAACGAGATTCTATGCATGTTGCTCGCTTCCTCTCTGGATTGCCTAAAAGTTTGAATCTAGTAAAATCACAAATTTTAATTAGTCCAAACCTCCCTTCATTGAGTGAAGTTTTTGGTAGACTTCGACAGGCCACATTATCTGATTTGAGTATTGACCATTTCTCTTCCTCCAATACTGATGCATTATCTTCTAGTGATAAATCTGCCTTTACCACTATATAGGGAGTAATAGAGGTGGTCGTGGAGGTCGAGGTCAAGGTTGTAGGGGCCGAGGCCATGGAGGTCGTGACCAAAGAGGCCATGGTAATGAACAAGGGGGTCATGGTAAAAGACGTGGTCTTTGTAAGTACACTTATTGTCATGGTGAAAATCATACAGTAGACTTTTGTTGGGAGTTGTATGGTAAACCCTCGGCTTACCAAGCTAGTTTTCAAGTTTAAGAACCGCCTTCACAATCACTTCCACCAACATCCAAAGTAGTCTCCATTCCTGAGGAAGAGTACTATCGTCTCTTGTCTCTGCATTCCAACTTTGTTGGGTCTAATTCTACTGCTACTTTAGCTCAACAAGTTATTTTCGTTGCTTGTCTTGCCACTCAGGACCCTTGGGTCATTGACTTAGGTGCTACTAATCATATGACAGGTACCTCAGGTTTACTCTCTGACCTTGAGCAATCTAGTGGTCTTCCCAATGTTACATTGGCAAATGGCTCAGCCACTACTATTTTTGGTTTGGGCACTGCCAATTTCAGTCCTAATCTTTCTCTCTCTTTTGTCTTATCTATTCCTAATTTTCCTTTTAACCTTTTGTCAATTAGTAAGCTTAGTAAAATTTTGAATTGTGCTGCCATTTTTATATCCACTCATTGTATCTTTCAAGATCTCAAGACGGGGAAGATTATTGGTGGAGGGCATGAAGCCGGTGGACTTTATTACTTGGATCGATGTGGTTCTTCCCGTTTAGTGGCTTCTTATTTGTCTATCTTGCCTCTTCAACACCATTGTCGTCTTGGTCATCCATCTCTTAAGAATTTGAAGTCATTAATTTCATCATATCGTCAAATTGAGTCTTTACAATGTGAAGCATGTCAGTTGGGTAAATACCATAGGGTGCCTTTTGCCTCTAGGCGTGAAAGTCGTGTTAGTAGTCCCTTTCACTTAGTTCATTTTGAAATTTAGGGTCCAATAAGCACTCCCTCATTGTTGTGATTTATATATTTTGTCATTTTTTTTATGATTATTCTAGAGTCACCTATCTTTATCTTATGAAAGAATGGTCTGAATTGTATTCAATTTTCAAATCATTTTATATGGAAATAAAGACTCAATTTAATGATTCACTTTGTTTTTTTTGGTCTGATAATGCTCGTGAATATTTTCATACATCTTTGTCTTAAGTTTTTGATGATCATGGTATAATTCACCAATCTTCATGCCCCCATACTCCACAACAAAATGGTGTTGCTGAACGCAAAATGTGTCATTTGTTAAAGGTCACTCGTGCCGTAAAGTTTCATATGCATGTTCCCAAATCATATTAGAGTGATGTTGTTCGTACTACCTGTCACCTAATTAATCGTATGTCTTCTACTATTCTAGGTGGTCAGATCCCCTATACTGTGCTCTTTCCTGATGCACCTTTGTTTCATCTACCTCCTAAGATCTTTGGTTGTGTGTGCTATGTTCATATCTTAGGTCCAAGGAGTGACAAACTTGATCCTAGATCCAGTAAATGTGTTTTTCTTGGGTATTCTCATACTCAGAAAGGATACCGATATTACTCACCTACTCTTCGACGTCCTTTCATTAGTGTTGATGTCACATTTGATGAATCTCAGTCCTATTTCTCTCCTTCTGTTGCTAGTGACAGTTCTCCTCCTTGTCTTCCTCTCCTACCACCTGTGTCTCCTATTGAATCTGCTCATAAACCACTCCAAGTATATTGCCGTCGGTAGAAACCTCTAACAAAGACTTCTACCCCGCCTAATGATCTGACCCCTGAACCTGCCTCTCTTCCAATTGCTTTGCGCAAAGATAAGTGTTCTTGTACCTCTTACCCTATCTCTCAGTTTGTCTCATATGGTCACTTGTCTCCATCTCTTCATGCCTTTACCACATCCTTGAATTCTACTATTGTTCCTAAGTCTGTCCAAGTGGCTATGTCCATCTCTAGTTGGATATCTGCTATAGAGGCAGAAATGTTTGCCCTGTCTGAAAATGCTACTTGGTCTTTAGTTACTCATCCTCCAAGGAAAACTATTGTTGGTTGTCGTTGAGTGTATACTATGAAGTATTTTCCTGATGGTTCTATTGAGCGTTTGAAGGCTCGCTTGGTTGCCAAAGGGTATACCCAGACATACAGTGTTGACTATGCCAAGACATTCTCACCTATTGCTAAAATTTCTTCTGTTCGGATTTTGATCTCCTTGGCTGCTAATTTGGGTTGGCCATTATTTCAATTAAATGTTAAAAATGTCTTCTTGAATGGCGATTTGAAGGAAGAGGTGTATATGGAGCAACCACCTGGGTTTGTTGCTCAAGGGGAGTCTGGAAAAGTGTGTGGGTTGCATAAGGCCATCTATGGTCTTAAAAAAATTCCCAGAGCTTGGTTTGGTAAACTTGGTAAAGTAGTGTTAAAGTTTGGATTGCAACGTTGCCACTCTAATCACTCTGTGTTTTCTTATACCTCTGATAGAGGAAAGATTTTGTTGATAGTATATGTTGATAATATTATAATAAGTGGAGATGACAAGTAGGGTATTGATGATTTGAAAAGATAGCTTCAAAACTCTTTTTGAACCAAGGATCTGGGTAAACTTCGTTATTTCTTGGGTATTGAGATAGCACGATCTAAAGAAGGCATCAGTTTATTACAAAGGAAGTATGTGTTGGATATTTTGGAAGAAATTGGCTTGTTAGGATCTAAACCAGTGGAGACTCGTATAGATCCTAATGTCAAATTGTATAAAGATCAAGGGGAGCTATTATTTAATCTTGAGAGATATCGGCGTTTGGTTGGTAAACTAAATTATCTTACAATTACTCGCCTAGATATATCATTTGCAGTTAGTGTTTTGAGCCAATTTATGAAAGATCCTCACCTTCTACATTGGGAGGCAGTTATTCGAATTGTGAGGTATCTTAAAGCACATCCAGGCCATGGTCTTTTGTATAAAGCTAATGGTCACCTAAGGGTAGAAGCCTACACTAATGTTGATTGGGCTGGATCACCATTAGATAGAAAATCCACTACTGGGTATTGCACTTATCTGGGAGGAAATTTGATTACTTGGAGAAGTAAAAAACAAACTGTTGTTGTCAGGTCTAGTGCAGAGGATGAGTATAGAGCCATGGCACACACATCATGTGAGCTTATGTGGATTAAGCATTTACTTGAGGAATTAAGATTCGTTGTGAAGCTGCCTATGACTATGGATTGTGATAATCAAGCAGCAATTTACATTGCCTCCAACCTTGTGTTCCATGAGCGAACCAAGCATATTGAAGTAGATTGTCATATTACTTAAGAGAAAGTAGAAGAAAGTGTAATTACTACTCCATATGTTTCTACAAGAGTCCAGAGTACTGATATGTTTACTAAAGCCTTATGTAAGACTTGTTTGGATTTTTCATGTAACAAGCTAGGATTGCATGATATATACTCTCTAGCTTGAGGGGGAGTGTTATGAGTAATAGGGGCAAAACAGTAATATCATGTACTTTATATATAAATAATATTTTATGTGTTAGGGTTGACTTATCAAAACCCTAAAACACTTTCATAGTAAATAACAGTAAACTATTGAATTATAGACAAAAAAATGTGACACATAATTCTATCTTAACAAAATATTCTAATTTTTTTAAATATCTAAATCTAATTTATAAGAAATTATACTTTACTCATGGTGGACTAAGTCACTTATCTAGCATCTTACTAAAAGACTCCCACGTGTTTAAAATTACTGAGTCCGTTAAACTATGGAGGAAATGACACCCCCCATTAACACTCTCCCATGAGGTTTTTATAAAATAGTAGGTGTGGGAAAACGAGGATCCAAGTGGCTAACAAAGTCCAAACGGAGATAAACTTCTTGAAAACACATGCGAATTGTCCTTGGAAAGCATACACTTAACTCATGCTTGGGTTGCACAACCATAATGGACGAGGGTGCCGAGGACATTTGCCTAACCTCGGAAGGCCGAGGGGCAAAGTCAGAAGGGGCACGGTGCAACTCAAGGGGGAATAAAGGTAACTAGGTATTTAACAACGAAAGGAAGAAAAAGTAAGAACAAAATAGTCATTCCCTTCACATTAAATGCATTGCAACCACTTAGTTGGCCGCATTAATGGGGAAATAACCCTAAATAGTGTTTCCACAACTAAGACCCTAGTATAAAAACCTTCTAGCAAAATCATGATGGGACAAGTATCAGGGTAGTTTGTTCATGACCTTCCAAATGTAAGGTCCAAATGCATCTTTGCAATGTTATATAAAGCAAAGAAGCACTTGGATAAAAGGGGGAGGTGGATTGAAAAAGAGAGAGAGAGAGATAGAGGTCTACCATCCGTAAAATCATCATCGGATTAAACCCGAGGTCGAACACTTAGTTTTTATTAAGCAATTTTCACTTTGAATATTAATCCCCACTTCAGTAGTATTGACTTGAATTTTTATCTTTGATCCTATAACGGGTACTTAGAGGTTGACTCTGCATCCCATCTCTATCATTTAATTGTGTGAGCAAATAGTCACAGGATCAAGACAAAAATAAAAAATAAAATCAAAACCAATCCTTCGTGCAACTTTCTACCCGCTACAGTAGGATTTTTTTATTAAAAAAACAAGAGGAATATTTCCTAAGGAAACTAAAAGGATGAGAAGGTATAAACTTAGTTGTTGCATTTATATAAACTCTAAAAGGATTGTCTTTATACATACGGTTGAGCCCATAGGATTACGTTGGCAAACCGTGACCATAATTTGGGACAATTGTTCCATTAGTTTTCTCGAATCACGATAGTGGTTGTCTTTGTGGTCTTTACCCTATATGTGTTTACCAATTAAGGCTTGAAGCATAATTAGATTAATAATTAACTTGCCATTAAAATTGATAAATAATATAGATTGATCTCCACTTCATAAGGTAAAGCTTCAATTAATTCACTATATCACATTATCTCAGGGGAAAATGGGCTTTTGCCCTTTTCACGAAAAAAAAATCAGCATATTACTTCCTTTTCCAAACTAATTAGATAAATGCCCTTCTTTTGAAACTCAATTTTCTCAAAATCGAGTTTCAAAAAAAAATTTCTGGTGCCCTATAGCGACGTTTTAAGTACATATAGTAGCGTTTTGTAACTTGAATTCCATAAAATCGAGTTATACATAAATTTTTCTTTTCGTTTTACCTATAACTCGATTTCATGAAGCTTGAGTTTCAAAACACCGCTATAGGCTCCTTAAAACGTCGCTATAGACTCCTTAAAACATCGCTATGGGGCTTAACTCAATTTTGAAAAAATCGAGTTTTAAAATAGAGGCATTTTCCTAATTAGTTTGGAAAATGGGGCAACATGCTAATTTTTTTTTGTGAAAATGGCAAAAGCCCATTTTCGCCCATTATCTCTATCTCACTAAAATAAATTTTATGGAGCTCTCAACAGTCTTAATGCAGTCAATTGTTGCTTTATTAATGCATTTTGGACTCCATTTTCCTTTACTACTGGGCAAAGTGGACACCATAGCTAATAGTGGGGTATGAATTGGAATGATTCTTTTTCATCCAGCTGTATGACATAAACGACAGAGAATTAAAGGAAAAGGTTTTCACTTCAACAATTAAAAAAGGGTAACCATTAAATATGCTTCAAATATTAAAGCATAAAGATATACTATTTGGTTCTGTTAAGTCTATATAAAGAAAATTGACAGACAAACTACGATTTGACTATTGTAGCTTTTTCTTTTAGTGTCACAACATTCCATCCAATATTCACAATCTAGATATGATTTTGACAAGTGGCCAGGAATTTCCATGTCTATTGAAGAAGCATAGCTAGTAGATATAAACCCAAACCCAAAAGCTATCTACCCCTTGAAAACCTTCCAGAGACCTTCAAGACATGCATGGTGATATATATATATATATATATATATTTGGTTGCAACATGCATGGCGATGTTTATATGAATCACGTACATGTGACATTGATGATATACATGTGCCCTTGCAAGTTGCAACAGCCAACCTCCAAGTCCAACTGGGTATTTGGTTCATTTATAAATGGTGTTGATAGGGAAAATATCATCGTACCAAACCATGTCATAACAAATATGACATGGATCTCATGGCATCAAATTACCATCAGCTCACCTAATGAATAAAGTATATTCAAGGAAGGGTAAAAAACACAAGAAGAAGGCAAGTAGTCCTAGTTCACGGTGTCATGGCATAAAGAAACAAAATGCCAATGTTAATCAAACTGATTTCTATATCATAATAGATTTCTATCAATAAATGCACTCTCTCTTGTTGAGATTTCCAATCATTTCTGTTTCAACTATATCTTCTTTTTCTTGCAAGTACCTAAAAAAATTAATATGAATTGTGTCCCAAGTAAACTGAATATTGCATACAAAGAGGCTTGCTGCTACAAATTAGAGTCTAAAAAATCAAGAGTAGTTTGTCACATACAACAGGTCTCCCTACAAATTTCATTCTAATAAATGAGGTCAGTCTCAATAACACAGGAGACTGCCCAAACTCCTAACCAGTAATCCATTTATATAAAGATTTTAAGAGCAAATATTTCAATGCGTTTGTAGAAAGCTCCTGTCAATCTGATTGTTTCTTTTTCACCAAATCCAATGCTACACATAGTGGGATAGCATAAAAAATGATGCTACTTTTGTGAATGCGAACCTTGAACAACCAATCTCTTTTATCTTACTAGGCATACACTGTAGATCAAGCAAAATACGATGATGAAGAGGATGTATCAACCAGAACCTGCAAGTACAGCACAACTAATGATCAAACATTCCAATATAAGGTAAGAGTGTTTGGGAAAAGAATATCCCATCAAAGCTACCTCAATTTGATCTTCAGAAAACGAATTTTTCTGAATGTCCCATGTATCTGCATGTGTTCTCCGGAACTCTGCGACTGCTTTTGTAACTGTGGATTTCACAGGTGATGGCTCCCCGCCAAAACCAGCCAGTAATATCACATGCTCAGGCAACCAACTGAAACAAAACAGTGAATATTTTTAATTTTACAAGGTAAAAAAAGTAATACATCATTCTGGGTGTGGGTCGAACAATATCAAAAATCAAAATCTTTTAAAATCCTCAACCAGTGTCCCATCCCTCAAGCAGACCACATCACACAAAATCGAAAGTCATGAGATGATTCCTACAATCTAATCAAGTGCCTCACATTGGACAGTGAACAGGCAATCAGTTTAAACATTAGACCTTGGCCAACCCAAGAGCAGTTCAGCTCCTCTTCAATCTCCTAACTTTAAGTCTGGTGTAGTTGATGGCTCTAAGCAGAACATGTCACTACAGTCTGGTGCAGGTGTCCCATTTATCAAATTGTCAATTCTTCAGGCAAAAGCAGGTGCTGACTTATTAACATGTTCAACATTTCTTGTAGTTCGTTCTTTTTTTTTTTAGGGGGGGTGTTGCAATACTACTGTGTTGCATGTACACTGGATTTCAATTATCCATGTAATACCAGTGTACTTTAAGTAGGTGCTATGAAAATCTTAAAATGCCCATACAGAAAAATTAATTGAGACACCATCAGGCATTTCACATTTAAAAATAGAAGCACCTAATTATGTCCATATCTGTGCTCTTGTCATTTAACATTTCAAATTGCTGAAGAATTAAAATAATGACAGATATAGTGGAACTTCAAGTGTATGTTTCCAGTAATATGATAACTCCACTTCTGATTGATAATATTATAGTTGTTTTTCAACGTTTAAACAAATAGAGCATACTATGTGTGCATCTGGCCATGCATATATGCATAAGTGCACATCTGAGTACATGTATATAAACTTTTATTTGGCCGGAAATACACAATGTATGCACCCATTGGTAAAAGGAGGTTCAACTTTATCCTTTCTGGTGTTGAAAAGGACCAAAGAAATACTGTGTGCATCTGGCCATGCTATATGCATAAATGCATGCATAGAAACTTTTATTTGGCCGGAAATACACATTGTATGCACCCATTGGTAAAAGGTTGTTCAACATTATCCTTTCTGGTATTGAAAAGGACCAAAGAAAAAGGCTGAGTTTAGCACATGAATATTTGGGGAACTCATTTCTATAACATTTTCTTCAAGCCATTTTACATTTTGCACCATTGTAGATAACATCTCAAGGTCAGAAAGTAGCACTTTGTTTATTAAATGACCTAATGTTGATCAACACCTTCTTTAGTCAAAAGTCACACTTTTGTTTCTCACAGAGACAACTTATGAGAGTCAGCAATTCACTAAATGAAAAAAATTTCCAGCATTTCAGAAGGATGAGGGCATCCATCATAGTCCTGATTCCTTGGATACTTGTCCAATTAACAATCGAAGTTTACACAGTCATGGGTTCTCAGGATTCAAGTTTGAATTTAAATGCACAAACAGGCCCATATTGGTTGATCATAGTGCTTTTTATTTATGTAAATTTTCAACCTTTCTAATAGAATGTTTAATACCAATGGATCTTAACACATGATGCTACCTAAGTTCAACACAATAGCAGCTTCATCAATCATGCATAATGAAACTCTTAACACAGTTCTTCAAACAAATTGTGAGATCAATTTTTTACTTTAACATCATAACACACCTGGGCATATCATAAGGGGATGATAATACACAAGCTGTCAAAGCAAGTACAGGACCATGAATAGAGGCTACAGATTGACCATCACTCATATTCCTGCATTTTTTAAATTACCAAACCAAAGATCAGAACATAAAATCACACATGGAATACCTAGTTTTAGAACTTAATACATAAGTAGTAAAAAAGGTAGGATGCACACTCTTAAATACATGGATTCATACATGTACTCACTTATTACTTACATGGGCAAATATGTGTTATAAATATTCATAAATGTCAAAAGACATAAAAATGAGTATTTAAATCCCATGCAAGATATAGGAATGTCATATTAGATGCTGCATACAAAATTTATATGCCAAAAATATTGCACACATCATTCATACTGATTCCAACGAGTGATAAAATTAACTATCAAGGGAAAATTTAGGTCCTACACTGAAAGATAAGATCTGATAAATTAAATACGCAAAATAATTTTCATTATATGGTTATCCAAAAGAGGAATAATTTTAATAAGAGAAGAATCTATACCGCAATGCATCATAATGATTAGGGTTCATAAATGAGTTGGCAAATCCTAGTGCCAAAACAGACCAATTTAGATTGCATCAATAGAATTGTGTTAGGATTGAGTCTGTGTAAGAAGCTTCTTGAGGTGATGATATACTCAAAGATAGTGAATATATGATATTTTGCTATATTTTACACCATAATGAATCTTTGGGTGAAACTTATTTTATTGGAAAGTAGACATTTGGGCTTCAAAACAAACACAAATTTGACCCAATTTAGATTTGAAATGAGTGAGATATGGCCATCTGAAGTTGACACAACTACACCGTCTCCGAGATTTTGCATGACCCTTGCTATACTGAAATTGCCACAAATAGTAAACTGACTTTGAACTTTGAAGGTCTGACGACATAACCTAATGATTTCCTATATGAAACATACCCTGGTCGCACAATTAAGATGAGAGAGACTGTCATTCTAAGAGCAAACCCTCTAGAGCTTAAACAGTCAGAAACCATCTCCCTTGAGTTTTTTTTTGTGAGCTCCTTCCAGAGTTTCTCTTAGTGAGTTTCTCACTCAAACCACACAAGTTGTTAACCTTACCAGTGAGTTCACTACTGTATCCCCCCAAAGAGTCCTTTGGATTACTGGAGTTCCAATGGTTGTGGCCGGCTGAGTTCATTCATAGTGGAGATTTCTGTAGAAGAATCCCAAAGTTCTGGGGCTACTATAGTAGGAGGCGAATGGGTTGTTTGTTGAGGTTACATAAAAGTCTAGGACTACAAAGGTTTTGTGAATTTAGACTTATTGTAAATATTTCTTTATAGGGAAATTTCTTACAGGTAGGTGCCATGGAGTGGTTTTTCTTTTGAAGAGTTCTTCAAAGTTTTTCATTTCACCACCAAATACATGTGCGCTTGTTAAAATAATGGTTAAATGATTAAATTCACTATTTCCTAATAGCTTAAATTTTGAACAATCGGTAGTTTATCACCTTTATTGCTTTTGGATTTTGGTGTTACCGTGGTTGTGCAATCTATGAAATTGTTAACTCTGGACATAACCAAAAATTGGTCAATTCATAATCCACTGCGTAGGTTATTGAGGTCTAAATCAGGTTTTTCAATGATAAAGTTGAAGATTTGAAGGCACTAATAAAACCTATCACGATAGCACATGCTCCATGGAGCATTCATAATTCTACTAAAGTCATTTTTTTTAATGTTCCCATGTTTCAATTTCCATGAAACAAGAACTTTATCAACACAGAGAAATTATATATGAAAGCAGGCAGATAGGAATTTAAGGTATACTAAATGCATGCAAGACATGCAGGTTTTAAGACTGAACACATGAAGGCTGCATGCACAATGATTGTCCCCTTGTTGGAAAGGTACATCACATTAATTATAAACTAAAGAAATTCAGAAGCCCAAAAGGTACCTTTGCTTTCTCTTCTCTTGAAGAGAAATTGCATCCTTGTAGGCTCTATCACGGAAATCTCTTACCAGGTCTTCATCCCCATCCTTCATTAAGCCTGCTAGAACTGCTGCAGCATGCTCTCTTACCTAAGCCAGAATTAACAAACAATATATAAGTTGAAACTTACGAAATCCTATCCCTTTACCAAGGACTCTGGTCTGTAACAAAAGTCATGCGGCCTTCTTAAGAACTAAAAGACTTCCAGTCTTGTGTTCTTCCAATCACAAATTTAGGTCCATGAAATCAGCGTTCTTAATAAATAGCACCTCCATCTTTTGTGAAATATCAAATACTAATTCAGGCAAAACAAGGATTATATCACCATATTTCACTTTATTTTTCAATTAATTATTCAGCCTGGAACTTGCCTCCACTTGGATGTCTTTAAGTAGCTTCTCAACAGTTCTCCAGATTTTTTGTTTCTCTGTACGTTTGAGAATGAACGTGTGCCTGTCAGAAAAAGAATGTACAACTTTATTTGCATCTTTGTTAACTACATATTGCTACAATTCACCTAACACAAGTTATCATCTTGTCAAGATAAGAGATCACATGAACCACAATAGGAAGAGCTAATTTAAAGTAAATAAATAATATTAAACCTTCGTTTATAATAAAAATGTATGTACAAATGCACATGATAAAAATTAGGACATACTAGAACTGAATTGAATTTAATTTTAACCCTAATGTAGTTACGAACACACAGGAAAAAAAGAAGGAAAAAAAAAAGGACTAGTTCTCTAGAATTAGAAGGCTCATATTATTAGGAATGCATGATGTGAAAGAAAACCCTGTATGTACCATACCTATGCATGAAAGTTTGCAGATATGTCAGTGTAGCAGATCTCGTTCGCCAGTTAGAATCATTAGCTGAAGAAAGAATCACAGATACAGCTTCCTGGAGATGGGGTTCCCAGAAAATCCTCCATAGTAGCAATTCAAAAGCTGACTTGGCCAATGCTGACAAATCTTTATTTAATGTTTCCTTCAGAAAGCAAATAACATTCTCAGATTTGGTATTGTGATGCCCAACCAAATTGGCATCATAATGCAAACAAAATATCTAAAAGAAAAAAGAACATCTTGAGCAGGTTTTTTCTTTATCAAATTTCTCCTAACTATTGAAATGTGCCTTAAGAGCATGTTAGGTCATACACGTTAAACATCAGAAAGTTCCATAAAATTATATTCTGATATGGCATTTGTGATCATCACAAATGAAATGATTGAAACTGGTTAGTGTGGATAATTACCCCTTGAGAAATCTATATATGAGGATATCCATAAGGATGAAGAGCTATAAGACCAAAAATTATAAATTACAGCAAAAAAAATCTACTTTTGCTTCCATAACATTTATTAATAATTCACAAGTTTAATGACTGCATAGAGATTGTGAGAGAGTCAGGGAATTGAAAAGATGACTAGAGAAGCTTATAGAACACAAATCTGTTATTCTAGTGCACTCATTTGCATATGGAAATTCTTCATGATTTGGAAAGAAATATATCAATACCATGAAACTCCTGTCCATAATCAAACAATAATTACTTTCGAACTATTATAACTTGCATGTCAACTACCCCTATTAGTTGCTCAAGAATAAATTGATAGGGACATATATGAAAGCAGTAGACACTAGTGAACTTCAGAACCAACAAGAAACCTCAAATGCAGGTTAGTCAAGTAATATGAGGAATCAAATTTCTACTTACCTGCAAAGAAATTACGGGATGAAGAAGTCCCACAATTACATCTAGTAAACATGAAGATCTTCCAGACTTCAAAGATGAGATGATAAAATGGAATAGCTACAAACATTAGGGAAGTAAATATTGATCAATTAAAGATTCTAAAATTTAAAGACATTCCACTAGGACTAATTCTTAGCATACATACCGTTTCCATCCATTTGACATCATCTTGTGAATGACCATTCAACTGCACGTCTGGAGCACTTATATCTCTTGAAGTCTCCAAAGTGAAACTGTGGCTTGCATTTTGAATATTCATTAACACTTGAGAAGCTCGTTCTGTTAAAAGCTCAATCCAACTTTCCATAAGTTGATTATTGACATCATTGTTTCCCCCTTCATGTGAACGATGATTATCAGACAATGCATAAAGCCGAATGTTGGAGCACAATACAGAAAGAGTGACACCTATAGTTTCCCTTACCTGTCCCACACAAAAAGGTAAATTCAAAAGCCATTGATTAAAACATGACCAGAAATATAAGCCCTTATATTATTTGCTAAAGAAGGATTTGGAAATAAAAATAAATTTACTCCTACCTACAGTAATTGTTCCCTTTCTTTTTTTTATGTAACTAGATAAAAGACAATAGAGATGAAATGTTTTACCACTTGCGAGAATATATGTACAATGAAGACACAGAAAAAGGCTAAGATAACCTTTTAAAAACATAGGAGGATCAAAGCCAGTACTTATTTGAGTAATTTCCACTTGATCTCTTTTTTGTCTATTGACCATTACCTCAATTGCAAATTCTGGTTTATATTTGTTTTTGCTCTGACTAGAAGATTACGAAAAGAGAAACAGGTAGATGGTATTATTCCAAGAATGTGGTGCGTTTACACATACAAATCTAGATTTAGCATTGGAATTGCTGTGTTTGAGATTTTTCTAATAGAAGTTTAATTAATTTTAGAAATTAAAAATAATAAAAAGGGATATATGGAAGCAATTTTTAATCAGAAAAATTGGTGACATTTATATAAAAAGATGAATTCTTACTTGGGCAGAGGAATGGCACATATTACCAAGAAGCTCCTCTAGCAATTTATTGTGGAGTTCTAGTTCACCTGGAGCCATTTTCTGTGGGGATATTTCTATAAGGGAAGCTGATAGAAAAGCGTAGCGCTTGGCAACTATGGTGGTAGTTACTTTTGGATGTAAAGGTGTTGCTAAACAATCTAGGATTTTCTGCCTCAAAAGAGGAACTCTTGTTCCATATCTTCCTTTTCCACTAACAGCATAACGTATACAAGATGCCCACTCAGGTATAGACTCAACTGATTGTGCTAAAATGATATTCTGCAACTGGACCATCATCCAGCTATCCCATGCTCCTAAAATACCATTGACATCAGAATGTAATATTCCTGCAAATGCCTCAGCAGCAACACACTGCTTAGACCTCTCCTCGGCATTTGCAAACTCCTCCAATGTACTTCTAAGTGCCAATAAAACAGACATGCCACATTCCTGCACTAGCCGTTTAAAAATTCGTGCAAATTTTGAATAAAAGGAATTACTATCTATTAAAGAGATCCAACTAGGAGTGCGTGGCCATGAAGCTGAAAAGTCAAAGTAAAAACGAGTAATGGATTTGTCTGTTAGGCTCTGAAAAATAGAATTTCCATAATTTCCTCCCGAAGATGTGCTTTCAGTATCAGTGATTATATGAACAAGAGAGAGACTATTCAATGTCTCATTAAAAAAACCATCTTCTTGAAAAATTTGAGTCAGAGCTCCTTCAAGGGATGATTTAGTGTTTCCCCATAAATCATCAGAAAAGAATGGCTTTTCCTCAGCTGAGAATTTGTAAGGAGATTCTTTTAACAGTGTATTTAGAGCTGAGATTGCAAGAATTCTTGTCTGAGGAAGTTGACATTTTAAACTCTTCAAGAAATGACCTGAGAAAGTGTGAACATGAAAACACATTTAAAAAGGTAGACTAAGACAGTTCAGTTAATCAACTGTGCTAGTGTTCTGAAGAAGAAGAAGAAGAAGAAGAAGAATCTGTGCTGACCAGCAGTATCACTCAGGATTGCTGAAGAGGAATTAAGGTAATTCCTAGATGTCATAGCCAAGAGGAGCAGAACTCTATTAGCCATCAGATTATATCTGACAAAAGCAAAGAAAAAATTAAGCCATATCTAAAAATCAGTACAAATTTAGCATGTAGGAGACTATAATATCTACAAATGCAATGTGTCCACTAATTGATTGGTGTTTGTATCACACACAAAAATGGTTAAAACAAATAGTAGGAGAGTCAAACAACTTCAGCTCAAGAGAGAAAACATAATTTAAAAAAAAAAAAAAAAAAAAAAAAAAAAAAAAAAGGAAGAAGCAAATTTTAAGATATTTACCGCCAATGCAAACTGCTCGAATCAGAACCCAAGGAAACAATCTGTGAAACCAAATTAGCAAAATCTATTCCATCTATATGATAATCTGATGTCCTGAAAATGCTTCTAGATATCCCAGAGAAGTGGATATTGTATGTGACAAAAAGCTGTTGGCACTCAGATATTAGCATCAAACAACAAGAAAATCACAGCTGCAGATTTTAAATCATCCAATTGATATTTTACCTCATTGATTGCTTTCTGGGCTTCTAGTGACTCATGATGGGAGCTTCAATTAGAAACAGACAATCACAATATGAAAATCTTAATAAAGTCAATCAATGAGAAAACAAGGTTTTTTGAAGTTTTTAATCCAAAAAAAGAGGTTACCTCAAAAGAATCCCACGGATGAATGAACAAAATGATTTTGGATCCTGGAACGAAAGAAAATAAATAAGATAAAAATTACTTTTCAATATCTTTCTTAAGCGCATTGTCCTGAGTGACTACCATTGCCAAATGCTTGAAAACTGTTTTTGAGGCAAGGACTGTACAAGAACCTAGCACCACATGTTCAGATGACTTGGAATTCTGTAGGTTCTCTGTAAGAGAGAGAACACACTTTGAAATCATAGATGGCCATCTCTCGATCATCTTCAACAGAGTTTTTCCAGCTAGTCTGAGCACCATATCGAAATTTAATTAGCTATTATGGAACACTACTGTAAACACAGAATACATTAAGCATGACTTGATAAGAAACCAACGCCATAGAACTAAAAATCCAAAAAGAGATATATTATTAGTTCAAGAGTAATGTCCATATGATATGTTTGACAAAGGCAATGACATGATAAACAAGTTGAGCACTTGACAGGATTATTGTTTGCTGCTCTGCCACATAATATTAGAGATATTTCTGAGGCTTCTCACTTCTTCATTCTATCAAGAGTTTTAGGCTTCCAACAACAGAGTATAACTTTTATGGATGCCACCATATTGGAGTGATGCAGCCATAGAAACATATTTGAAGTGCTACCGCATGTGAGATTATAAATTTATAATCAGATTCAATTTAGTCAATGGTTTAATTTTCTGCAGATTCTGGGAAAATTAACATTTTTATTCAATTCAGATTTTGTAGTAAAGCTTGGTGTAGGACCTTTTTAAGCTTCTGAAAGTCATAGAAGTGTTCCTTAAGTTTTAAGTTAATCTTAGATGATTCTATTAGGTAGTTTTCAGCTTCCGCCCCAGCAGAATGGGGAAAAGTTCGAGTCTATATAA
This sequence comes from Castanopsis chinensis, assembly GCA_032878915.1. NCBI lineage: Eukaryota > Viridiplantae > Streptophyta > Magnoliopsida > Fagales > Fagaceae > Castanopsis > Castanopsis chinensis. Next base: position 1,088,774 of record JAVQMG010000026.1, on the reverse strand, counting down.
ATAATGCATTGGACTTGAATAAATGTCATGTTATAGCACTCAAATTGAATGACATATTTCTGTAAAAGATTGATCATGCAGCAGGGTCATAATAATTTAGTGGACTTACTTGCGAACAGTTCCGTAGTTATGCAAACTGAGCTTAAGAAGATCATCAATTAAAAGAATCACATGGTTTGATGGATAGAAATTCCCACTTGCACAAAATTTATTATAGGATGACTTTAATGCTCTCCACATACTGTGCAAGTATGCCTTATCAATAAGGTACCACCTTGGTCTAAACAGACACAGAAATTCAGGGATTATTTGCTCAGAAATAGATGCATAGTTCATGTGACAAGCTGACCAAATGGTTGGATAATTCACCTTCTCTTTCCTTTATAATTCGATGACACAATAAAATTTATCGGAGGTTCTTTAATGGCAGCAGACTCCAAATTCCAAGCCTCCCCAGACCAATCATCATACCAACATCTTCCTGTGACACATATAAAAAATTAAAAATTATAAAAAAAAAAAAAAAAAAAAAAAAAAAAAAAAAAGGTGAGACAGGAATTAGAGGCGGAAAGGAGGGGGATGATACTTTTCATTTCTAAAAAATTTCAATATATTTAATTCATCCAGATGCAGTGTCCATTACCATGGTTTCCTAAAGCATCCATAATACGAATAACAAGTATCAATAGGATACTGTCATCTGATTTTTCCTCTAATAAGTATCTGCTCGATTAAAAAAAAATGAAGAGGGAAAGAGAGATCAATAAAATTCATAACTACCCAAATTGAAGGAGTGATATGAAAAACTGAAATTTAAACATTACTTGCAGGCAGCATGTATGACCTCTGTAGCTTTTTCCCGTAATTCAGTGCTGCCAACACTTGAACCTGTTGCTCCAGCTATTAAGAAAGGAGCATGATCTGGATCTTCAACCGTGCCATTCCTGGAGGATGGATTGAAATCAGGCAAGCAAGACAAAACACCTTGCAATGAAGAATCAATGCGTAAAAGAGTCACTTTTAAGTGCTCATTCCTGTCTCCTGGGTGAAAAATTGCATGCAATTGTCAGAGACTGATTTTATGCACACACACACATAAACATAAAAGGGAACTTATTCAGTATTCATGTATGTCACTACTGTGAAGAAATGTATGCATAATTATATAGGTAACTAGCGTTTGTAGCAGCAAACACTCCATAAAATATTTGGATGAGACTCAGTAAAATGAAAGCAAGACATAAAACCAGGCTTCTAACTCAAAAAGAACATAACCTCCTCAAAGTAAGAGATTCTTTCACTACTAAATCTGTCCGGGATAACAGAAAAACTATGCAAGGGGATGAATATATCAATTACCTGGGCCAGAACGGATTCTAGCTTGGCATAAACTATAAAGATCATCCAAAGCTGATTGGAGATGGAGGTCCAAAAGTTCATTTGCAAACTGGACTTCATCATCACTTGGAATATGCCACTTGGGGGGCATCACTGGTTCACCATTGGTATAATCTTTTGTGCTGATCCAATCCTCTAGTGCAGCAGCATCAGGGTGAGACAAAATGGTCCTAGCAAGACAGAACTTTATATTTTTTTCATTTGCAGGTAAAGACTGAAAAGGCAAGAAGTCTAAATACAATTATGAATTTCAATTAAAAGATTAACATACTTGTACTGATCAGTAGGATAATAGCGTGTCAGGCTTTTCAGAAGTGATCGAAGAAGAGAGTCACCAGCACTATTGACCTATCATATTACCAGAAACTTTATAAATGAAAGTAAAATTTAATGTATGCAAATAATTATCAGACTATTGTGCAGTATTTTCAGTAAGAATCCCATTAAGACACAATTATTCATTAGTACAAACAATTCTTAATATGCATATATATCAGTTAACCACAGGCCATTACAAGACCTTCCAAGATGGTGAGTCAAAAGAAGAAGTGATAGCTTCTTTAAATTGATCCTTGTAACGTAGAAGTGCAGGACCTCCATAACTGATGGCAATTGATAATACTTTCAGTCGATAATTAATTGTTGTTTCAAGAGCTGGAGAAAGTGTGGGTTTTTCCTGAAAACAAAATAACTAAACTTTAACAAGAAGAATCTAGCTGCAACATAGAACTACATAATAAACCACAACAGAAGTACCTTGATTGAAATAGAGGCTTTGGAAATTTCTCTTTTTTTAAATCCCATAACTGGTGTATCTTCTAAGGAGTTTATGACAGACAACAAAAGTGGCTCAATTAGGTGAATAACCGCTTCTTCTCTGTTAGAATGGATGCATGCACTGCAAAGCAGTCCAACCTCCTCAATTGCCCCAGGAAGGGTATTGGTCCTGACAAACTTGGAAATTTTTCTCAAAGCCTGTAGGTTTTTTGGGGAAAAATTTAGACCAATAACTTAGCCCAGCATTCTAAGGATATAAAACCATCACACCTGAGTACTTAAAGCCAAGAATTGAGACCTGATCATACAGTGATTTTGAAAGTCTCCCAAGCAATATTTCAAGCATGCAATAGTAGTAAGAACTGTACTCGACCAGAAAAGTTCCTGATGTTGCTGGTGAATGTAAGCCTTCATTCCTGCAGCACCAGTAACCAGTTATTCCAACATTTCACATAGGGAAACTGATGATAATGTTAATCCAATTTAATTAGATTGATGATTATCCAGGAAACATGCAAGACACGAAGATATGGAAACTGAAGTCCGGTACTTACAGAACACTGCTCGGCTCCAGGTATAAAAGTAAGGAAAATAGGCGAGATAAGAACTTGTCCAGCCACTGAGAAAGGCTGATTTGCATGAATAACAACCCATCTATATTATCATCCAAAGTAGCCAACTGCAGTTAAAAGCCGATTAATGAAACTGTTTATTTAAAAAGTAGGGGCATGAACCACATCTGCTTGAATGTTGAGGGCTGATGTGCTTACATTGGAAAATATAGAACCAATTAATTGCATAGTCGCCAAGGTTTTTGGAGGATCATTGGCATCCAAACCAAGTAATGCATTGGACAATGAAACCATCAGAAGATTAATGAACACATTCCCACCACCAAGATGAACAGAGTTTATTGAGGAAGATGATATGAACGTTTGTAGTAGTGAACGCCCAACATATGCTATGGACATCACAGCAACTTCCAACTGATGGGTGGCAGTCATCTGACTAGACATAAAATATGGTAAACCCAAAGTTAATTGGATGAAAAGAAGGACAAAGAAAAACTCAAAAGGAGTAAATCCAATTAGCTCTTATTGCTTTCAAACGTAAACAACACTAACCGTTTCCAATGCTATATAATATCGAGATGCCACAAATGGAAGAACCAGGGAGGGCTCCACAAAGGACAAAATAGAAGTTGCAACAGCAACTGTCTCAGAAAGATCTTTGTCCTTGCTATATTGACCACGATCAATTAACTTAAGAACCACATTCACAAATTTAGTCCTCTCTGATCTTCCCAGATACAGTTCGGCACGTCTACTGTTATTTGGATTCCTATAATAACAGCAAATTTGGTACAAATAGCAAAACAATATGCACAACACTGAGGAGAATATGTCTAGTATAATTAGGCAGACAAATTCTTACTGTTGTTCGTGTTTTAGGCGCTTCTTGAATTGATTTACCAAATGAAGCAAAAAACGCTCCAATGAATAAGTCCATTGACCACCATTAGAAGGATGATAATATCTATGACAAACAGACACCAGTAACTACTGATGAATAGAATTTATGAATAGTTTATATGCTACGAAAAGACAATAATAAAAGCAGAAATATGTTAGTAAACAAACTGCTCCAAAAGATTGATGAATGTCTCAAGTTGTTCTTGCGCTGAACCATGAGGTTTTAGTAGATACACCTGCAATTGCAATTATAGTTATATTGCATAATAATCTCTAAGGAACCACCCTTGTGGGTATCTCTTAATGAACATGGTAAATTCTAGGCCATATTATGTCAGCCTTACAATTGATTTCGCAATGGCCTTCATTCGGGTAACTGTTTTATTGGAGAACAAGAAACTTGTGTTTTTGGGAACACCAAGAGGAAAAGGATATGACTCACGTCCATTTGCTACTGGCACCTGTGATTTCCAATTAGAGCATTATATCTGTTATAAAAATCCAAATGGCAATAAAAAATGAAAAAGGATAAAAAGCCCAAGATCAAACAGACAAAATTCAATGAAATGGTATCCTGATGTTGTGAATGCATGGTGAGTTGAAACTTGAAAGCTCATGTTTACTATATATGCAGCTGCTGAAAACTAAATTGCATTTAACCTTCTGACGCAAAAAACTTATAATGAAAGGATCAAAATTGGTTAAGTATATTGGTATAATGACAAGCCATATCAATATATAGATCCACGTCCAAAACATTCTACTTCCATTCCGATAAAGCTTCAGGTAGAAGTGAATCATGCTCAACTTTAGAACTCAAAAACCAGTCACCAATCATTTAATCTATTTACCAACACAGGTTCCACAATACTTGAAGATTTTATATTCTCACCTCAAACATATTTAAGAATTTACTGAAAAGTGTAGGTAAGAAACACTCCCAATCAATAAAGTTGCAATTCTTTACAGTACGAGCTATAACACCAGCCCATTGGCAATTCCAAAACTGGCAATTTGGTATTGAGTCCCATAGGTTTATACATTCTTTAATCCATTCACTGCCATGTAAAGAATTGGAAGTTAATTTGACAGAATTGGTCACATCTGAAACTATAAAGAAGAGAAGTTATATTTTTGCTTCTTACCACGAATAGAAATCTTGGTTGTCCAAATTTGTAGGAAGAAATAGTCTTACAAATCCAGATCCTTCAAAGGATGAATTATTCCATGGATTTTCGACTAAAGATCTGCAAGGTTGTTTGGTTAGATGGAAAGCAAAACAGAGCAACTTAAGAAACTGGGATATCTGACATTCCACATCTTATCATCCTAATGAAAACTAGAATTCACTGAGAGGGTAGGAGGATTGAACAAGCTCAAGCCTGGCCCTTCAAAGTCTTTTTAGGCTATATCGTTTTTGGTTCTTTAAATGTCAAAAGAACCACATCAGTAGAGTATGGATGTCAAATAAAGGGCAAACCTGAAATGACAGAATTTTGACCTGTTTGTTTTTGCAAAAGCTAATTTTTAACCTGTCAGTTTTTTAAAATTTTCATGAAGGATATGTAAAACAACATGTTCCATGTGTGTGGCTACTAACCCAAGACAACATCAAAAGGTCAACCAACAAATTTGACAACTATACATATATGCCTGATGTAAAGTGAAAAGCTGGAATGACTGACAAATCAGAACAACTAAAGGAGCATACAGATGGATGGAGCAAATTTTTTAAAAATAGCAGTAAGGATCTCAGATGGATGTCCAAATTTGAGGGAGCCTCATAGCAGTTACCTAAACTCAGACCATATGTCAAAGGCAGAACCCGGTGGGAAGAATCTTCGGCAGCATTGAACAAGAGAAGTAATAGTCTCAAAATGTCGAAGTTTTAATCTCAGCCCTTCTGGACCTGGATTTCTATTACATGTATGTAACTCTAAGTCAATAGTATACAAAGTTTTCAAATGCAAGAAGTATAGGACAGTATCATGTTATATTTATAATTACTATTACCTTCATTACCATGAATCATTGGTTACAAATTTAAAACCAGTGCACATTTCAAGAGCAAAAAAGGAAGCATTAAACAGTAATTGTATCAATCCATGTCCACATAGGCAATACATTCAAAAGGTGTTTACATAAGTCACCTTGTGAAATGTGTACTAATCAGAGTATCATAGAAAGGCCGCCACTGAACTTTCAATGACAATTTCTTGTGATACTTATTAAGTAATTTGACTAATATATGTCCCCATTTGACCTATCAAAACAAATTAAACCACAATCAAAAACAGACAAAAAACAACTGCAAACATATACAAGAACTTCTGTTTGTTTTTTTAATACAATGTATTACCTGGGCATGAAGGTTGTTTTGTGATACATGAAACAATTTTAACCCAATTTTGACTAGTGTGTCTACATCTTCTAAAGCCACTTCACTTTCAGCATCTATGAAACTGCATCACAAAGAAATAAGTTAGATTGCATTCCTGTGATCAGCCCCATGGTTGTGATAAGGTCTGAACCTACAGAGCATCCACTTCATCAAAGTGTTCTATCATTAATAGCTATTAGTGATAGAAGCCCAACATAAATAGATGAGAACCAAGTATGACCATGTAAAAACCATAAACAGAACTTTACAACTATTTCTGAAATTTGCTTGTTCAATTGAAAGGTGAGATATATCCATTTGTGTTCCATCCTTCAGCAGATATGGACTGTGACAAACTATGACATGCTATGTACGCCTATAAGCGGGTTTATATTACCATAAATTGTATCACTCAAGCATCATCCGAAAACCCATTCCCCCCATGGAAGGCTAATATATTGAAACACACTAACAAAATAAAAGGCTAGCTATGACTAGAACTGAATAAAAGTTTTAAGAGTTACATTAAGTGATAGAGACATGTAGGAACAATGCCACATCCAGATGTGTTCATGCATGAGATCTTACACTGATTAACAAAAACCTCCTAGTTCCAAATGGTCACAATGAAATACTAACAATACAAAGATTGTTTTAACATGATAAGGTTCTAAGTAGGTCAGTGGGTAAAGCTTCAACATGGAGTTTAAAGTTTTACACGGAAGCTTCTTTCTTTATGTGTGATGATATATTGATGCTGTGATCATAAGATTATACTAGTCTTTACTCTTTCAGTTCAGGTTGCCCCCAAGGACAGGAATTCACAAAAGGGTCATCTAATAACCTATTTTATTACTGCCAGACATGCCACTTTGATATTTTATTATCCAAATTTCTGCTAACAAACTTCTCAACTCTCACTCCTTTTTTGTCCTAGTGGGTAACTATACCCCATCTTTGTAAGCATACATCAGTTGATAATTTGATTCAATATAGTCTACTAGTGATGACCCTTGGGAAATGACAGACCCTTTACCATTAAACTAGCAACAACTTATGTTTTACACTCAAAAATGACATGTTTGTCATTGAAAGTCTAATATTTTGTCAATTTGGTAATTCGGTTTGTGAGAATCGTGACAATGAAGAGTCAACTTCAATCAGCTGCATGGCATTTCCTCAGATGTCTTGGAGTAAACCATATCAAGTAGGGAGTCCCAGAAACATGAAGGCCACAAAATTCCCTGTCTGATCACTATGCAAGGCCCTGCTCTTAACCAAATGCTAGGGTGTCCCACCTACATGCCATCCTATGAAGACAGAGCACACCATAATGCTCTAATGCTTAGTTATAAAGAAGCAATGCCAAGCAGTCATCTCATTAGTCATAGCCACGGTGCCCAGCAATTAGTTATTATTGGAATTGGGTCGATGATTGTAGGAGAGAAGTTAAATGCGCATGTAAGCTCCTAGTTTTTCAAGGGCAGAGCCCATTACTCAATTCATCCTGAGATAGAAAAGGCACTTATTGCCTCTAATTTGTATTCTAGCCATCGTGCTTTTTTTGTTAAGTTTTGGCTCCAAAGGGAGGAGGAAGTAGAGATTCAAAGTAGTGTCCTACACTTCATGAGGTATGGTCCCTGGTGAACTGTGCTACCACTTGGGGTTATATATTAGCCACCACACACTGTCATTTTAAAGTCTTTCTTGACCCCTCCAGCTTCAAGATAACCAAGGTTGAGGGTTTATATTGCTGATAAGGCCTGCAGGCAGGCCTTATCTTCAATAGTCATAGCAATTTCTTGAAGACCCACATCAATTAACCCATCTTCTCCATAATAATGCCTGTTAGAATATTGGTTTAGTCTGTTTGTAGGCCAGTACATCAGAGACTTAGGCCCATTATTATTACTTGTACAACACTCCTATTTCTTGTAGATCACCCATAAGTGTGCCTATAAGTATAAGCCTCTACTTGTACAGTTTTATATATTGAATTCTCTTTCGCTCTCTCTTTTTCTCTCTCTTTTAACATGGTATCAAAGCCACTTGCCCATCACCAACCATCGCTTGGCTCAGCCAAACCCAACTATCATTTGTTCCAACACTGCCAACAATCAATCGGAACATTCACCACTGGCCACCGTCTCAACATTGCTAATAGTCATTTCTCTAACATATGTGTCTTCCGTTCATCTATTTTTGCTGTTGAACACTCCAATTGACAGATTTCTCAAAGATCTTCCAAACACCAAAAGAATCACTTGAAAACAGCATCACATGTGCCTCACACACTACCCTAAGAAGCTACCACAAACCTCACATTGTCCAACATGCAAGTCTGTTGGAAAACATTATAAATTAGGATTAGAGGTCATTTTCTCTAACAAAGGTTGTGTTGTGTAGGATCCACAAATATGCCAGCTTCTTTGGACAGGCTGTAAATGTGGACGCCTATTCAAGCTCTCCTCTCTTCAGATTCCAGCTAGCCTAGTTGCTTCTACCTCTGTATCATCGTCCTTCTAGAGCCTCTAGCACTTGTGTCTGGGTCATGCTTCTCTTTCACGAGTCTGTTGCTTAGTTTCTAAGGGTCGGTTTAGGGCCTGAGTAGTTAAAAGTACTTTGATCATATTCATTTCCAACTTGGAAAACAAACTGCTCCATCGGTTAATTACACTGATATTTCGGAGATTGAACAAATTCCCACTATAGGCAGTGCTTGCTACTTCATTATATTTGTTGGCAATTTTTTTCGTAACACATGGATTGGTCTATTACAAAATAAGGTGAATCTTCACAAAATTTATCAAGACTTTCATCAAATGGTTCATGCCCAACTCTCTTTTGCAAGACTTTCCAATCTAATAACGCAATGGAATACAAAGAGTCCACCTTTCTTGAAATTTTACAACAAAATGGTACCCTTTGTCACCGTTCCTATCCTAGTATCTCTCAAAAACATGATCTAGGTGAACAAGCATAGACACATTATCAATACAATTAGAGCTTTCCTCATGTTTGCATCAGCCCCTGACAATCTTTAGGGTGAAACAACACATCCTAACATCTACACCATAAAGTGGGTACTCTCTCCCACTAAACTCAAAAAATCCCCTTTCAAATTAATTTATGGGACCCCTCCTGATTATGCCTCCAATAGAACATTTGGGTGTGCCTGCTTTGTCCTTCTCTAACCCCATGAGTAGACTAAGCTAGGAACCTAGAACCTCGCTCTCATTTATGTTGTTCCCTGGACACAAAGGCTATCGATGTTATGATCCTAGTTCTGGGCAACTTCGCATCTCATGTCCAATTGATTTTTGGAAGCATAAAATGCTTACTAGCATGTCTAGTTTTCACTCTTCTTAGGCTACACCCCTCTTTTCACTCACACTTCCTTCACCTATATCCTGATTCTTCTGTTGAGATGGGTACTGCAAGCTCTACAAGCGACTCCACAATGATTGTTCCCCTTGAAGCTAACACGGCTATTGATCTGTCCACCCCCCCTCCTAATCTTTCTCCCCCACTATCCTTAGGTTCTTCTTTTCACCCAGGTAAGATCATCTCCTTCACACCTAAGTGACTCTCATTATTATACTACCCTTGCTACACTTCATTAGCCTCACTTCTTTTGCGAGGCTCATACTCACCGTCTTTAGCAGCAAGAAATATCTAAAGAACTAAATACTCTTAACAAAACCTACACTTCTGGGCATAATAAGAAACAGTCTATTGTAGCTCACTCTAGTACTGAGGCTGACTACTGTGCTCTTACTAATACCACCTTTAAGCTTCTTTAGTTATGTAGGGTGATACAAGACCTTGGTGCATCTCAGCATGCTACTCACTTATCTATTGTGACAAACAGAGTACTATTAAAATAGCCCACAATGATGTGTTTCATGAGCACACCAGACATTGAGATCGATTTCCATTTTGTGCAACATCACTTGGAACGGTCATGCTCCATCTTTGTCCTATTACTTCTACTGATCAACTGGCAGAGATATTTACCAAGCCTCATCCTCCAAAACGTTTTCATACTCTTGTTACCAAACTCAAGATTGGTCTCAAGACTACCACCTTGGGTTTGAGGGAGTATGTTAGAATATTGGTTTAATTTGTTTGTTTGTTTGTAGGCCTGTACATCAGAGGCCTGCGCCCATTATTATTGCCCGTATAGCACTCTTATTTCTTGCCGATAAATCATATGTGCGCCTATAAATATAGGCTAAATCTTGTTACACACTCCCTCTGAAGTCGTGTTTTGAAAACACAACTTATGTGACATTGTGTGTTCCATACACAGCGTGTAACTATCACTGCTCATAAATATATGTCTCTACTTGTACGGTTTTACAAACAAATATATAGAATTATATTCCACTCTTCTCTTTTAACAATACTTCCTCCCAATAACTTAATTGTCAAATAATACTGATCACATCACACCACTTACTCAACAAAGCAACAACTAGAAATTAAAAATTAAAAATTAAAAATTGAACCTCCTCTAATACTAAAACACACAAATAAATAGTACCACCCTAATGGGGAAATGTCATTCAATTATTTATTGCAGCAGTGGTTAAGACTGTTGTTCTTTGCACAAACATTCCATAGCTTAAAAATTGAACTCCAGAACAACAAAGACAACACTAAATTCAGAACCCAAAATAAAAACTGAAACTCAAATGCATTTATCAGAAACCGACAGTTGAACTCAAAAGACGACATGCAAAATGGACACCACATAGAAAGGAAGAAACTTGAGACCCCAAAACAAAAAAAAGAAGCCCAGAAATGAGAAATTGAAAACTAACAGTTTGATGACAGGTATCCATGTGAGAGTTGCATAAACAGAATCAGGATCATCAGGTCGATACAACTCGTTGACAGTCCTCACTACCCTTGCAAACGATTCCTTCTCTTTCTTAGTTTCCTCAGCCACATGTGGTGGAAGCCAAGCATTATAGAGATGCATTGGAACAAAGAAACAAAACCCCAGAAGAGAAAAATCAGAGCCAAGAGCCAAGAGCAAGAGCAGCAAGAGTCTGCAGTAGAAAGACTATGGAGTTGACTATGATTCTTTGTTTGTTCGTTTATTGTTGTTTATGTGTGGTGGTGAAGGATCAAACAGGCTTTCTTACAGACACAGACACAGACACTGACACTGACACACTGATAAAAACATGTTTGTTAGCTTACAACTACGCGCAATTGTTTTTGTACCTGCCACTTTGTCACTTTCTGAGGAATCACATTCACCATTCACTCGGTTGCTAACAACTCTGTCCAAAACAAGGAATTAAGGGTAAAATAAATGTAATCCATAGATAAAAATATTCTTAAATTGGTATAAAAGTCCAATGATTGTAATTAAAGGATGCTCTTACATTGGATGGCTCAAAAAATTTGCAATTTGCTTACTATATTTTGTTTGTTTTTTAACAAATTTTACTGCATTTTTTTACATCAAACGGTGAAAGTAGTTTTAAATTTACTATATAAAATAAAAAGAAACCGTTAATATAAATTATTTATTTATTATATATCATTAATTTTTCATAGACTGAACTATGTTAGAAACGTGAGTTCCAGCTAACTCAACTGGTAAAATCTCTAATGGTTGAATAAGAGATTTAGGTTCAATCCCCACCTGTACCAAAAACTGATTGATGTTTTGATTTGATGATAAAAAGCTATCATTAGGAGCGGCTGCCATAGGTTAAAATTCTCTTTAAAAAATAAAGAACTATGTTAGAGACATAATTTTTTGATTTATTTATTAACATTCTAAGTTGTAAATTGTGTAACCACCAAATGTAGCCCAGTGGGTTGTCTATCACCGAGTAAGGCTTTAGAGTTCGACTAGGTATGCTCCCTAGTTCAAGTCTCAGCAATTGCAACACTTTATGGCCAGCAACAAGCTTCCACCGCAAGCAAGAATTAGTTAAAGGGCAGTGTAAACTGACTTGGACACCCCATGAAAAACTTTTTAAAAAAATTGAAAATTGTGTAACATTAATTTTATATAAAGTTATCATTTGACTAGCAATAATATATATTGACAAGAAATTTCACAATCTTTTCATATTGTTCTTTTTGTGGCTTACTGTAAAAGGATTTTACTAATATGTGCTATAAAAGCACACGTAATAAAATGCCATTTTTAAAAAAAATTTCTCAGTAAAAATTTTTTAATAACAAATTTGTTAATGGACCTATTGTAAAATAAACAATGCTTATTACAAACATTTGTTGCGTTTTTAATTGAAAACGTGACTTGACGGTGTGGTGTGTAACTGATAGTGTGTGTGAGTAAAAAATAAAGTTGTCCACATCGTTGTACTTGATTGACTCTGAGTTAATAGAGACCATTCAAAAAGATGCGACTTTTTCTACGTTTTTTTGTCACAAACTATAAAATGAGTGTAATCAAAAGTTGCTTTTCCAACAAGTTGTTGGTTGTGAGCCCCGTGTGAGTTTCTGTCAAGTTTTTTATCTTTTAGGTTTTTTTGTTTGCAGTAAACAGGGCCCGGCAGCTATGGCCATAGCCTAGACCCACCTACAAGAGAAAGGCCCCTAAATGGGGATTGGGTACAGTAAGTGATTCTTTTTAATAATATATATATATATATACACAATGAGATTTTAGCTAATAATAATTAAATTCGGTTAATATATGTCTTTAGAGTATACATTAATAAATTTATTTTTAGAAAAATTTTATTGAGAATTGAAAAAATTGTCAAAACTTTTTCAATTCTCTATAAAATTTTTTTAAAAAATGATATACTATTGTGTGCCCTTAGAGCACATATTAATAAAATCCATAATAATTAAGTCTAAAACTTTTCAAAATTAATCAATTTAATTTTTAAAATCAACTTAGTGTATGTTTGGGTAGTGCTGAAAAGCACTTGCATTTCACATTTCACGTTTTCAGATGTGGATCCAGTGCACTGTTCACGGAACCTGCAAGTACTTTTTTACTAAAAACAACTTTAAAATTAGTCCCACAGCACTATTCACACATTTAAAAATTATTTTACTACAGTGTTTTCAGTTTTCAGGAATAAACGATATCTAAGCACACGCTTAATCCCTAAACATTGTTAGGCTAGTTAGTCATCTTTTTCAACTATCTTATAGGCTAAATTGGTTTTAGGGACCAAATTACTCAATTTTGAAAGGTCTTAAACCTAGTTGTCATTAATCGAAAACTCAAGGCATATTAATGGGAATTTACCCAAAATATATTAGTTGTTCTTATTTTCTTTCATTTGTAAGAATGCCAAGAAATTTGAGTAATGTTGGATATAATACAAATTTTCGTGCATAAATTTTATAAATAGATGTGTCACTAATCACAATAAATAATTCAATAGAAAAATCCTAGAAATATTATAAGTTTTACCATATCGCCTTTTCAAATTAACGTAGCAATAAATATTATTGGTGTCTTCAACAACCTAATATATGTATGTTTGAATTACTTTTTTGTGTTTGGTCAAACATCTTTGTAAGTCTCAAGATGTAAAATTTGTAGTATTCTTCTTATCACTTATTCACACACTAATTTGTTACTTTCTTAAAGTGAAATTAATTACATATATTTTCACATCAGTTTATTAGTTTTATATATATATAAGTTAGTTTGTAAAAAAATTACAATAGCTTTAGCATTTTCCCTAAAAAATTACGGATTAATATAAATGTAACTCAATTACCAGCAGCAAGTGATTTAGTTATATTAAAAAGTAATGGTTTTAAGTATAAAAAAAATTGTAATATAAAACATAAACTAAATATTATTTAAATGATATTTAAATATAAAAAGGCTCCTTCAAAGTTATCGTCTGAGGTCTCTAAATGTGCTAAATTGGCCCTAATTACAAACACATAATTTTACAACGTGTTGATATGATTAATTGTGAGTGCTCGACAAAAAGTTGTGGATCCATATAAACAAGTCTAGATAAAAAAGTATCACCCCTTACAATCAATCACATCAATATATTGTGAGTTTGGGTGTGTTACTAGAATAATTGCTATATTTGCTTTTTACAATAAATATAGGGATGCAATCACTATAATATGTCAAGTTGTGATTGTTCCATGATAAGTTGAGTGTCAATAGTGAACTCCCATTGTGTGTGTGTGTGTCTCTCAATGGATTTAAAGCCTTCATACAGCATTCAAGAGTTACCGACTTTTGTATGTTGTGAGTTGTGTGATATTAAACTCGGGTTCCTACTCTCCCGTGTGCGTTAAGTCTATGTCTTTCTCAAAAAAAAAAAAAAATTGAGTGTCAACAGTGAACTCATATTGTGAAAATAATGTTACTCTCATCATAAGTTGAAAACTAACGAAAGTGCGAAATTGAGAATATTCATAAGATTCTTATCTCTTTTTTAGTACAATTATACTTCTATCAATTTTCAACAAAATATACTTAAGCTTTCATCACTTTCCAAAAAAGAAAGTGCTTTTAGAACCAGAAACTGGGCCATGAAAGTGAAGGCCAAACAAGAAATATTTGCCGCGTAGTGTGAAAACCATGCTAGTGTGATTTGAGCTTGCCCAACAAGAAAGTATATGCCACGTAGAACAACCCCACAATGAAATGACATGCAAATTGACACAGAAGAATAATGCTGCAACTAGAAGTAAAGAGGAATGCAACGTAATAAAATTAAATTAAATTTTAAAAAAATCTGATAACTTTATTTATAGGCAAAAATATATAATAGTAAGTTTCAACTTTTATCATTTCAGTTCTTTAACTTTCAATTTGTTATTTTAATCTTTTAAGTTTCAATTTTTGTCACTACAGTATTTCGTTAGACATCAGTAAGTGATACGGTTAAGTGAGTCAAAATGAGTCCGTTTAAACTCTAATTTTTTATTTATTTATAAATTTCGTAATTATAAGAAAAAAAATCTTATTAAGAGAGAAGATTGTGGATTTTGGTGAGTTTGCAAAAGTTTGTGTTTTTGTGACTTCAAATTAGCGATTTTTCTGTTTAAATTTTGTTAAGTTTGGTTTCTGGGTATTGTTGGGTTTTCTTTAAATTTGGTGTTCTTGAGAACCCAAATGGGTATCTTCTGTGTTGGGCTGTTGGTTTGGTGATAGTTGGTGATCACTGACCTATGCAAGTGATCTTAAGAGTGTTTCTGTAATTGTTGGTTAACTGTGTTCTTTGTGTTGGTTTTAACTCGATCCTGGTGGTTTTGGGGCTTTCTTCTTTGTTTGAAAGGGGTGGACTAAGAGTTAATGAAGATGGTGATGTATGGGAAGTAGAACAGTTATGGCTAGTGCAGAAGATGAGACAGGATCAACGTGATGCCGAGGTTCGATTCTCAGTTAGCTGTTTTAATAACAGTTTTTTTTTTCCAAGTCTAAATGATTTCGTTTTGACTCACTTAACGGCACACGTCTAACGGAATACTATATTAACAAAAATTAAAACTTATAAGACTGAAATGACAAAACTGAAAGTTAGTGGATTAAAATAACAAAGATTGAAAGTTAAAATGTCAGTTTTGAATTTTTACCTTTTTATACTAGTTAAATAGCTTTGATTCTTCTGACTCACCATTAACATCATTATTTTACTTGTTATTAACAATTTGGCATATGAGCAGGTGTCAAATATTTTGCGCTTCTAGAATTTCTCAAAAGTAAAAGGTAAAATTTTCCACACATAAATGAAATCAAAACACAAAACATAACTCCTGCAACGATCGATGTATAAGCTTTTAGACACAAAACATTAAATTTATTATTATGTTATTAATGTGATATCAATTGTATATATTGTTATATCAAATTTTAATATTTTATAGAAAAATTAATAATAGTTATGTTCACCTAAAAAAAAAAAAAAGAGTTATGTTAAAGACAACTTATGTTCACCTAAACAAAAGAATTATGTTAAAGACAACTTATTTTACTTGTTAAGAGGTGTAGTAATCATGCAATTTATAATCTTAGCATGTCATCTCATCTGATTATGAAAATCTTATTAAGATTTTTATATGAACAATGCTAGAGATACAAGAAATTTTACAATTTTTTAACAATTTTTTAATGTGCCAAATTTCAATTTTTACTTTTTTTAATCTTCTGATCACAATTTATAATTTCAATAAATTGTGAAAAAAAAAAAAAAGTTATGAACATAGACTTGCCCATTTGTATCACTGGAATTATTGAGAAATGAATCAAATGATGTGACGAAATTGAAGTCCTTTTGTCCAATATTTTGTCACAATCGAAGTGAGTGAGTGAGTGTAAACAAAAAAGCTACTTTTCCTGCAAGTAGAGAAGGCCAAAAGCAAGAAAAAAAATTGATGAATGTGAAAACCATGCTAGTGCGATTTTAGCGTTCCCAACAAGAAAGAATATTTGCAGCAGATATTTACAACCCCACAATGACATGACATTGCAAATTGCAAATTGCAATTGGAAGAAAATAATGCCCCAAATGAAAAAGAAAGATTTTCCAATTCCACGCGGAGAAGGTAATCAATCATAACACTTCTCTGCTAAGTAATAAATTAAGAATATCTAAACACAATTCTATGGTAAGACTTTAAAAAAAACATAAAAATATATCTATGGTCCTTAAAATTTGGTCAAATTTTGATCTATGTCCATTAAATTTAAAATTTTACAGTTTTTTATATTTTTTTTATCCATTAAATTTTACAATTCTTAGAAACTTTTCTATATAAAAAATATTCTAGGTTGGTACAGGATTCACTAGAGCTATAGGTTGATCCAATAGTTTGGAAGATGAACTTTGTTTACACACCTCCAAATCCAGGCAGTTGAAATCGAATTAGATGCTAACTCTGTTGCTGGATTACTACACTAATGATGTTTCACTTGCTCACTATGCACTGATGGTTGATGATTACGGGGACTTAAAGAACCAAATTCCCAAGTGGAAGCTAAACCATTGCTTTAGGAAAGCCAATGCATGTGTCGATATGCTTGCGAAAATGGTAATCCACTTTCAGCAAGATTCTGTTCTTTTGGACACTGCTTTTATGGAGCTGTCCTTACTTTTGTTATACGACGTTACTAATTTTGGCTGTAATTGTTTGGGGGGGGGGGGGGGGGGGTTTGGCTTTTGCGGCTTTCGCTCTTGTTTTGCAAAAAATTTAGCGATATGTCTATGTTTCGAAATTATATAAATTCGTGTTCCTGTTTTGAAACTTAATTTTCTCAAAATCGAATTTCAATGTAAAATTCGATTTTTAGATAATTGAGTTATGTCAAATCAAACTAAAAAAAAAATCGTGGAACTCCAGTTCATGAAACTCGAGTTCCTTGAATGGAACTCAAGTTACAGGAACTCAAGTTTCATATTTTTTTTTTTTTTTAAGCTTGATTGCCTATAACTCAATTTTTTAAGAATAAAGTTTCAAAACAGGAACACGGACCTAAATAGTTTCAAAACATTAACATAATGCTAAATATTTTAAAAAATAAGGACAAAAGCCCAATTTCTCCATCCTTCATGTACTGAAATGGCCTCTATGGCGATGTAACACTTGTTTATGTATCAAATTTCTCTGTTATCAAAGCAAACAAGCGGAAAATTGTTTAATGTACTATAACAACATATAGATAGGACGAGTTTGAAATTTTCTTAATATTCTAGAACCAAAATCAAACTTAAACCAAATTTAGGAATGAAAGTATATATCTACGGAAAGAAACAAAAAAATATATAATAAAGGTCAAAGAGGAAAAATTAGAGTAATCTCCACCTAAAATCAATTCATAAAGGAGACTTTTAAGTATTGAAGACCATATATTTTATCTTAACAAATGGTATTCAATATTCATAACTCTATTATTGAAAAAGAAAGCTCGCCAAAAGATATTCAAAATTACTAGGTTCATGATTACTGGCAAGTCAAAAGTTGAAATATTTGTAGAAATTAAGAAGAGGGTGGAGAAAAAATTATCGGGGTGGAAGGAGAAAATTCTATCAGTGGGTAGCCGAGAGATCCTTATTAAAGTTGTCACTTAAGCAATTCCAACATACACTATGAGTTGTTTCCAGATCCCAAAGAGTCTTTGTGATGAGATTGAAAGTATGATGAGAAAGTTTTGGTGGGATCAAAGGGGTCAAGAATCAAAAATTGCTTGGGTTAGCTGGAAGAAAATGCGTAAGTTAAAGCTGAATGGAGAAATGTGTTTCAGAAATTCACAGGCTTTTAACCTTGTTATGCTAGCTAAGCAAGGTTGGAGGTTGATCTCGAATCCTGACTTTCTGGTGTCCCAAATCTACAAAGCGAGATATTATTCCCATGGTGATATTTTTAGAGTAGAACTTGGATCCAGCCCTTCCTATACTTGGAGAAGCATCTGCAATGGGTTGGAAGTTGTGAAGAGAGGTACCCGGTGGCAAGTTGGCAATGGCAATAGGATTCACATTTGAGAGGATAAGTGGCTGCCTACTCCAACAACGTACAAAGTAATCTCCTCCCCCCCCCCCCCCCCCCCCAAAGCCCTTTGATGATTATCCTAGGGTCTCGGCACTGATTGATAGAGACACGAGGAGGTGGAAAGGTGATGTAGTAAGATCTTTGTTTTTGGCTTTTGAAGCAAGGACTATTCTGAATATTCCCTTCTGCCACAACCTTCCTGAAGACCAAATCATATGTTTAGGTAATAAAAAGGGAGAATTCAATGTAAAAGGTGCTTATTATATTGTTGTTGGGGTACTAGATACAATGGAGGAAGGTGAAAGTTCTTTGGGTGATCCTTGGAGTCCTCTTTGGAAGAAGCTATGGTACTTAAACATCCCTCCCAAGGTACATATCTTTGCTTGGAAAATGTGTATGAATGCTCTTCCTTCCTTGTGAACTTGAAAAGAAGAGGAGTTAATCTATGTGAAATTTGTCCGGCTTGTGGGAAGGAGCCTGAATCAACTCTTCATGTCCTTGTTAAGTGTGAAGTAGTTAAGAGAGTGTGGAGATGTTGGGTAATGGTCCTGTTGATATGCTGATTGTAAATATGGATATTATAGATATTGCAATGAAAATTTTTGAATCCGGTACGTCTTAAGATTTGGAGTTTTTCTTTGGAGTTGCATAGGCAATTTGGTATAACATGAATAAAATTGTGCATGAGTCCTTAAGTCAATTTCCTAATCATATTTGGAGTTTTGCTAGAAAATATATTCTTGAATTTAAGAGTGCCTCAAAAGCTTGCTCTCAACACTTGGCTCGGACAGAAGAGAAATGGACAACGCCTCCTCCAGGAGTTTTTAAGATCAATGTTGATGGTGCAACATCTAAAAATGAGAGAAACTCAAGTGTGAGAGTTGTTATAAGAGATGCAACTAGTACTGTTCATGTTGCTTGCTGTAAATACCTTCAGGGACAATACTCAGTGGAAGAAGTTGAAGCGCTGGCTATGGAGTGTGGTCTAATTCTTGCCAAAAAGCAGAAGTTATCTCAAATCATCTTGGAATCTAATGCGTTAACTACTGTAAATAATTTCATAGCAGCCGAAACAAATGGCTGTCTTGGTCATGTGTATTAGGAAATTCTTAGTTTGCTTTCTTCTTTTAGTAGCTGGAAAATCAAGCATGTGAAAAGATATTACAACAGGATAGCTCATGAGCTTGCGCAGTATGCAAGGCAAAAGGAAGAGTCTCATGCTCCTATGGTGGTTCATGTTGTCTAGGAAGATTGTGTTTAGTTTGTTCTGTGTTGAGATTTCTCTTTTGCTTTGTTGTACTCTCTTTTCTGTTTGGCAATGAATTTTTTCCAGTTGGTTGTTTTCCCAAAAAAAAAAAAAAATCTATCCAATGTACAAACAAGTTACAAAGTACAAACAAATGTAACGTGGACTTCTTCAAAAAAAAAAAAAAAAACTAATACTTTATCAATTAGGTGAGTGGGCTGTTTGGGTCATGACATGACAAATGGGCCAATCATCAGTTTGATCCAAAACATATAGGCCCACCCCGAGAGAGACAAACGTAACCGTTGAAATTATAAAATAATACTAACTAATAATCTGACCGTTGCGAACAGAAAAAATATATCCGTTGGGAATCCCAGGCGTTCAGCAACAATTTAAATAGAACAAAGACCAACCCACACTAAATCATAATCAAACTTCGCTCTATCTGAAAATTCTCAAAGCTCTCTCTCTCTCTCTCTCTCACTCATTTCTTAGCCAACGCGATCTATTTGCTTCTGTTTTCTGTTTTTCCTATTATATATAATCTAGCATTTCATTTTCTGCATTTTTCATTCTATATTGTGTTTGTGTTTCCATTTTTGCATTGAATCTTTTTAGCTTTTTGAGTTATCATCAATGGCCCAGATCAAAGATACCCACGTCGTAGAAATCCCAGTAGATGAAGAGCACCAACAAATGCAACTCTTATCTGCAATCCAACACCACCCATTAATGGAAATCTCACAAAGCCCCGGCCATCTCTTGCTTCTCAAGCTCTGGCAAAGAGAAGAGGATCTTTATGGCCGGCGCATTGCTCTCAAAGAAACTAGAATGGACTCTCTCAAGAGAGAAATTTTCCAACTTTGCTGTTTCCTTTTCATCTTTCATGGACTTTTCTTGACTATATTGTTTACCTCTTCCATTAAGTCCCAAGATCAGGACCAGCATACACATGATACTTGTAAGAGATGGTGGATACCGGCTCTTTTATTGCTGTCCACCTCGTCTGTTGTTGTGTTATTGGTTCAGGTGAAGCTTTTCAGGTTCTGGAAGGTGTGGAAGCAGTTGCAAAGGGAGAGGAATGATAACCGAGCGCTTGCAAGGTGTATTCAGGAACTGAGGATGAAAGGGGCTAGCTTTGATTTGTCTAAAGAGCCCCAATGTGGGAAGAAGATGAAAAGCTCCAGCGTCGAGATCAAATGGAAGCCACTTACTTGGTGCTCTCAGTATCTGATAACCATTGCTCTTGTTTGCTTTACAGGTTTGGTGTTTCCAGCTAGCGAGTTCATCATCTGTGGCTTGTAATCATGGGAATTGTTTGCTCAATGGGTAAATATATCTGTGAGGGCAGAAAAAGGTAACTAATAATAACATTGGCATTATACTGTGACAGATAAAAGTTAAATCCCAAGCTGTAGTTTCTTCTTTGTCCTGATGTTTTCTGGTTTCATATGGTGTAGTTTCTGCAGACTGTGTTATGGGTGAATGTAACCCAGAATAGAATTGTACTGTGTTATGGGTGAATGTAACCCAGAATAGAATTGTACATGAGCTGTCTGATTAATCTACCCGTGTCAAGGTAATAAAAACGTGTAATTGATAAAGATTTTAGCTTTTTTATTATTATTTATATATGCTTCCTTAACTTAGATTTGTCAGACCTCTCATGCAGGATTTATGAAATATTCTGGCAGAATTTGAAGGCTGGTAATGGAAGAAATGCTAATCCATTTCTTCTGTTCAATCTCTTCAAGGGGATGAAGCGTGTTTGGTCCGATCACCAGAACAAGCAAACTATATAACCGTTTGAAGTTCTGATTATATTTAGGTTTGAAAGTTGAAGAAATTGATCAGATTTTCATCTCTGAATTGTGCTACTGATTATAATGAGAGGTGCCTGATTGAGAGGTGCCTGATTGAGTGGAGTGGTGATAGCTAAATCACAAGAGGACTTGCCTAGTGCAAGAAGCAACTTCAAATAAAATATACATCATTTGCCCTGAACCTGTGCACATTTTAGCCAGCAAAATTATATGAGACTTCGGCGCCAGGATTCTTCTCTTGCAGTAGGAATATGGCTTATCTATTATTCTCTTGCAATCTTTCTAATGAGCCGCATATGGCGCATTAGAAAAGGCACTATAGTTGGCCTTGAAAATTCCTTTTTT
Organism: Castanopsis chinensis; assembly: GCA_032878915.1. Lineage (NCBI taxonomy): Eukaryota > Viridiplantae > Streptophyta > Magnoliopsida > Fagales > Fagaceae > Castanopsis > Castanopsis chinensis. The sequence goes on along the minus strand of JAVQMG010000026.1, from coordinate 1,066,856 downwards.
TTTTTTTTTTTGAAAAACTGGGTTTGAAAATTTTGTAGCATTTCAATTTTAGTTTCAACACCACACTGCCCGTGTGCTCCCTTCTTCCTTTGCAATGAAATTTAGTTCTCTATTCAATAACTTTTTTTTTTAATTACAGTTCTCTCTATTCAATTTGGGCTTGTTTTCCATAGCTCTGGTGTGTCAGGTTTTGGATATTAAAAAAAAAAAGGTTATAATCATTCAATTGCAGATGGTCACAGCTGAATTCGTCTCATTTGACTCAGCTCTCAGATCCTTAAAAAATACATTTGACAAGGAATGTTAACAACTCTCTCAGTTAACAACTCTCTGTCTAGATGTTAGGGGCTTTCAAAGCTAAATATAAATATTCTAAAAACACCTGCGATAAGAAACAAAAAAAATAAAATAAAGTTAAAAAAAACACTTCAAATTTTATACATCATTTGCCGTGAACCTGAGCACATTTTAGCCAGCAAAATTATATAATATTCCAGTCTTCGGCGCCAGGACTCTTCTCTTGCAGTAGGAATATGGCTCATCTATTCTCTTGCAGTCATCTTTCTAATGAGCCATATCTTTGAAAATTCCTTTTTTTTTTCTTTTTTTTTTGAGAAACTGGGTTTGAGAATTTTGTAGCATTTCAATTTTAGTTTCAACACCACAGGCGTGTGCCCTTCTTCCTTTGCAATGAAATTTAGTTCATTGAATTGCCTATTCGGGCTTGTTTTCCATATAGCTCTGGTGTGCCAGATTTTGGATATTAAAAAAATAAAAGTTTTAATCATTCATGGAAAATATAGCACTGAACAAAAATTGAATGATGAGAGAATTTCGCTTTTTAAAAAAAAAAAAGTTTTAATCATTTGACTTATGCATGAAAAATCACTGAACACAAATTGAATGATGAACTCAGCTCTCAGATCCTTAAAAAATACATTTGACAAGGAACATCTATGGGTTACACAACTCTCTCAGTTAACTCTCTGCCTAGATGTTAGGGGCTTTCAAAGCCAAATATTCTAAAAACACCTGCGATAAGAAACAAAAAATAAATAAAGTTAACAAAAAGGACCTAAATGCATCAGCCTGATATAACAAGAAACAACAGCAATTACCTTCGTCAGCCTGATATTTGTTCTTGTCATCCCCAGCATACGCGAGTAAATTGTACTTAGGATTCCATTCCACACTGTTCATAGCGGCCCGACATGGTATCTGATGCACTGTTCGTCCAGTATGAACATTTGACTGTGCCACAGGGAGGCAATATTATTAATCCTTTTGTATGTCCCACTTTAGGTGAAAAGTTGGATACGTAGAATCCAAATATGACCCACTTAAGAAATTATTATTATGGACGACTAAGCTGTCTCTTCAGCTAAAAAGTTTAGTGGGGTAGTCTATGTTGCAAAGTAAAGCCTATGTATCAGCTAGATAGAAGGAGAAGCTTTTTAGCCATGCTAAGCTTACTAGACAATTCTTCTTTCATTGCAAAGGGAAAAGACACTTCTTAGAAAAAGAAAAGCTGGAAAAGTCACTCGAATACTTACTATATCAATAAACAAGTCTTCACTGGCAGAAGCAATATAATCTCCAGTGTAATTAAAGCTTATTGTGCGGACAGGCCACCTGAGAAAAGTATGAAAAGGTCAATCCCATGCCTACAGATGCAATAACTGAGTCCAAAATGATGGATAAACCCATGGGAAAACTCACTCAAGTTTTGTAAATGTTCGCACACACAGCATCTCCGATATCTCCCACAGGCTTACTAAGGAATCAGCACTTCCAACAGCAAAATATCTGTCACAGTTAGAACAATAATTGGGAGTTAGAAGAAATTAATCATGTTCTTTGTGAAATTAATCAACTCATGATCACTCACATACACAACGAATCCAAAAAGTCTACAATGCAGAAAGGAAAAGAAAATAATTAAGGATTCGTTTGGATAGAGCTTATTGCTAAAAATTGAAAACACTGTAGCAAAATAAATTTTAAATGTGAATAGTACTGCAGAATCCATTTTTAATAAAAAATTGTAAAAAAAGTACGTGAGCAGTGCGCGCACAGTGCATGAACAGTGCGCATACAGTAGCACACAGTACGCGCACAGTGCGCGCCTGCCCCTCTTGTCTCCCCGCAGCAGAACCAAAAAAGAAAAAAAAAAGGAAGCAAAACGCTTCAAAACACAAAACATGAAAAATTAAGCTAGATCCAAACGCTCTCTAAGGTGTAGTTTGGATCCAGCTTATTCAACCTGCGTTCACGTTTTGCTTCTTTCTTTTTTTTTCTTTTTTTTTTTTTGATTTTGCTGGGGGACAAAGTGGCAGGTGCGCACTGTGCGCGTACTGTGTGTGCACTGTTCACGTACGTTTTTAACAATTTTTTATTAAAAATGGGTCCCGCAGTACTATTCACACATTTAAAATTATTTTGTTACAGTGTTTTCAGTTTTCAGCAATAAGCTCTATCCAAACGGACCCTAAGTGTACAGAGGAGTTTAATAAGCAGACATGATTGGGTATCCACAGTAAACAGCTATTTTAACAAGTGAAACTCCCAAAAAAATATATAAGTGAGCTTTGAAGCACACCTTCCCACCGGATCAATTGCTATACAATAGCAACCAGCTGTATGAGCCACGAGGGTATCAAGTGGTCGCAGAGATGGGTATGCTAATACCTCAACAGTACCTGAACAGAAGAATATATAATCAAGAAATATTTAGACATTTTGCAGCACAGAGAAAAGGGACCACTCTCTTAGCTATCAAGCTTACCATTTCCAGTTGTCAAGAAGAACATCTCCCCTGTCATGTTCCACGCAATCTCATTCACCTGGAAAAAGAAGTGGACTACTCAAGTAGCAATTGATATATGAGATAAATTATCATAAATGGAATTCAAAGACATCACAGCAATTAGATAGTTGCATGTATATATACGGGATAGTTAACAGCTCTCCAGATAAGGTCAAATGTATTTACAACTATAGACCAGTCAGAATATTAAATTGGTGAGCTAAAATTAGATCTAATTTTTAATATACTCAACATTGTAAAGTAAAGTTGCACAATGATATAATTTTTATGGCTTCCACAAGGTAAAGTCAGGTAAACAGATTAATTATGCGGCTGAGAAATGAGATTGCTAATGTGAAAAGTGGTGTAAATCAAGTTGAAGCGTTATGTGGACTGAAGGCAAGGCCAAAAAGAGATATGGCCATAACCAGATCTGGATGGCGATGTTTATAGCAAAACATATTTCAGTGTGAAAACATATATATGGACATTCCTAGCTTTCAGTTAGACATGGCACCACACCAAATTCACCCCATCCCCCCGGTCCCCAACAGAAAAGGTATTGTAACATCAAGTTTGAAATAAATATTACCTCATAACTGAACTTGCGCTTATGAATTGGTTTAAATTTCCGAACATCCAGTATTGTTAATTCATCATCCTACAATCAGTGAGAGGATACAGTAAGAAACAGCAGCTAGATACTTTCCTAATATGCCTAAAGGAAGCAGTTAACATATCCATCCAAGACCTGCTTAAGACCCGATAGTCACACAGCAACAGAACTAATAATACTCAAATTTTCCCGAGTAGAAACTTTAACTGTTAGAACAATCACAAATCTGCAGAGGTCTTAGCACCTGAAACAGGACTGTAGAACATACCCTATTACCAACAGCTATGTGTGTACCATCAGGTTTGTAAGTGATGTTAATGTTCTCCCCACTGAGTTCTGTCTGCATTGAGCATTTTCCACCTGTAAAACTCAACATAAATAAATATTTGTTCTGAAAGCACTATAACAGTCATTGTTTTCAAGTTAGGTAGCCTTCCTTCAAGTAAACCATACGAGATTATCAAAGTCATCAGGACAAAGAAAATAACGATTGTTCACACAATTCAGATATCATGATATTCAATTAACTCTAACTTCAATCCTTCCTAAGGAGTGTTTAAAAATCATAAGCTATTTGCTAAGTAAAAGACATTTTTCACAATTCAAAATGCATCCCTTTCGATAAAATAGCCAGTGACTAGATGATAAGAACCAAAACCCAAAAAAAGACATCTTTTAAGAATTATGAAGACAACAGCAATGTAATCAGGAGAATTTAAAGGACTAGGAAGTTAAATTTTAGACAAGTTCAACAGAGATGCTTATGCTATAGAGCAGTAACTTACTTCGAGCATCCCACAAACGAACAGTCTTGTCACCTGATGCAGTAGCAATTAGATCGCCATGTTTGGGATCCCAACACAGCTGATCTACACTATCAGTGTGACCCTTCAATTCAATATCCTTAACCTTACCCTGTAAAAACCATATGGAGTCATCCCCATCATTATTTTGGTTATCATTAATAAATAATAAGCAAGTATTGCCATAGGTATGCCCGATTTCAAAGTTAAAACCTTCTTCCACATTTCTAAAGCCATGTCATTTAAAATCGTTCCCTTTCTTTTTAAAATATAGATGCGGAGTAGTGCTATATAGGTACTACAACTTTTACTACATGTACCTTACAAACCAATGTGTCACCAATCACATTAATTGTCACGTCAATTTATAAGCTTTATGTAGTAAAAGTTGTAGCACCTTTTAACATTTGAACCTGTAGCATCTATTCCATAATGGAAGCAGAACTCAATCTCAAGTACATTATTCAACGACAAGAGATCTTACTAATTTTAACCCACATATTAAAATTAGTTACATTTCTTTATGGGCAGAATATGACTATAAACAAAGTAGCAACATAGATATAAATCTAACAAAAAACAAAGTCTTGACCATGAAATACAGAAAACACAACACTTCAAAAGTTGCCCAATTGGAAAATAATTTTTTTTTTTTAAATTTATGGTAAATAAAATTCAAAGAAATCAAAATAAAAAGATTTTAAAAGAGGGGAGAAGTAGGAGTTCATACATGGCCGTGTGGCTCAATGTGCCAAAGTCGAGCGGTTTGATCGACGGAACCGGAAGCGAGCTTTGTGCCGGTGCAATTCCAAGCCACCGAATGCACCTGAAAAAATTTCATTCAAATCAAATCAAATCATCAATTCCTTCTTCTTCTTCTTCTTCTCTAGGGTTGCCCCAGTTAAAAAAAAAAAATTACAAAATCGGAAATTGAATATTAATGAAGAGAGAGAGAACCTTCTTCTTGTGACCTTGATACTCTCGGCTATGGAGGTTCTTGAATGGTACTGCTGTACTTGTTCCCTCCATCTCTTTCCCTTTCACTTTCTCTTGCGCCACTTCTTTCTTCACTCACTGAGACTCAGAGTTTTCAATTTCTAGCTCCACCGGGTTATTTTTGTCGGGTCACTTTAATATTGCTGGATACGATGGGTCGGGTCATAAGTTTTAACCCTTTTTTTTTTTTTTAAATTAAGTTAAATTTAATAGTTAAAATAAAAGAGGATGAGCCTTTAAAGCCAAATTATAATTTAACTTTTAAAGAAAACAAATATTTTACAAGCATGTATATATGACCATAAAACTGTGTTATAGTAACATTATGGCATGTAAGTTATGGTAAGTAAATCGACATGGAGAAAGCTTTAAATGTTGAGCCCATGTACCGTAGACGGCACCCATAGGCACTGATCTGGCAGAAAGTGAGGATGTTTGGTTTAAGTTAACTTGGTTGAAATGAGTTTGAGTTTGATAGAGAGGCTAAAGAGGTGGAGACCACCATTGTTAGTGGTGGTAGAGGTAATAAGTGTGAGAGACCATAGCCCTAGCCCACCAACTTTTTTTTTGTTGTTGGATCAAACCTGTACGAGTAACGAGTGTGTGTTTTTTTTTGTTTGGGGGGGGGGGGGGGGGACCATGTGTAGTGTCCCTCGTGGTGTCGATTTAATGGGTGACAATAGAGTGTTTTACAATAGAGTCTCCACTTATTTCGTTACGTCAATTTGAATATAGCTAGGGCATTACAAGGGTTTGGTCCAATATACAATCTAAGAAAAAATTTATATGGCTTTGGTTCTACTTACATTCTAAAAGTTGAAAAGTATACGTATAGGTGTTAATCTACGAATCATCGATTAAGTTTCTAAAGGTCCATTTGGTCAGGGGCAAAATGAAGAGGGGGAGAAGAGGGTGTTTGATTGGACGAGATGAGATGGGGGTAGAGGAGTTTTCTCTACGGACCCACCATTTAAGAGGAAAATGTTTTCTTTTTAATTGGAGAGAAAACTAGAGAAAAAAGTGAGGAGGGAGTAAGTTTGACGAGAAATTACCCATCTACTCTCCCCCTTTATTTACTAATGTTGTTGCTTCTTTTTTTCTTTTTCCTTTTTTGGTTTAGGAAATGTTATTGTTACGCTACCACCTCTTTATTTTTGTTTTGTTGTGTTTTGTAACTTTGTTTTTTGTTTTTTCTATTTTTCCTTTCTTCTTGTTTGTCCTTTTCCCAGTAGCGCACACATTTTGGCCCTGTTTTTTCATATCAAATACAATTTTTTTTTATTAATACTAGTTTTTTTTTTTTTTTTTTGCTAGATGTTTTATTAGTTTTGTTAGTTTGAAGTAATTAAAAACAATATTAAACTATTAAAATTTTTTTTTATGTACTAATTGCATGAGAGTAAATTTATACAAACAACAATTTCTATCCTCCAACTTTTCCACTCAACCAAAAAAATGAGTTTTTCATCTCTCCACATTGTCACTCTCTCAACCGAACACACGTAGGAAAAATTAAATCTTTTCTATCTATTCATTTTTCTATTCCCTTTCTATTTACTGTCCTCTCAACTAAACGGACCCTGAGTTTCAAGGTGGAAAGTAACTTTGCCCGATAAAACTAGTCTTCTAAACTATGGTGCCCAATAGTCATGTCACATAATCCAAGCAATCAACAAATTATATTGCTTGAAATAAATGGTTTTGTGTGCGCACTGGAAGCCTTAATTTTAGCATGTGATCATTGTACGGGCACCGACCCCCTAGGCCAGCCACCCTCAGGCCCACAAGGATAGCTGCCCGTACGAGCCACGCCCCAGGTCCGTTTAAATTTAGGCCCACAAGAACGACTACCCCCTCTTGGGCCCCGGCCCTGATCAGTACAAAGGGCTTCACCCCAAACCAACCTAGCATACAGCGGGCGCCCCAAAAAAAAGGGGGGCCAAAAGCGAAGCCATCATATACATGGTCGGCAGGAGCAAGCCGCGCATAGTCTGCGCCTGATGCCTGTGGTTTCGCTGGGTTCTGCCGATCAACTACCCAGGTCGCCATACCGTGCATTGCCGCCCACCCTGAAAGCTTTTCTGCCGAGAAACGAACGTGACAATGGAATCAAGTTCCGATGCCACCATTGTCCTCCTTACGCTCATTAATGCTCACCACTAAAAGAATGACATTGGACCTCTCCATCCACTAAACCAGAGGGTGGCCGTTGTGGCTATAAATAGGCGATGGGGTATCAGAAGCAGGGGGGGCTGGAAACACAAGGGGCAGTCTTACCCTATTTTAGCATGTGATCATAATAGATGAAGGTAAAATCATAATAGATGAACGGAAAATTAAAGCATGACAGTTGTGTGTACCATGCGATAATGCTTAAAAAACATGTTTAATGCTGAATTTAATAGGACCCTAGGATCTAGCATATGAGTTAGAAAATACCCTCTTAAGTCTTATCTTAATCTAAGTTTATCCCTTTTCATACCAAAAAAAAAAAAAAATCTCCAAAAGAAGCAGTAGAGTTGAAACTTGAGAGTACATATTTGTTGGCCAAAGTTAATGAGCGTTTCCACAAAAAAAGGCAAATATTAATTCACAAATGAGAAAAAGTATGGTGATAATGTCACAGAAATATTGAAATAATAAATAATTGTTTACATAAAAAAAAAAAAGGGAGTATTAGGGTGCGTTTTGATACTACTTATTTTGCTGAAAACTTTTTGTTAAAAACATCATAGCAAAATTTGTTTTTTTTTAAGCAAAACACTGTAGCAAAACCCATGGCTGCATTTTTCAATTATTGGTGGTTCGTGAACAGTATCTATGAGACCCATTAAAAAACACACACACACAAACTTGGGGAGCAACGTGTCATCTAAACGCACACTTATTATAATTTTTTTTTTTATAATCATTAATTTGGGGAAAATACAAATAAAAATCTATGAGGCAAGTGATCACTAGTTCACTACCCTTTGAAGTTGAACTGAGTTGTGGAAAATAAATAGATGCACACAATGTCAATGAGATGTTCGTGGGTCTGGACTGATCCAGTAGATGGCTATAGGTTTTGGTGTGAAAGTCCATCCAAAAGCCAATCTTTGAAGTTTATCTTCTCCATCTGTTCCAAATTTCAATAAACTCTTCAAATGTAATTCAAAAACGTAGTTATCTATCAAATCTCCTAAAGCAACATCTCAACCACTTAAATGTGTATAAGTTAAGATATTACCATACTACAATTGATTTGCAAGTTTTGCATGTACATACGTTTATCTCTTGCAATTTCACTAATTTATCCTTTTAGGAAAATGCTATCGAATGCATTTAGGGTATTGATTAACAATTTATTTAAAAAAAGTTTTTATAGGAAAAAAAGAAACAATTAATGTTTTGACAGCATTTTTCATTTTTCATAAAAGTGGTGTCAAATTTTTTTTAAAATAAATTGTTAAAAAATGCACTCGTTAACAGAACCCTTTATTTTATTATATATAGCAAAAGAAATCAAGATGATATTGCTTTGCTTTACAAATTATTTCGTGCACAAATTGACCAATGACCAGTTGACCGCCATAGTTGGTGTCGATTGCAAACAGGGCAGCACCAATCAGGGTTTTTAATAACGTCCAAAACTAATACTCTATCACTGAGAACGTGATTCTCTCCATTTTTGTCTATTTCATAGTTAATTATTTTATTTTTTAAAATAGTATATAGACTGTCTTTAAATTAGTAAAATTTAATTTGAACAATGAAATAGATCCGATCCAATCGAAATGGAGAGAATAATTTTTCTATGGTTGAAGGTGGTTATATTGAAAATTGAGAATCCCTATTTTCATTCTTGGCACAACCTTAAATAAGGTATTTGCTGGATTAAAAAAAAACTCTCTCACCTTGTTTTGTTTATATAATTTAGAAAATTCAATTAAAAAAAAAAGATAAACTGTATTTAATGTATTGCCTTTAAAATAAAAAAATTATCAAGTTTTAAAATTACTTATATTATTTCAAACTCAAATAAAATAAATGTAGAATGATGACTTTTCAATAGTAAAAAAAAATGTAGGAGTATTGATTTTTTGTGATTGCGGCTATTGAATTTTTTTTTTTTAAATGAATGATATTTTGGAAAACAAAATATGTAATAATAGACCAAAAAAAGGGGAAAGAGTAACGAAAAGAGAAAAGCTTAACTAATATACAGCAAATTGCCAACAAAAAAAAAGTACAATAAATCTAAGATGAAATGCTCATTAAGAAACAACTATATTGCGTGTATGCATCATTTAATACAATCCCCATCACAGGAAATGAACACGTAGTTGACTGCACTGTGTGACCTCAAACACTTGCACAGCTGCACAAGAGATAAGAATCAAACCAAGTGCATTGTCATTGGTTGGAAGTAGACCTCTTATACTTAAAATTAGCAAAAGAGCTCAAAAATAATAAAAATTTCATGAAGTAGTATATTTAGAGTTCTTGTTCATATGTATCTCAAGACAACGGTACCCCTTATATAGAATGATACGATGTTAAAATTATTCAACTACCGCGCACTCTTAGTGCGGTGTTCACTCTACAAGTCTCCAGGAAGGAGTTTTACTCACATATACACTTAAATTAGGCTAGAATAAAAATTATATCTTGTATAAAAAAAAATATTCGAAGTTATAGCTTTCTTGCTATTCAAATTGATTAGACATTCTCAAAAATAGTTTTTTAACGCAAACCTCGTGATTATTAAGATTAGAGAAATTATTTATTTTCAAGAGTCAACGCTTTAAGTTATCATGAAATAATCTCATACAAAGGCTACTTCAACTAGTTGGGAGGTTAGCTCAAATCATCATTTGGCCAAACTAACCTATAACGTTGAGCCGAGCTAGCCACATTATCTTCTCATCTATCGATCATTTTTATAATTCTACCTTTTTTATTTTTTAATCGTTGACAATCATATATGCTATTTTAATAAATATTAAATAAATAGCCTAAGGACGGGTTTGGATTGGGCTGAAATGTGCATGTCTTCGTTTCAGCCCCCTTTTTTTTCTTTTTGCTGGACACGCATTGTCACTGTGCATTTGTCATGAACAGTGATTTTAGGCCAATGAACATTAATTTTAGGCGTGAACAGTATTTTTACACATTAAAAATTTATTTTACTACAGTGTTTTTAGTTTTCAACTGTATCCAAACGGACCCTAATAATGTTTACCCAGCTAAATGGAGTTGAGATTTTAGTTTTTTATGAGTTGGAGAAACAATAATTTAAGAGTTTGAATTGTATTGATTTCATATGATACGCAATCCATTATTAAAGAGAAGAAAAATTGTTGTCCTTGGGGTTTGGAGTGGTGACAAAGCCAAATCCAATATAATTGTAAAAAGATTAGTGGTTGGTGTGGTAGCAGCATATAATGGTGGAATTAGTTAGGTACTTTGTTGTTACTCCTTATTATGAATATGTTCGTTCCTTAGTTCGGTTCTACCATAATTTATTTGTACAATGTTTTCTTGTCTACGTTATAAGCTTAGTTCCACATGCAACAAAACTTGTTCTTTCGTTTTGTTTTATCTTTTGGTCAAACCACAAAGTTGGTCTTCGGACAAAATTAAAGTAACCACCTTATTATTTTATATATTCTCAATTCCTTTTTTTTTTCCCCATAGAAGATTCAATATAATGCTGTGACTACAAGAAAGAATAATTTACTGGTTAAAAATACACTTATAATATCAATTTTATTTTCTCAAATTTCAATCATTACAACTCGATCTCTGAAAATTTTAAAATGTGTCAATTTAATTCTATTGTTTGTCCAACTTTAACTCAAATACCATATTCTCCCCTAAAATTAAAAAGGACATATCTCCCTTTATTAAAAATGATTAGAGGTAAGGTAATAAATTCAAAATCTACTATTAAAGTGTGTAAAACTTACCAACAAAAACAAAACAAAAAATGCTTCGGGACATTTTTCACTTTTATATATATCTGACATATAAAAAGAGTTTACGCGTTAGTTAAAAAGTTGTTGTGGTCGTTAATTTTAGTTTAAAAAACTTAATTGATTGAAATATTTTGTTGACAATTAAGAGACGGGACTAAAAACTTTAAAATGTATCAATTTAACCCTATTGTTTTTTATAGAAGAATTTAACCCTATTGTTTGTCAATGAGTTTTATCTCAAACAACATATTTTCACCTTAAAAAATGTGGGCACATAATCCCTCTTATTAAAAATGGTTAAAAGTAAAGTAATAAATTTGAAACCTACCAAGTGTGTAAAACTTACCGACAAAAACAAAAATGTTTCCCCCCTTTCCCCCCTTCCCCCTTCAAAAAGAAAAATTTGTTTCCAAAAATTTTAACCTTTGAATATGTGATAGATAAAAAGGGTTCATGTGATAGTTAAAAAGCTATCACAAACATTAATTTCAATTAACTCAATTAATACAAATCTTTTTTTTTTTTTGGGATGAGTACAAATCTTCTTTCAGCAAATAAGAGATACAAAAAAATTTATAATTATCAATTTACTTCTATCGTTTGTTAATAAAGTCTAACTCAAATAACATTAAAAAAAAAAAAAAACGTGTTTTTCACAATAAAAAAAAGGGGGACATATCCCCTTATAAAAAATTATTAAAGGTAAGGTAATAAATTTGAAACTTACCAACAATAACAAAAAATTTCTTTGTACATTTTTGCCTCTAAATATATGTGACAAATACAAATGGTTCATGTGTTAGTTAAGAAGTTGTCACAAATATTGATTTCAGTTAACTCAACTAAAACAAATCTTTTGTCGGCAAATAAGAGACACAAAAAATTTAAATTTATCAATTTACTTCTATCATTTGTCAATAAGCCCTATCTAAATAAATTTTTTCTTAAAAAAAAAATTCACTATTAAAATGGTCAAAGGTAAGATAATAAATTTGAAACCTACAAAACTTACCAACATACACAAAAATGTTTCCATACATTTTTACCTTTAAATATATGTGACAGATACAGATGGTTCACATGTTAGTTAAAAAGTTGTCACGAATGTTAATTTTAGTTAACTCAACTAATACAAATTTTTTGTTGGTGAATAAAAGACACAAAAAAAAAAAAATTAACAATTTATTTCTATTGTTTGTCAATAAACTCTAACTCAAATAACAATTTTATTTTAAACAAAACATGTTTTTCCTTATTAAAAAAAGAGAAATGATATATCTATAATATTTTTACAACTAGTAAACAATAAATCTTAGGTGGTAAGATGTTACCAGTTGTTATTGTTATGGCAAAAAAGTCATTTTAGTGTTAGATTCAAATTTAAACCAATAACAACTAACCACCTGTGATTTATTGTGAAAATATTGTAGACATAACATCTCTCATTAAAATAAGGAGACACATCCCTTTATAAAAAATGGTTAAAGGTAGGGTAATAAATTACCAACATAAACAAAAATGTTTCAGTACATTTTTCACCTTTAAATAAACGTGATAGATAAAAATGGTTCACATGTTAGTTAAAAAGTTGGTACAAATATTGGTTTTAGTTAACTCAACAAATAAAAAAATATTTGTCGGCAAATAAGAGACACGTGATAAAATCCCGTACAAAAAAGAAAAAAAGAAGCACATCAATAATTTCGCTCGAGAGTAAAGCGCAAAATCCATTTATCAAACCATAAATCCAAATTCTTGTATATATATTTTTATATATGGTATAAATGTATAACCATATAATAAAAATAAATAGAATTAAAAAATTATTAAAAGACTTTAAAGAGAGCATAATAATTAGTAAAGAGAAAGTAGTAGGGAAAAATAAATAAAATGCCAAAATAAAGTGTGGACCTAAAAAATAATAAAGGAGGAGCATTAAACACAAGAAAAAATGTTAGGGTAGTGAGAGAGAGAGAGAGAGAGAGAGCAATATAAATATGAACAAGGCACCGACGCATAGTCACACAGAGAGTCTGGTCGGGACCTTCCCCACCAGTCCACCAGAGAGCCACAACCACACCCACACCCACACCCACACGTACACCACAAGAACAAGACTCAGACTCATCAGAGTCGGTCAGAGTCAGAGACCCCTAAAAACCTCTCTTTTCCACAGCGTCTTTTACTGTTTACTTTAACTGTGTGTGAGTCTAGAAACCCCCGCCGGATCTGTGTTGTGATACCAACGAAGAAAATGGCGTCTTCTGTTGGCGGAGCAGCTAGTAGGTACATGGCGTACTCTCCGTCTCCTTCTGCTCCTCCTTCTCCTCACCTCTCCGGCCTCCGTTCCGCCGCTGCCGCCGCCGCCGCCGCCGCTTCCTCCACCGCTGCTCTCCTCGACCAAGAAAAGTACCGCTTTACCACTCCCTCGATCTCACTCTCTGTTTGACTTCTCGGCCCGATCGTTTTTTTTTTTTTTTTGAGATTTACTGTGAATTACTTCTACTTCGATTTTTAGCTTAAGTGCTTAGTTAGCTTTGGTTCTTATGAATCGGATTTCGTTTTTTTTTTTTTTTACATGTGATCTAAATCGGAATTTGAGTGCTCTTTGCTTAGTTTCACTAATTGAGATTTACTTTGAATTGGTTAATAGGTTGAGTAGCTTAATTTTTTTACTTTAATTAACCAAAAAATTGGTTCATATACTTCAGATTTCGGTTTCTATTTGATCTAAATCGGATCTGATTGTGTTTGTGAAGTTAATCTGTGCTTACATTATTGATTTTTGTCTTTGTCTCTCAATAATTGCGATTTACTGTAAATTAGTTATTATAGTTTGATTAGCTTAGTTTCTTTCTTTAAACAACAAAAAAAGTGGTTTCATTTGGATCAGATTTCGGTTTTTATTTGATCTAAATCAGATCGATTTTTGTTTGTTTGTTTGTGAAGTCAATTTAAGCTTACATTATTGATTTTTTGTATTTATTGTACTCCTTGCTTAGTTTCACTAACTGTGAATTAGTTAAAGCTTGGTTAGTTTTTTTATTTTTATTTTTATAAAGTGTTTATAAATGGTTTTCTATTAATTGTTGTGATTCAAGTTTTGGTTTTTGTTTGATCTGCATCAGATTGATTCTATTAATTGTTTTATATTTTTCTTATTTTGCGTGCGAAGTCTACGGCATGATGTCAGTTTATTTATTGGTACATTATTGTGCCATGACATTGATGCATCTGTGTGAATTCTGATCTGTAATTTGATGTTTGACTTTGACTGGTTTTGGATTTTTCAATGATAGGTATCTCGCTGAGTTATTAGCGGAGCGTCACAAGCTTAGTCCATTTATGCCCGTGCTTCCCAATTGCTATCGGTTGATAAACCAAGGTAAGTTTTGCATTTACAAATCACTGTAGCTTAATATGTATCTTGCCATATCTGGTTATGTGTGATATAAATGGAAGCAAAATATTATTCAGCGTGTAAAAGAGTAGAATTGATGACTAGGAGTTCAACTAATTGACAACACACTTTTGAGTTATGTCTAATCATAGATCAACGACTTACCAATTGAGACAACATAACTAATTTTAACGAACTTTTAAAGCACACATAAATGGTGTAGATGGTGAAGCATGGCCAGATCGGCCCCCCTTGTTGGATTGATGCGTAACCTATTTATGGACTAAAAGTTGTAGAAATCAGTAGTATTATAAATCAACCAACATAAATGACTAGCTTCGTCCTAGAGATAAATGGTTAAAACCAAAATTCCCAATTTTCATTTTCTCTTTATTCACGTGTGTTCGGGATAGATGAATGGCTAGTCATAAATTAGCAGAATTTCAAGTTATTGATTGGTGATTTTATTTTAGTGTTATGCTGGCATATGGCAGTTAGAGGGTCGTGACATGCATCAATCAACTTTGTCTTATTGATCTGTAAAGGTAGGCTACTTCATTTGTATACTATTAGGAAGTCATGCCACCTTCGTTGATAGCCTCATTTAAATGGTTAGAAATTAACTCTCTTGATTCAGATCATAGTATTCCTTCCTTTTAGTTGTCTGTGGACCCGCAAGCAGTTAGCATGGGTGGATATAAGTAGTTCACTTCTTATCTCTTACTCTACAATATGTGGGTGTATGCCATAATGAAGACTATGAAGATTAATTTATTGATTAATTTAAGGCTCAAAGGGTTATTTTTATGAATTATGCTTAGTATTAGGTATCTAATAGGACCAAGTAGAGGAACTGCTGTGATTTATGGCTTTGTAGTGTATATGGGCAAAAGAAATCCAAATTAGGGTGATTTGAGATTCATTGTATAAGTAATTCACTTTTACGCTAATAAAAAAACAAAGGTTAAGAAGATTTATGATATGATATATGTGATTAAAGTATTTAACTAATATGAGGCGTTCCTTCCTTTCGGAACTGCTGTGATTTATGGCTTTGTAGTCTATGGGCAAAAGAAATCCAAATTAGGGTGATTTGAGATTCATTGTATAACTAATTCACTTTTATGCTAATAAAAAAACAAAGGTTAAGAAGATTTACGATATTATATATGTGATTAAAGTATTTAACTAATACGAGGCGTTCCTTCCTTTCAAATCTGTAGTAATAAGCTCAATACGAGAAAATGGGGATAGGCTGATGACTTTTAGTTCAAATGGCACCTCTCTGATGTGGCTCTGGTTTGACAATGGAGGTTTATGAATCCTTCTACTTCAAATTACATTATAATTACATAAGATGTTAATGGGAATAAATTTGAGTATCAGTCTCTGCAATTGTCATTAGATGCAAAATTACTATCTTGTGCCTGGTTAGGGGTACTTTAGAATTTGTGGAAAATTAGTACGTATCCACCAACATCTTTGAGGAATTAAGAATTCATTTTCTCCCTTAGTGGGACGATAGAGTTGAATTGGTATTAGGTTAAGGTTGAAAAATTCAATTGCACAGTTCAAAGTTATTTCCCCTTGTCTGGGTTACCCCAACTTCAAAAAAGTATATAAGCTGAGAATATTTGTTAACTAACTGCCTAGCAGCATGGAGGAGGGGCTATTGTGCACACTGGGATGGTAGTCTGGACTTAAAACCTAGTAATTGTTGTGAAATCTATTTAGAAATTTACCCAAAAAAAAAATCTGTATAGTTTGTGATACAAGATTCAAGAGAGCACTTTAGGTTGGTCTTTAAAGCCTTGTTCCAAAAAAAAAAACAAAAAAGCCTAGTGCACGTTGAGGTCTGAGTAATTTGGTTTCCTGTGGGTCATGATCTTGGCTGGTGAGTGGTTGGGGATATTTCTCTAACAACTGTATGGTCTGTTGGAAACTGTAGCTGAAATATTTGTTTTCTATGTTCAACTGCTAGGGACTCCATTATGGCAGTTAGATCATATTTAGCTTGGGATTCCACCTTTCCAGGCTTAGGGATGATCATGGTAGCAATTTCAGTGGATATGTATTCTTTTGGGGTTTTCTTCACCTGTATGACTATGGATTCACATGTATGAGTCGTGACTTCTATAGTTTATGCAGTCTAATCTCTAAAATAGTTTTTGCAGATGCCTGACAACGTTCATTTATATCACCAATGAGTTCTTGCTCAAATGACACATTTTACCTATAAGACAAGGTTGGAGGGTGAGGCATGGGTGAGGCATGTGTCTGTGTAACTTACCAATCAAAAGACAATGCTCATTTATATCTGACTTTGCTTTAGTATAACAAGATGTATTAAACTTCATTTTCCTTCTTATTCTTAGAGTGCATTCTTTATAAGATTAAATTTATTTCATGGGGAAAAGCATTAATTTTAACTGACTTAGAAAAATCCGTGTTGTCTGTCCATTTTGTGGTGACTGCTAACTTTTTAACAAATGCTGACTGGTACATCTTATTCTTGAAAATTGACATTTTTGGAGCAGAAATATTGCGTGTAACCACACTGTTGGGGAATGCATCAGTTTTAGGTCAAAGTGGGCTTGAACATGCTAGCCCCCTGGCTTCTGGAGGAATATTTTCGAATGGAGGTGCCGATGTGAACGGATGGGCATCACGGTTCCAATCAGAAGTACGGATACTAACCATTAACATAACCTTTTTTTCCATCTAATTTTACTGTTTTTGTAGAAGTATTACTGACACGATCTTTTCATTTCGTACTGACTTATGACATTTATTTGAGTGCTTGTAGATTATGCCACTTTTTGACAGGTGGTTGAAGCTAACATCCTCAAGCAATGTAAAATAGATTTTAGCTTACCATCCTGTTCCAGAAACCTAATAAGATGGTTCTCCATCTCTTTCTTATCTTGTTGTGCAGACACTCCTATACATGAAATATTTGTTAATTTCACTTCTGATGTTAGACTGCAGTTCCTGCTAGTATGGATGTCCTATATGCAGAGCATTGAGCAAGACATTTCCTATTTATATGAGTTATGGGACTCTGGGAATCGTAAATTTCTCCTGTAGAAAGCTGACTGCTGACCATTCAGTTAATGAATATTGTTTTTCAGTTTTCCTTATGAGGGTGCTATCTTCTGATATTAATTGACTGTTTTGGGGATTCAAGATTTTACTGACCTAAAGCGTTGCTGAAACAGCTGGTCTATCTGACTTTATCTGATGCAAGAAACTGCAACTGTTGAGGCTCCTATTAGTTGTTGAATATGAACATTTAATTCCCATGCTCTATACTTTTAGATTTAGAGCCCTTGAAAAGTTCATGGTTTTATCTGATATAATTGAATATTAGCACATGTTTTAGTTGTTCTATTGCTAATTTGGTTATAGCATTGTTATTAGTCCTTTGTGTGGTTTTTGGTTTTAAAATATTTTCTTAGAGCTGCTGCCAAGACATTTTACATATTTATACTCTTATGCATGGCATGTGAAGCAGGACAGATCTATTTATCTATTACTAAGTTTTAATGAATCCGGAATAATAATGTGCAGATTTCGGGTTTGATACAGCCTTCATCAGCACAAAACTGGCTGAGTTCTCAATGCAGCTCATCTGGTCTTATTGTCAAAAGAACCCTCAGAGTGGATATCCCTGTTGAAAAATATCCTAATGTTCGTATAGACCTTCTCTCTCCTGTGTGCTTGCTCATGATTTTTCTTTCAGTGGTATTTGATGTTGATTTTTTTTTACAGTATAACTTTGTTGGGCGTCTCCTTGGTCCTAGGGGGAACTCTCTCAAGAGAGTGGAATTAAGTACGGAGTGTCGTGTTCTGATCAGAGGCCGTGGTAGCATTAAGGATCCAACTAGGGTAATAATGAGAGTCTCTTCTACTGATGATTGTGTTCACTGAAACTTATATTTTCACCAGTAAATGAGGAACTCTTTAAAGTGTTTCATATCATATATCTAGTAAAGTCTGGATGGATGAAGTGAATCGGATTGGAATAATCTCAAGAATAAGTTCCATGAGAAATTTGGAAATTGCACAAGTGCCGTTTCTATTTTTCTACACTTTATGCTGGAAACTTGGTGATTATTTATGAATGTGCATTTTTCCAATCTGTATATAAATACACATATATAGACATCGAGCTTTGGCACCAGTAGCTAAGAATAGGGTGGAGAGTGAGATCATGATTTTTAGACTTCTAAACCCCATGGACACGCACACATTGCATTGCACAAAATAGAATTTATATAATGCCTTGCATTACACAAAGTGTGCAGTTGAACTATCTTGGATGCAGCAATGTTCAATATGAATTTATTAACCCACAATGTTCAATAAGATTTGGGGTAACTTTTGACAACTTTTTGATAATTTTTTTTAATCTTTTTTGGTAATTTTTTGACGACTTTTTTTCTGTTTTTTAAATGAGACTCAAAAAGAGAAATCTTAACAAGCACCGCATGGTGCTTGTTAACATTTCCCTTCATTTTTCACCTTCCCTTTCTCAAAGCCTCTTGTCACTGCATATAGGAGAAAACTGTTGGGACACTTCTCTGCTATATGAGGCCTTTTTCCACAGAGGCTTCTATTTTTTAGTGCCTGTTTGTAATGGCTTATTAGTTAGCTTTTTGGGGTACAGCCTTTTAAAGCATCGTTTTTTTTTTCCTAGGTGTACTTTATTAAAAACCCCACTTATTAGAAGGGGCTTCACTTTAAAAACTAAGCTGCCCAAATAAACTAACCTAAATGGACACATATAATTGCTACAGTGCTTGTTTTTTGTGGCACTTGACAATATGGAAAGTGAAATTACAATTTATCATCTTACATTTCATCTATGCATAGTTGCAATTAATTTCTTTGCAGAAAACTGCCTATCCAAAAAGCGTAGGTGCTTTTTAAATAACTTGCTTTTGATTCACTCTAATAGCCATAGCGTTACCCTTTCAAATATCATTTGGTGGCACACTTGCCCATTTTTTTGATCAATCTCTAGCAATATATCTGCTTGAGCTTAGGCTGTTAATGCTGTGTCACCACTTGAGATCTGATTCCTGCTTTTTACGTGTATTGTGAGAATATCAAAATATTGATTGCTGTGTTGCTTCTGTTTTAAAGGAAGAGATGATGAGGGGAAAACCAGGGTATGAGCATTTGAATGAACCTCTCCATATTTTAGTTGAGGCAGAACTGCCAGTTGAAATAATCGATGCCCGACTAATGCAAGCACGGGAGATACTTGAAGATTTACTGAAGCCTGTGGTAAGTTTTCCTTCTGCTCCTCTTGTAAATCCTATTCATTTGTGTTGAAATTAATTTTGCCTTATTTGGATTAATCTGGGCTTACATAGTTCTTTCTATTTTCCTTATTTAGGATGAAACTCATGATTTCTACAAGAAACAGCAGCTACGAGAGCTAGCAATGATCAATGGTACACTTCGTGAGGAGGGTTCTCCTATGGCTGGTTCAGTTTCCCCCTTCCACAACAGCCTTGGTATGAAGAGGGCGAAGACCAGGGGCTAATGAATCCCCATTTTTAAAAGGCTTTTGGAGCTAGTGTGTTAGTTTCTGCAAGTAAACAGCAATTCGCATGCTGTAGGTGTTGCCGTCCCAGCCAATGCCTCCAACTGCCATCGGGGCACTGGCACTACTGTGTGCCAGTTCTAATTTGTCTCTATATCAAGTGTGTTTCTCTTCTGTTAGGTGGAGGCTTAGACACAGTGTTACTTAGTAAAGGACTACATTAAGTATCGGGTTTATGCTTGTGTGTGTTGCGTTTAGGTTGTTTGGTTGGGGCATTTCCCCTCCAAAGCTGTCTTTATGTTATTAGGTTATAATATAAGTTTGTGATGGCGATTTTGTTTATGGTGATGGGGGATATCTATTGGGGAAGTGAAGGTATGGTTTGCATACAAGTGGGGCAAAAAAACAATGATCTATCCTGTTGCGTGTGGTCTGGGTTGGAATGTTTTTGTATTTATCTAGTGCTTAGATTTGATTATAAAGCATTTTTTGATATCTGCTATAGCTTTTCCTCCATTTTAATGCATTCTTGCTGCATCAACTCTTTGAGAATTGTCAGACCGCAGCGATGCATTGTTGTTTCTTGCTTGTTTAATGAATGTCTTAAAGAGTCTAATTTATGGAATTAGATGCATTATTAGGTGTTAGTTATACAAGGATAAAGTGTTTAGTTTGCAACGAAGTTTAACTGGTGATCATACTCTCTTTTGGCTGGTACCTGATAGTTTCGAGAAACAACTATTGGACCTTTTTAGCCCCAATTGTCAGTCGGGGTTTGGCTTTTGGTCCAGGGCAAGGGGCAAGGTATGGGATCCACAGCCAGTGATCCCATTATGTCATCCCAACAAGACTTGTCACATTATTTACTATTTGTGGTCCAATACTTTCTCCTTGAGTTGTCACATTATCTACTATTCAAAGATGCTTTAGATGCCAAAATTTTTGTCGGGGATTTTACCAACTCTCCAGAATATGTTATAAGTTAGGGCCTACACAATAATTGGTGTGAAGTCTCAAATAAGCAAAGACCATAGATTTGAATGTCAAAACAGAGAACTTGATTGTGTTATTAGAAACGTTTTGTTTAACTTAATTAATTTTTGAGATTTTCTAAGCGAAAAAGAAACAAATAGTGTATTAAAAGCGGTTTGTTTACTTTAGCGATATAGCATCCTTATATACGAAGAAAATTACTGTAGTATATTGTAATGAAAAAGAAACGCCTTAAGAGCATCCACGTCTCCATGGCTCTGAAGCGACGAGGCGATAGGGTTTTGGGTCTCGACAACTTCAATGGTTCTTGAATGGGTCTTGACGGGGTTTCTTTCCTATCACATCGTCTTCTCTAATTTGGTGGTGCTAGTAATGAAGATGAAGAGATCGTCGAATCGGAGCTAAAATCTTAAGATTTGTGGAAGTGCAGGTGTGGGCCTGTGGTGGAGCTAAAATCTTTAGATTTGTCACAGTCATTCATGGTGGTTTGTGTGGTGGTGGTGGTGGTGGAGGTGGGAGGATATGAGAAAATTTTGTTTAATTTGTCTTAAATCTGAATTGTTTGGTTTGTGAGAAAATCTAGGATGTTGTTTGGATGTTTTGTGGCTATTTTATTATGAAATGGAGGATTGTAATTATTGTTCGGTTCATGAGAAAGTGAGAGAGAGGCAGATTGGGCCTGTGAGAGAGAGGTAGTGAGGGAGAGATGGGTTTCGGATTGGGTCTGTGAGAGAGACAGAGGCGGTGAGGGAGAGAATAATAAAAAAATTGTAAAAGAATAAATATTTTATTGAATAAATGTGTAGAATAGATAAACTGATGTGAGTGTTTTGTAAAAGTGAGTGTGTAAAATTGAAAAAAGTAAGTTTTTTCTTGCAAAATAGAAGGAAATTTTGCATCAACTGATACGAGCAACTTATCGTATCTAAGAAGATACAAAAATTTCACGGATGATTAACCGATGCTGCCATTTTTCCAACATTCTTCTGTAATTTTGACAATGGTTGGTGATTTTTAAAATTTTATAGTAGCAATTTCATGGAACTTTTAGAAATTTATTTGATGAAAAAATATTAAAGATTGTTTGCTCACTTGATTAATATCAGATTTAAAGAATATAAATGAATGTGATAAAAACAAAAATCCTTACCTGCTAAGTCAAT
This sequence comes from Castanopsis chinensis, assembly GCA_032878915.1. NCBI lineage: Eukaryota > Viridiplantae > Streptophyta > Magnoliopsida > Fagales > Fagaceae > Castanopsis > Castanopsis chinensis. Next base: position 1,044,565 of record JAVQMG010000026.1, on the reverse strand, counting down.
GCATGAACATGTATTGTAGGGGGAAAAACAATGTGCTACTTTATAAATGGTGAAGCACATTGGTCAGTAAGTAAATTGTGCTATAACTTATAAGAGGGGTTTGTATAAAAAAAAAAAAAAAAAACTAGAGGCGGCAAATCCACTGTGTGACTCACCGCCCCCCCCCCCCCCCTCCAAAAAAAAAAAAAAATTTCTGGTCACAATATTCAAAAAAAAAATAAATAAATAAAACTTCCATTCACTAGCTCTCCTTCATGCATGAATGCAGGAAAACGTTTCAAATTCATTCTGAAGCAGATAACAGTTGCATGGAGTTCTATTCCTGACTATATACAATCCAAATTCAAGGAAGGAATGGAGATTTAATTATACATGTTTTATGTTTATATCAACATGGTAATTATTGGAAAAACAAACATGAAGGAACTTTGAAAGCCTGAGAAGCTTCAATACCAAGCATCATAATCAGCAATGTCTGGAGAGACTCAAAGATATTGATTAATTCAGACCTTCTCTCCACCTTCTTCCTCGTCCTCATTGTCATCAATTCCAACCCAACCAGTGAATGCAAAAAGAAATTCTTTGAAGTTCACCATTCCATTTTTATCCCAATCCATCTCTTCTGCAAAAGTAAAACAAACTCATTGACTTAAATTAATCATGAAGGTCATTAGTTTGCATCTGAGTGGCTAAATCACATCCAGTGAATGCATAGTAGGTTCATACATGCTTCAAAACACGTTTAACCTCTAATCACTCGATGGGAAATCCAAATTTATATGGATGCAACGCATCATTATTAACATAAAATGTCAGACTCAAGAACATTCAGGTTCAGCTGCTCATTGAACTGAGAGTTTCTCTATGAAAATCATCTACATTCAGCATTACTACAAATAGATCAAGACAACAGGTGGACATTAGTGTTGAAAAATATTGCGTGCTAGCTAAGGTAAACCCAAAGAAGCCTATACGCCATCTTCATTAATATAGATATCTATGAGACCTACGGAATTAAGATTTCCACGCAATACACATCAATATGAAGCCAATTTCGAAATTCTTTAAAAAGAAAAAAACACTTATACAATCAAGTTTGACCATCAAATGTGGCACCACAAAATCATCTGTTAGTGATGCAGGTTTTCTTCATGTAAAATGCTTGCACATTAGCATGCCTTATAACATATTAAGCATATGAATCTCTTACTTCGTGTGTACAAATTTAGGCAGAGAGAGAGAGAGAGTACCAAATCTTTTCATGGCTATTTGTCCAGAACCTTCCCCTGACGTAGTTTCATTAATGGCTTGGGCCATCTCACTCTTACTGACATAACCATCCTTGTTCTTGTCCAAGAAGACGAATGCATCTACCAATGTTTCAAATGTGGCCTCCAGATCGGGCATTCCCACCCGTGCTTTCTAGCAATGTCAAGGAATACAAAAAGAAGAAGGGGAGGAAAACATTTATTTCCTCATGATGGCAAGATGATAATCTTAAAATCCGCTCCTTTTACATGACTCACATTTTTCAATCATCACTCAACTGACACATAGCATTGATTTGAGTTTTCAAGGAGAATATCAAGATAAAGTCACTCTACAGACAGTCTTTGGTGATCCTTCAAAATTGGTGGAAGGATTAAATGTCTCCAAAAGCCCACCCCAAAAAGAACACTTTAACCTCCAAGGTAATTAGGAACTTATAAGCACATTTTCTTAGCAAAAAATATGTCTTTTATAAAGACGGAACCAACTAGAACAAATATGCATGTATGTTACTTCACCAGGAGAATGATATAGGCATACTGCAGAAAAATTCAGGACATCACATTGATATGTTATCTGTACGACTATAATGTAGTCATAGGAAACAGGGAAACTGTATGTACCTGCTAATAGAATAATATAGTACAATAACAACAACCTAGCTTTAGTCCCAGAATTTTGGGGTTGGGCATGGATCCCAACGGGCTAATCAAGGTTGGCCATATGTATTCTTTTCCATTGTTCTATTCTATCTAAAGTTATACACTGTTATCTCCTCAATTTACATGTTTTTTCACTGTTTCTACAAATGCAAAAAATATAGTAACCTCAGGAAATAATTTAAGCTATCAAAAAGGCATAAGGCATATGAAATATGACAACCTTCTCTAAATGAGAGAAGATATTAGGCTTTATCTGCCAAACATCTGTTATTTATAGGCTTCATGTTTCATCTGTGTAAAAGGAAACTTAAAAGAGACTGAGCAGATAAAAGATTTCAGGATACAGCATGAAGGGTAGCCGCATCATCTTTGAGAAGATAGACAAGACAGAGAAGTACAATGAACTCATTGAAATCTATTCCCTTGTCCTCATTAATATCACATGCCTGAAAGAGATCATTGATTTCCTCTTCTGTACATGAAATTTCCAGCTTATGGAAACTTTTTTTCAACTCCTCATAATCAATTGCACCATTTGAATCCTCATCTACAATTAAAATAATGAAAACACATCTCTAAGTAGCTATTAAATAAATAACATAACATAAATACACATATAAGAGTAACATGTGTGCGCACGTGAGCAAATCATACAAAAAAACAAGAAAGGCATTCTTCATAGCAGTTATAAGGGGAAAAAATGTAGGAGTAGATGGCTTTGCGTGATGCTGTGTATGTTTTCAGAAAAAGTTAACACTTGCACCATCAGGATATAGGGGCTATCAAATGAATTTAAGTTTCATTAGTAGAAAATAAATACATATTTCTACAAAGTAGTTTTCTCCGGTAAAACTCAAAAAGAATGATCCCCAACCCTAAAAAGAGTCTGATGTAAGATGGTCAGTTATATATGGTTATTTTATAAGATGTTTCATTCAGCCTGTAACATATTACATATCTATCCAAACAAGACATTTATGCATAACTTTTTATTTCATTGATACAGTTTGACAACATTTACTTTACGGTCATGAATTTTGGGTTGCAAATAGAAATTATCTACTGCTAATGTTCAGCAAGCAAATGAACTGAAGTTTACCTACCAAATTCCTTAAAAATAGCTTTGCAATTTCTTAAGCTCTCATCAATTTTTGGGAATTTCAAGATTATGCTGTTGAATGACTTCATGGAAGTTCCAGCAGCCGCCCTACGCTTCATAGCTTCAACCGTTTTGGCTTCAAGCTTTGTTTCAGGTATTGAGACCTGTTTTGGTGATTCACTCTTTCCCACTTTATTTCCCATTGTCAGCTAACTAGACCAAATGGGATGCAGGAAACAAGCTAAAAGTATGTGCCACTGCCTACCCACGCCAGGAAAAACAAAAGTGAGAAAATATTTGGGTGATTGCAGCACAAGACGAATCAATTGTGAAACATACAGATAAATTAATTCAGTCTATAAAGTAAACATATTAATAATTGTTCAAACAGATGAACCAAATATCCAACAAATGGCAAGATTCACAAGCACTGGTATGATCCCAAACTCATTAGATTGTGTTCACTGCCAAATTCATATATTTCGTTTAATTGCTTCTGAAACACACATATTTACCAACTATAAGACATGGCAATATGTGAATGGACAGTGAATCTTATAGATGTTGCAATACAACAGAGTACATTTTACATCCTGATGATATGGCTCTACTAGTTGATTGATCTTTATCTTCGTTGACTAACCAATGAATTTGAAACACAACCCTCCACACTGAAATCCTTGTTGATGTAGGAAAGCCTAAATTAGCTTTAATATGAGGACATGCAGGGAAAGAAAAAATTTCCAACAGTAAAGCTCACCTCACACAATTCATAGACTTGTCATAACAATGGTTTGGCAATTCCAATGCTTGAAAGTTCCAAAATTGAAAAAGAGATAAACAAAAAATAAAATGCATAAGAAAGAAAGAGACATAAAGTGTAGCAAGCCAAATAACCAAGTACCTTTCCAGCTCCTCTTACAGATAATAAGATCAGAAGCAGCAACAGGAATCAAGAACCCAAAAATATGTCACTATAGAACTGGCTTCTCTTACAACCTGTTAGAAAAATGAAAGCACTCCAACCAAACAAAGAGAACAGAAAAGGACCCAGAAGAGAAAAAGACACAAAGAAGCAGAAACAAGTGGTGCAGTTTGTTGAAAAGCTAGTTTCTACACAAGGAGGTTGCAAAGCTTTGGGAGACAAAGTTGAGGATATGAGAATTGGGGAGGTTGGTTTGTTAACTCAGTTTGAAGGGGGACCCTTTCATGTCTCATTGGAGTTTTGAATCTTTTGATCCAATATTTGTGCTCCACCCACCACGTATTGCCGTGCTTCACCATTTAATTAAGGCGCTCTGTCATATTTACAACCTTCGCTGACTTTTCATACATGTACAAAAACAGAGCAGATCAACAATTTTTTTTTGCTAAACAGCAGATAAACAGAAATAAATAATAAAAAAAAAGTTCAGAATATAGAATAAAGATTTGTTTTTTGGGTATTGAAAATTGAAGAATGAAAGTAATTTTTAATGAGATTGTGAGGTCCAACTTCTCATGCATTAGTCTAGATATTGAAGCAACAATTATTTATTAGTGTGGCAACACTTTGATGCAAGTTCATGCACACCAAAATGTTATCTTTATTTAATGATTATCAAATTTAATTATGTAATTCATTAGTTTATGCAATCATATGGTTAAATATAGCAAGGAATATAAAATAGAGTACTTAAGAATTATACCCAAAATTTGTTTTTTGATTAAAAAAAAATGGGTCAAAGAAAGTTGCAAGTTACAAAGATATAATTGAAAATTTTCTAAAAAGTGTATATAAGGTAGTTCATTAAAATACCTCACCAAAAATAGCAAATAAAATTGGCTCATGATGTATTGATCATTGTTGCATGGCTGTCACAAATCACAATTGAAAGCATATATAATGTCTAAGATAAGCTTACCCTGCCATTTATTTATTTATTTATTTTATGGAATACTCTGCCATTTTTTGTTGACCGTGATATGTGATATCAATGGCTCAGATAATGCCTATTTTTTTTTTTTACAAATATAATGCCTAATTTTTTATTATCTAATTACAATGTGTAATTGTGGGAGTAATCATGGAATATGGGACATGTTAATGATTTATTTACTCCCACTATAACTAGATAGGTCCCCATATATACATGGTATTCCTTGTGTATTCATCTTTGTCCACCAGATATTTTTATTTCTCAAGTGGACAAATTGCTAACTTGACCCAACTGTGTTAAACATTCCAATCTTATCTCAAAGTTTCAACACACTTCTGATTTCATGGGCTTCATTGGTTTTCCTTTTCCAATAAAGTGAATGTGACTTCCACCCTAATTATGCTTTGGTATATTCATTTCATATTAACAGTGATTTTTAATTAGGCCAAACTACAAATTTGATCCATAGATATTTGTGAATTTGTTCCATAGATATTTGTGATAGTTTCATTTTCATCTTTACATATTATATTGTGTCAATTTTGTTTTGACTTTCAAAATCAAATCTTTGAACTTTGATTTTAAAAGTTAAAAGATGAAATGACACGACTAATATTTGAGGAATGAAATTAACACAGTGAAATATATCTATATAAAATTGAAATTATCCCGTTATTAAAATACCAAAAATGTATTTTCACATTTTTCTTGATAACCTTGGAACTAGGCCTAAAGTTTCTAATTCTCAATGGGACAAAAAAGCTGTCTTGGGACTCAAAACGATCTTTTCACAGTTCACATTTTTTATAATAATAATAATAATAATAATAATAATAATAATTTGAACTCTTCTGATATATAAGAAACTTGCTTAGGTTCTCTCTGTTCCTTTCTTTCATTAGTTTAAAAAACTGCAAAGGAAAGAAATTTGAACTCTTCTGATATATAAGAAATTTGCTATAAAAACACCTTTGATCCGACGGTTTTTAAAGTCTTTATATCTAACATCTTCATGAGAAAACAAATCTAGAATCTTGATATCCACCCCAAGGACTCCAAGCATCTAGAATCTGCCGATTTGGGGTTTGGTTTTTTTTTTTTTTTTTTTGGTTTCTGGTTTCTTTTATAAATAACCTTTTTAAAAAAATTAAGAAATAAAATTTAAAATTAGTCCAAAACGATGTCGTTTTGAGGTGTTAACGGAGGCAATGGATGGCTATTTAACGAATGACTGAATTGACGAGTTTTAAAAGTTAGAGAATTAAAATAGCCAAATGCAAACTTAGAGGATTGAAATAAAGAGTGATGAAACTAAGAAAATAAATTTTGCATTTTTTTCTAATAATAATAATAATAATTTAATAGTTACAATAGGAGAAAAAAGATTTGAATCCTAGATGTTACTAGAAGGTGCCAACTAATTGAACTATAAGACTCTCAGCTACAGTTTACAGTATTAATTGACTAATGAAAGATCCACTTGATTTAACTTTTACAAATGTTTAAAACTTAGGAAAGAAGCAAATCAATGTGTCACAACTTATGTGTAAGAGAGGGAGAATGTGCCAAAGAGAACTTATACCTGCCAAAGTTTTATAATTGTGGAGGAAAAAAAGTGACTGATGGATAAAATAAAGTTGGTCTATTATGTCTTTTCAAAAAAAAAAAAAGTTGGCCCATTATGTTCAACTCTTTTACACGTACCTGACTAAAAAAGAAGAAAAGGAAAAAATAACAATGGCATAAAGATGTAGGAAGGTTCCTTTTATGTGCCGGGTAACCCTCTTCTTCTATTTTAATTTGCATGAAAAAAAAAAAAAAAGTGATTACTAATTTAACATAAAGACAGGTTGCAAATTTCGCTAAAAAGTCATTACAACTTTTAAAAGAAATGAAATAATAAAACATTTAAACACTATGTTAACATTTTAAATAGTGTTTTGGTGAGGGCCCATTGTTTAATTAACTTTTCGCTTGTTTTCGTTGTAAAACGTTTTATGAAAAACATTTTTAAATTTAGCCGTAAAATCCTTTGTAAAATGTTTATTTTAAAAAATTTAGTGAAACATTTTACAAAAACATACCATTGGTCTCTCGGCCCTCATACGGTGAGAGAGTCGCTAGTTTGGCTATTGCTAAGCTAATAGTTTATGCTTAAAAATTTTACATGTTAGCTGTAAATGAGCTAAGCTTTGTCTAGTAGTGTGTGCTTGAGCTTGGCTTGTCAATAAAAATAGAATGCTCAAGCTTGGCTCGAGCTTGAGACAAGCTTAAAAATAATGTTTGAATTCAAGTTTATGAAAATTGCCAAAAAGTTTGAGCTTGGCTTGGCTTAACTTGGGATAAAAAAACATTGCATGTATATATCACCAAAAATCAAGTAAAAAAAAAATATTCTCATTTTATCATGTTTCTAATTCCATCTGTGATTAGAAATTGTTTAAATTACAACTTTACATAATTAAATCCATCTATTCATCATTCAATGTCTATAGCTTGATTAATTGTTCAAAATACAATTTTTATATCCACATTTGTCATCTGTGCAACTATAATCTTCACAAATCTAAATAAATTAACATGTCAAAACATATATAAATAAACAAGCGATAAATTAACATTCCAGAACATATTTGTAATGTCATAATAATGAGTTTATTTAGTAAACAAATATCAAGCTATAAACGAGTCTAAGCTCAGCATGTTTTTTATCGAGCCCTATTGTTCACGAGCTTGTTCATGAACAATTTTTTTTGCTTGGGCTCAGCTTGTTTATCAAACAAGTCTAAAACTAAGGTTTAAACTTGGCTTATTTATAAACAAACAAATATAAACGAGTTTTTTATCGAGTTAAGCTCGAATTGTTCATAAACAGTTTGATTCATTTACTGCCTTAAATGTCACACAAAACATCAAAAATTACCTTCAAATATAACACTTTAAAGCAAAACAAACGAAGCATAACTCACACGTTAAGCCAACAGCCCAACAAAATTCAAAACCAAATCACAAGCCCACATGTTTCCATATAGAGTCTTTTGATGTGAGGGGAAGACTTGTCACTTAGCCAAAAAATAAAGCTTGAAATCGGCCCACTTTCACCTAGCAACTATGTAGGCAATGAATGCCTTGTAGCCATATATACCATTTTTCAACAAAAACTAAATCAGTCCTTGAGGAAAAAAAAAAAAAAAAAGAGGCAGAAGAGGAAAAAAATTAAGTACACCAAATTTCATTCTCGCCAGTTAAAGTAATCTTGATCTCGTGAAGAAAATGAGTGGCTCATTTTAATATCCTTGGGGAATCACCAATCAACGAGAAGTTTATTACTCCTCACTATAAGGATCTATTTGAAATCCACTTAATTTGTTAAAATTAATAAAAGTACTGTAAATAAAAGTAAAAGTTAACTGAAATAGTATAATGGAACCTATGAATAGTACCAAAAAGTGCAGTGGAGCTCATGATTAATAACAAAAATAAACTGAAAAGTAAAATAAACTGGTTTTTTTAAGCTGGAGCTAAACACACACTAAATGAGTGAAGCCTTACCAAAATAGAGTGATAAAAAAAATAATAAAAAAAACAAAAAAAAACATACACACGAAGGATAGCACCAAGCACACATAAGGAGGGGGAAAATTATTGTGTATTTCCGGAGTACCATAAATGCGTACTCCCTCCTCTCATATGAATGGTGGATCCCACTAATTAAATTTATGGTGAGACTCACCATTTATGTGAGAGAAGGGAGTACACATTTATGATACTCCGGAAGTACCTAATAATCTTCCGAGGGAGAGATAAATTTCTTTTCTAATCCTAACTACTAGATAACTCAATTATAATCACTTTCCCAGCCAAAATAATATCAATTTGTGTGTTGACAGTTGAGTGTCATACCAAAATAAATTATGTTATTCTGATTGAATTTTTACATTATAGTAACTCCACCGTGGAATTTTTCAATTTCGAAATGAGTGGGTTTTATTTTATCAGTTTATCATTAATTAATAATATATTTTCCTCTCCATTGTGTGTGTGAGTTTGTTTCTCAAAAATATAAAAAAGTTATCAATAATTTAAAGAGATATCTTTTGCAAGTATATTTTACTTCCATATTGCGTGTGTGAGTGTGTTTGTTTTCAAAAATATAAAAAAGTTATCAATAATTTAAAGAGGTATCTTTTGGAAAGTATTTTATATTACTTTCCATGTTAATGAAGACCAAATCAAGAGATTGATTTATAAGAGAAAATTATGAGATTGATTGCTAGAGAAAATCATGGAATTGAGACAATTAATATGCAATTCAAATTCAAATTATGTTTGACTATGTAAGCCCATTATAAATATGTCTTGTAATGTGTTACAAAGTCAAGTGAAACAAGATGTAGTTTTTTAGTGTTTAATTCGCATCTTCTACAATTCTCCATTGTTCTCTTTAATTTTCACAAAAACAAAGATAATAACATTTGTTTTAATATTGATGTAGTGGTCAAATCCAATTCATTCATTTCAAAATGAATGAATGAATAGATGAAATTGTAGAAACTGTACGATGGAATTATCCCAGAAATCATACAGGATTGTACTCCGAAGTTTATGAAATAGTCATGTAGATTGTGGCCAGTCAATTGTAGCCTTTAAAAATACAAATCAGATGACACGATATTTTATGACATATGGGAAATGTGTAACCTTTCACAACCACTGAATATTTTAGATTTTACAAATGCAAAGATAAGGTGACGTACCTGTCCATTTTACAAGTATGTGGATTGTTACAAAATATGTCTCTTGCTTCGGAAATTTGAATTATTACTCTGTATTTTGCATCTACATTTATTTTTGGCAAATTTTACATTCTTCCAAATCTTTGCATTTTGTCATCGCACATTCTTAGTGTGGTGGTCATTCTACAAGTATAACTGTATAAGTGCTTATGAAGTATGGGGGGTAAGAGTGTCGAGGTTTAAGTCTCAAAGAGAGAGTTTCATAAATACTTACACTTAGATTAGGTTAGAATAGAATTTCTATATTGTATTAAAAAAAAATGCATTGGAGTTATTATAACTTTCATCCAATGACATTCTAAAAATATAACAAGAAATTTCTAAAAATCTATAAAATAGTGTACGGGTAAAGGAACTTAAAACTTGTTAAAATTTTTCAAAAAAAAAAATTGATAACTAAATTGATAGAAATTTAATTTCATCAATTCAATCTTTCATTGTTTTGATGAATGTATAATTAGAAAACAACAATTAAAACAACAATAATGGTAACGGTGGTATGGTATAGTGGTGTTAGCAGTGATAATGTTGAGCTAATGACGATTTTGGGCAACGACCGATGGCAGCAACAATAATAGGAGTGGTGATATTGACAATGTTTATAGGTGGTGTTGGTGATGGTAGCAGCCATGGTAACAGATGGATCATTGATAGTGACGGTAATGGTGATTATTGGTGATCGTAAATTGGTCAAATATGCGCTGAATTTTACCCCATTGCTCAACTTGTGAGTATTATTAGGTCTTTTTTGAGATAAGTAGATGATGGGAAAGGGGGAGGTCGAACCACAAACATGGAATGCTACAAAAAATGTGACTATCATCGGACTAACACTTGAACCCTTAGAGCATTCACAATGGCTCATTCCATCCTATCCTATTTAACCATTTTAAAAAGCTACTTTATCAATTTATACAATACCATTTTACGATATACCAGCATCTCAACTTTTATTTTACCATATTACATTGAAAAATAATATAAAAATATTTCTCACTTCTCTCTCTAATCTCTATTTCTCTTCCTCTGTCAACCACCTACCACCACCACCACCACCACCGTCAGGGACGGAACTAGGATTCAAACTTAAGGGGGGCCAAAGTTTTTTGTTCTTAGATTTAAAAAAATTGGTATATTAATACTAGAGGATGACAAAGTTGCATTATTAGCATTAATTTATTAATTATTATTTGTATTTTTTCTTTTGAAAAAATTTAATAATAGGATTTTATAATTAAGAGTTTTGCAAGTCAATTGACACGTCTTAATATTTTCAAAATCTAACTAATGTGTGGATGAAATGATCAATATATAGCATAGGAGTTGTCTCTATGGCTATGAGGGTAGAGTCATTTGAAAGTGGCATAAAGCTCTCAAGTAAGAGGGAGAAATTAGATAAAGGTTATTGGGTTTTTGTAATTTTTTTTGCTAGAATTTGTAATTAATTTGTTGTTATTGTTTTTGCTTAGATAGGATTTATGATTTGTCCAAAATTTTTTCTTATTATCTGTATATATGCATTTTTTTTAAAAATAAATTTTGCTTGTTATCTATTTGTTGAATTTCTTGGATTAATTTGTAAACTTTTTGGGGAGAGGGGCCAAGAATATAAATTTAACAGCTAGAATAAAAACTCTTTTTGTTAGTACACATACTAACATTTTTTTGGGGCATGGCCCCCCTCTGCCCATGAATAGTTCTGTCTCTGACCACCGTCCAACTTCTCAGTCACACCACCCACTTCCGCTGAGCAAAATCCATAGCAAAGTCCAGCCAAAATCAAAACCTAAAATCCATAGCAAATCACTCACCGATCTTCGCTCCACTTCAAAATCCAAAATCAAAATCCATAGCAAATCACTCGCCGATCTCCGATCTAAATCAAAATCAAAATCAAAACCAGAAATCCACCACCGACCCACGCCGCCGCTACTGCTACTGCACCACCTGACCCACACCCACATCAGTCACAAACCCACCACTGCCAAAAATCCACACAACTCGCTGATCTCCACCATTAGAAACCCAAATCACTTGCAAATCTCCACCATCAAAAACCAAAAAAAAAAAAAAACCCAGAAATGAGAGATCGACTGAGAGAGAAAAGCCTGAGATTAAAGGGATTTGGAGATGGGGGGTGAATCGGCAGCGATGGCGAGAGAGAAAGGGGATGAGAAAGAAGAGAGAGGCTTCGTGTGAGAAAGAGTTTAGCAATGGAGAGAGAGATGAGAGACCGTGGAGGGAGAAAACTGATAATTACAAATAAAATATTAATATATTTTTTACAATTGAGTTACAGTGTGATTCTACATTTAGAATCACACTGTATGTAGAATCACACTGTAGCACAATTGCAATTTTTTTTGCAATACTTAAACTTTACAAGTTATGATGGAATGGATCTTTTGGGTTTGAATGGTAAAATGGGCTTACATTTGCCATTTTCGCTGTTGATGCTCTTAAAATATTAGGTCTAGTTGTTGCACTCATTTATCAAATAATGAGTTTAATAATTTGATAAAAAACTTGAGTTTTTTTATTTTTTATTTTATTAGCCCCCCTCAAAATGGAAGTTTCACTAATTTAGTGAAAAACTTAAAAAAAATTTAATACCTCGACAATGTGCTCTAACCTAATCTTTAGAGCATTCACAGCAGAGTGAGTCTTATGGGTTGGACTAGTTATTTTCACAAACAGAGTCATACTAGGGGCCAACTTTTGTCAAGGGGCCAACAGAGTCATACTAGGTCGCAGTCAAATTGGAAAGACCCTTTTGACAAGCGGCCAACTTTTCTGTGCCGTCTTGGGAGGAACAACCCTTAAAGAACTTGGTAACTTTAAAAGACCTTGTCAGTTTGCATTAAATGAGGTCAGAGTGACCTTTCTTAGTTTCATGGGTTTAGGCAATTAGTCTGAGATATGGGCAAATACACCTGATTAGTATATTTGTCAACACATAGGCTTGCTCATGGATTTTGCAAGAGTCCTTAGCTCACTTGGCAAAATCAATTCCCAAATATAGGTATTGCATTTGCCATGTATACCACACTCCTTTAATTTTCCCATTAACCTTGCATGAGCTTGGGTCATGTGAGAAAAAAAATAAACGAAAGCATAGATAGAGGTAATAGGCTCAAAAGAATTGGGCTTTGGCATTTTACAAACCATAAAAAAATGTTACATAAATAATATTTTCATAACAAATTTTAAATGACAAGTTGTTACAGGCAGTTATTGGTGAGTAAGAAAGTAATTTCAGTGATAGATTCAAATTAAAAACCATAATAATTTATGAGCAAAGATTTGTTGTAAAAATATTATAAATGTAACACTTCTCTAAAAAATAAAACATCGACAAAAAACGAGTATTTTGATATTTGAAGAATGACCAAATTAATATTTTTTTGATAGTTTTTTTTAATGGCTAAATCATAAATTTTTATATTAAAAAAAATCCTTAGCTTCTTTAATTTGGGTATGAAAATCAAATTATAAAAAAAATAAAAAAAACAAAAAGAATTAAAAAAAAAAGTATATTGAATATATTAAAGCCACAAAAAAAAAAAGAAAAAAGAAACCCCTTCCCTTCTTTCCTCCTTTTCCTTCCTTCACACACTTTTATCTCCTTCTCTTCTCTTCTCCCCTTTTTATTATTTAACATTTTTTCTCCCTCTCTATTTCTTCTCGACTCTCTCTCTCTCTCTCTCTCTAGCTTTGCAGACCCTAAAACTCGCATACAGCTACAGGTCTCTCTCGCTCTCTCTCTCTCTCTCTCTTCTATTTTTCATGGTTTCGATCGCCGATTCTCCATATATTTCCTTTCTTTTATTTCAAAAACGTTTTCTTTTTTCCCCCAAAAATTTTAGGGTTTCCGATTCTTTTTTCCCCCAAAAAACTTTTAGGGTTTTTTTTTTTTTTTTCTTTATATAATTTTTAATTGTTTTTCGCTTGCGCATTCCAAGAACGAAGAAGATAGTTGCGTGTTTTAGGTTAAATATCTAATTAATTTATATAATTATTGTTTTATTATTGTTATTATAATAATATTGTTTACGTTTGTTGTTCTGAATAGATCCTCATCAATCATCATGCATGGCCTGCGATTTCATATTTTTTTTATATATATATTTATTTATTTCAGACCCTGTTTGTTTGTTTGTAATTTTGACAACAACAATAATTATTAAAAACCCAATTTCGTTATGTATATATATATATATTTAATATCATTTAGCTGTGAGGATTTGTTATCACTATCTGGGTCTCAATGATTTTTTGTGGGCTGTGATTTTGGTTTTTTTTTTTTTTTTGGGTTTTATAATTAATATATATTTGAATTTGGTTTTAGTTTAGGTGAAGATTGTGAGACACAAGGGAATTTTGTGATGGCTTCGAAAAGGATCAACAAGGAATTGAAGGACCTCCAGAAAGACCCTCCTGCTTCATGCAGCGCTGGTTCGTTTTTTTCTCATTCTTAAAAGTTGCCTATATGGATTTCATACTCTGTTCACTGTTTTTCCTATATGGGTTTCATTGTAGCTACAGCTTAATCACTATGAATCTTCAGTGGAAAAAAAGATAGAGAAAATCAATTCACAGTTTTTGCTGTTTCAGCTGTATCTACACCCATGGGTGTTTGGCTGTAGCGGCTAATCATTCAACCATAACTCATAATTTCGCAATGTGTCTTTACTTTAGCTCTGCCCATGAGCCCCTAAACTGTACCCATTTATAATTTTGTTCATTGTTGGTTAGTTTTGTTGTTATCTGCTTTCTATCCAAATTCTTTGAACTCAGTACTTTGTTGCTGATTTGGGTTTGATTGTATTTAGGCTTTTAATGATTATTCTTTAAGGATCTTGAGTTTTGCAAGTATAATTCTTATTGTTTTTTTAAGAATCATAATGTGTTATTGTGTTTCACATGGCTTTTTTTGTTTGTTTGGTAAGTGGTTTACTTAATCATAATCTAGGATATTACCTTGTACTGGTGCTGGTTAGATAGTTGGGTTTTGGTTCAATGCTTTTTTTTTTTTTTTTGGGTGTTTTTATTGTTGTTAGTTGTTATTGTTACAGTTTTTAATTCAGCAGTTTTCCATTTTTGCAGGCCCTGTGGCTGATGACATGTTCCACTGGCAAGCAACAATCATGGGTCCTGCAGACAGTCCATTTGCTGGGGGTGTGTTCCTTGTATCCATTCACTTCCCACCAGATTACCCATTCAAGCCACCCAAGGTAAAAACAACTCGTGGTCTTTATTAGCTTGTTTAATTCCTCATGTGTCTCTGTCTGTATGGTGCATCTCTTCTCACATAACGTGATTGTTTTCACTACTTGAAATATTCGGATTGTGTACATGTTGTCCTTTGTCAATGAATGTTGGACATAAAACTTCTGGCACTAATTTGGCAGGTTGAGGATGAGTTTGCCTCACAATTGTATGTTCGATTGTGAGCACTGGTTATTGGCTATCATCTACATACTTGTCTCTCTTATGTTAACTTAAAACTGCACCTATTGGATTTGGGATTGAAATGCATGCATCCAAATACCTATGAATTGCAAAGCCTCCTATCTTACTTTAGCTTCAAGCATTTAGCATATGAAATATTAGCAAAAACTATGAATTGCAAAGCCTCCTATCTTACTTTAGCTTCAAGCATTTAGCATATGAAATATTAGCAAAAATTGACCCCAAAAAAAATTGTTTAGAGAAAAAAAAAATTGTTGAATTGACCAAAACATTCATCATAGTTACTTTGTGTGGCGTCCTCCTAGCATATTATTTAATGAAATTCTACTTACAAAAAATTCATCTTAGTTACTTTATTGTTATGATTTCAAATGTGATGGGTAATGTGTGAGCCTTTCTTGAGCTGTGCTTGCATATGCATACTCCTCAGCCTGCCCTCCCTTTGAAGCCATTCACTTGTTGATTTACGAGCACAGGAAATTCATCTTAATTATGGTTTCAAATTTGATGGGTAATGTGAGTTTCTTTTTTTTTTTTTTTTGGGGGGGGGGGGGGGGGTGGGATTGATGTTTTATATGCATACTCCTCATTGTCACCCTCCCCCTGGAGCTAGTTACTCTTCAATTCACATACATGCATGTGTGCACACACATGATGGATACAGCCTCTGAATATGCTCCTCTGCCATGGTGTACAACTATTTGTGTTGGGAGGTAGCAATGTGGTGTTGCTTAAGAGAGCTCATCAGAGGGTCTTCTATGTGCTAAGGCAGATACAGCTGGGAGGTCACACTTGGTCTTCTTACTACAGGATGCTACCATTAATATTGATTGCAATAATTGTTTGTAGGATACTTAGGATTCAGAGAAGGGAAGATACTTTTTCCCCCCAACTCTAGTGTATAATATGCGCTGAGAAAGTCAGGTGATGAGGGGGAGGTAGATTTGAAGTAGAGATCCCCTTTTCATGAGTCTTTCATGGTCAAATTGTGTTATCCTACCTGATGGTGCTTATTTACATACATGATCTCTGCATATTTGTGCACTGGACAGGTTTCCTTCCGGACAAAGGTTTTCCACCCTAACATTAACAGCAATGGCAGTATCTGTCTTGACATCCTCAAAGAGCAGTGGAGCCCTGCCCTTACCATATCCAAGGTAATGTTCTTTGATTCATGGGCATCCATATTTCTTACTGATTGTTACATGTGATGCAATATTTTAGGTATTTGCACTATTTGTATATTTTTGGCTGCCATCCCAAGGCTTGGAGTTGGCAACAGTATGCATTGTCTTTGTTAAATTTTGCATTTTATGAAAGAAGCTCAATTATATAGGTTTTGTTTTTGTGCTTGATGATATTTAGTTTTGTGGTTAATTTTGTAATCAGCTGAAATTTTAACAATTGTTTCTTGCAGGTCCTCCTCTCAATATGCTCACTGCTGACAGATCCAAATCCTGATGATCCTTTGGTGCCTGAGATTGCTCACATGTATAAGACAGACAGAGCAAAGTACGAGACTACTGCCCGATCTTGGACCCAGAAGTATGCCATGGGCTAAGGCTCCATTTCTGCATGAGGGAATTTGTCATGCTTAAAAGCTATCCTATTAGTAAATAAACAAATATGTAAGCTGGTCTGAAGTTAAAGAGCTTGCTTTGTCTTTGTCGACCCCTTTTGTCTTTGGGAAATTTTTATAAATGGATATCTTAAAACTGCGACATCTTACGTTAACAGGTTGAATAGTTATGTGGAACTTGGTGGCGAAATAGAGTTTTTTGTTTTGCATTCATCATTCATGGTTGGAATTTTAGTGGTTCTGTTGTTTTAAATCTTTACATTTACTAGCATCTTTATTCTGGCCTGTTTGCATTGAATTTGAATGAGGAAAGATGCCCTAGAGAGCTTCTGTCCCACTGACATTCTGAATAGGAAGAGAACTAAGACCACCCAACTACTCCCCAAAAAAAAGTGAATTGCTGTTTGCTTCTTGGGATGATATATCAGCAATGAGATATTAGTGCTAACAATTGTGGTGTTATAGATTTAAACGTGGTTGATTATCGTATTTGTCTAGGTTTGTCATGTCTTGAGCCAGTTAAGTCACAGCAATGTTGGTGTTAGTCTTCTAGTTTCTTAGTCTGTGTATGTTGAAGAAGGCATTTGGTGTATTGAATATATGGGAGGTCCCTCTTACATGGGGATGAGTCTTACACTTATGGGTTTCGCTCCCATATAAGAGGAGTGCTTATTTGTCTAATAAGTATGATATATATTTTTTCTTTGTATTTGGAGCAGCCATCTGTGTTTCGTGTGATCTACCTGAGTTAGGTGGCTTGAGAGAGGTTTGTAAGTGATGCATAGCGTTGGTAGGCTTCTGGTTATAAGGTATTTGGATATTGATATCGATATCATCTTCTAGAATACGGCTATTCTTCTGAAGTTATTTGCAATTCAACGCTATCTTCTCTTTTATAGAGATTGTTTTTTTTTTTTTGCTAACCTTCTCTTTTATAGAGAGTGCTTTATTATCGTTACAATTATATATTTATATGTCATTCTATATTGCTCTTTGTCGGCGAAGACTGTTTATATTTATCACGGTGC
This sequence comes from Castanopsis chinensis, assembly GCA_032878915.1. Lineage (NCBI taxonomy): Eukaryota > Viridiplantae > Streptophyta > Magnoliopsida > Fagales > Fagaceae > Castanopsis > Castanopsis chinensis. The sequence goes on along the minus strand of JAVQMG010000026.1, from coordinate 1,026,741 downwards.
CAAAAATTGAGATCCTATTGCCAAAAACATGCCTACCATTTTTTTGCTCTTAAAAAAAAAATTTCAGGTTTATGGATTTCACAATAGCTATAAACGAAATATCACGACAATAATAATCAAGAATATTTAAAAAGAGGATTGATATAGAGATGCTTGCTTAATCTTGCGAACTAGTTAGATTCTTTCTCACTCATTTATAAGTTATTAAAAAGAGGTAGGTTGTTATACCATTCACTGAGAAATACTCAAACTTAAGATGTGGAGAGAAGGTATTCTTAGTTTTTGCATGAAGAGTTCTCCTTATGAGTAAAAAGAGGTGTTCTTCTTAGGAGAATTGTCATAAAAGAAGACAAATACAAACTAGCAAGGATAAGGAATATGAGAACAAGTGCACAGTTGTCCCTAACTTTACTAATATAGCTTTATATAAGGTAATTTTTATTCTTTGATATAAGTTGGTATTAGGGTAAACCTTATATATGGAATCCATATTAATATGAGAGAAGGGTGTAGTATAAGAAAATCAAGAAATAGTTTCTCTATGAGATTGTTGCTTACCAATCCCAAGCTTTTGCTTGTAGCATAATGCGATGTTTTAGCAAAGAGTAGTAATATGGAAAGAAATTGATTATTGGTCAAATTATGTCCATTCTATTTTGCTTGGAAAATTCCATTTGGTAAATCAACTGGGACAAATCATCCCCTTATTCCACATCATCCTGTATTTCGATCCATTTCACTAAATTTTTTTCTTGGTATTTTTCGTTTTTGTATCAGAATTTGATTGTTTTGTTTGATATTATTGACACGAGAAACTTTAACCAATTTGAGCTATTAATTTGATTCATCATAAATTTTGTTTTATTGATTTAATATTTGAAATTTGGTCCTATAAGGCTATGTTACTGATTCATTCTCATTGCTATGTAATCAGATACTATAAACCTCCTGTTTCTCCAAAAAAAAAAAAAAAAAAACTATAAACCTCCTTGTTATGTAATGTTGATGTTAAGACTATATTATTTTATACTTAGGTTCTAAAAAAAATTACTTTGCAAAATATCAAATTATCAACTCAAAATCAAATAATTCTACACTCTTCCTTTTTTTTTTTTATATAAAAAAATTTATATTATTTGGTTTTGAATTGATAATTTGATATGGTATAAAATAATGTCACGAATTGACAATACCGCTAACTTTTAATTGATACATTAGAATAGTTTAATATTGAAATATTTTGTTCTAATGGACAATAATAAAAATGATCAATGCTATGAAATTGAAAACTTCAGATTGAAACTTAAAAAAAAAAAAAAAAAAAAAAAAAAAAAAAAAAAAAAACTAGGGCCCGTACACGTGTTTAAACACAAGTTTTCAGTTTTTAAACAACATTACACGTATTTTTACACACTTTTTCACTCATACTTATTTTCAAAATAAAACTGAAAACTGTTATTTAAACACATGTATCAAACAGGCCCTAGACTTTACATTTTGTTATAATATCAAGCTGGCCAATCACAAAAAGCAATGCAGACATAATACTAGGATGGTCTGATTGTCATGGGATGCGTCCAAGTTAAAAGGCTTTCTAAAGTATAAAAGGGCTCTGTGTGTTGTCTGGGCTTCAACATTGATCCAATTGGGCTTGCTATCAAATTGGCCGTTGAGTGCTCCAGTTTTTTTTTTTTTTTTTTGGAGATACGAGTTCTCCAGTTGAGTGCTCATCATGTGTTTTACATGTGTTTTATGTATTGATGTAAAAGGTAGCATAACCCAATGGGTTGGCCAAGTGGTTGGATACTTGGTTTCAAAGTGACTGTCTTGGGTTTGACTAGGAGTTTCTTAGTTGCCAATTCCCTAAACTTCACCAGACCCGCTCACGATCTACTAAAGGGGTAAATCCGGCTTCTAAAAATGACCCGGGTTATGAAACAATGCCGAATAGTATTACGGAGCTGCGAGATTTCATTCTCAAGAACGTTCAAGATTTCCATCACCACGTGTCTCGTCCATCTTATCGGTATCGTAAACCCTATCCGGCTTGGATCGATAGTGTACCATTTCCACCTGGATTTCCTAGTTCAAATCCAGGCACCAGCATTTTAAAAAAACTTCATGGGTAAACGATTTATCCCGTTATGAGCCCACCCATCGTGAATAGTGATTAGTTTCTAATTGAAAGTTTTGAAGAAATACTATGAAAAAAAAAAAAAAAAAAAGAGAGGTGTGTAAAAGGTATCATTCTGTGGCTATGAAATGACTATGGACTATGCTCGCTGCTCTATGGTCCATTGAGCAGAAACACAGCATTACCGAGTGGTGGCTTGTCTTGGGTCCCCCTATATTTGTTTCTCTGCATTGCTGTCTCTGTGTATCATAAATTTACCGTTAAAGTAATTTAGTAGCGTAGCTAGGCATCTATAGGGTAGGTAAAAAAATCCAAACTGTCATGCTGTAAAACATCTTTAGCAACCAGTGCATTACTTATTATAGGGCAGTCAGTGGCAGTGTGGCACAGCTCTTGAAAATAACCACTCAAAGATCACATAAATGCTATTTGACTAACTTGGGTCATTTTGTGTCTCTATCTTGTAATTATTTTGAACTGGGTCATGCATTTAATATACTTCTTTGATACATCATTGATTGTTTTCATGCATTGTGAGAGGCATTTACTTCGGGATAAGACTTCCGTGCTCATAGGATGCGAGTTACAAAGTCTACAGGAATTCTGGCGTCTCATGTGACTACGTATGATTTATGAATGGCATTGCCTTTCTTTTTTTTTTGAGGGGAAGAAAGGCTCTCCAATGTGCTGAAAACAGGTGTGTGAAACAAAATCCTGCATTTACAAATGGAAATGTGGTAGGTTTACTGTTAATATATATGTATATATAGGACAATAATGTCTCTATCACAATTCCATTATGTCCTTCTCCATCTTGTGGGGTTGCACTTGTTTTCCTTCTACTTCTCTATTAAGTCCCCCAAGAACGACAACAGCTTTAATTTTGGGGGTCCATAAAACTCTGGTGTCTATTTATGTCTCTATTATACTACTATATATGTGTATATAGTTTACACCTTGTATTGTATTGTACAGATAAAAAGTGAAAGCGAAGCAGAGGGAGAGAGTATGGTAAGATGGGGCAGAAAGAACTACAGGACATGTCCCTATCCAACTTGCTAGGAGGAGGCACTGTTTTCCTTTGGCTCTTCTAACTATTTTTTTACTCTTTACTCTCAAGTTTCAGCTATCAGAGTTGTTGGTCCAGCCTATCGCTAAGGATCCAAAAATGGAATTCCCTTGGTCTTTAAGTTTAAGGTGAACTTTGTCATGTTCTAACCCCTTCAAGAAAAAGCTTACATCCAATCCAACTTAGAAGTAAATTTCTCCTATCCATTGTATGGTGATTGATAAGATTTTCTATTTGTATTTATAGTCACATTACCCATATATAATAAGTCATTAACTTGCTTTGATAATATACACAAATAATTTTATGAGCCATCATGTCAAGGGTTATAGAAGATTCTTCTAAATTGGTTTGGATGAAACTTTGTCCGCTATTTTTACAACTCAAAAACTCAAGCAAATCTAAAATGAAAAGAAATTATATCTTGTCAGCGAATTCCATTTGACATAAGATTTCAGAAATTGAACACCTTGGGTAACACAAATGGTTGAAGATCATATCTTAAGAAGCAGATGCACTTTTGCTCAAAAAAAGAAAAAAAGAAAAAAAAGAAGCAGAAGCAGAAGCACTAATTGGAATTTTTGCTTCTGTTCTTCTTGGGTAAAAAGCTCACTTAAAAAAGAAGAAGAGGAAAACCATCTCTAAATTTTACAAAAATCTATTATTACTTAAAACATCTTTCATATCATGCTCCCAAGGACGAAGATAGGATTTCATATAGGGGAGCTAAACCATGAAACAAAATATATTCACCTTAAAAGAAAATGAAATATAAGATTCAAATAGAACTATAACTATACATTCCAATTCAATCACGTATTATAATGAAACTTGATGTTATTTTGAATTCCGAAAATTATATATAATTAATTTTGTTGCAAATTTCCAATTAATGTTCAAAATCAAAGAGTGTTGACAAATATTTGATTTTTTGGTCGTGAAGCCTAATCTTAACAATATTTATAATTGAAAAAAAATCAAATAGTAATACTCGGAATACTATAAATTTTATTGTTTTCTAAATAAAAAAATTTACTGCATATATTTTATAAACTGATATATCATAAATCATAGAAAAGTGATTTAAATATTTATTTATTAGTTGTTGAAATGAAAACAACCACATTCATTGTCATATCGGTTTATAATCCTTTTGTGTTAACTTTAGCATTTTTTAAAGTCAAATATTGCAATGGTTTTTTCAATCATCTACAAATCAAACAAATTTTTATTTATTATATTATCACATATCCACTATTCTTCTAACTAAAACCAATTAGTGTTGTCAACTAAAAAAAAAAAGTTAGAAACTACTCAGCCTTAGTCACTTAGCGTCATTAAGTGTAAAAGTTATATATAATATGTTAGATGTAGTATATTTGGTTCCTCTATTGAATTTAAACACAATATTGCAATAATCAATAAAACATAAATAGTGTTTTAAAAAAAAAACAATTAAATTCAATGCCAATTTAAAAAAAAAAAAGAAAAAGAAAAAAAAAATTATGTAACCAAGTGTTTGAATTTTATTAGAGAATTTAATGTATGGTAAGTCTGTAACTAAGATTCTAATGTACTGTAATAAGGTACTACTTAAGTTTTATCTATAATCTATACAATGACAAAGATTCTTATGATGTGTTTTCAAGTAATATAAAATATATATTTTTTTAAAGCCCTAACAAATTGTTTGGTGTAGTCTTATAGTATCACGACGGCAACCAAATCTCAACATTTTTATTTTTAATATTATTTTTAGTTTTAGATTTGGATCCCAAAACAATTAAGAATTAAAATATACACAATAATTTGAGGAAAAAAAATAGTAATTTGAATTAAAAAAAAAGTCAAATAAGTTGACAAACAAATTAATATCAGCAACACTTATAATTAATTCTATAAAATGGAAATTTTGTTTTGGTAGGGGGTCCATATGGGATAGATAACCTTTTTTATGTTTTGAATTTTTCGGATTAAGGTGGGGGACAATTTTTTTTCAATTTAAATTTCTCTCTCTCTCTCTCTCTCTCTCTCACTCTCTCACTCTCTCTCTCGTATTCATTAATTTGTTTTGTTTGAAAAATATGTAGATAAAAGTACAACTTCACTTCTTCTTCTTTCTTTAAGAAAAGAAAATAAAGTGAAACTTAAAAACACATTTTTTTTTTTTATAGAAGAAACTTAAAAAAAAAAAAAATACTATTCATACTTATAAAACAAGATAACCAATAAATAAGGAGAAATTATAAAGTTCTCATGATGGATCACGTTACTTTTGCCCAGTGGTGCATCATTTCATTAAAAGATTCTCACTTGCTTAAAAAAGTTTACATTTTTCACATCAAGATATTACTCCAATAAGATCATATAGCCTTGAAATAACTACTAGATCTCATCAATGTCTCCTAAAAAATATTAGATGTGATATCTAGCTTTGGCGCCAGCTACAAACATAACATCATTTTGATTTGTAGTGCTTGACTACATATGAGGTTGTTAAATAAGACACGGTGTATGATTAAGGATGTAAATTAAAAGTTGTGCTATGTTATGATAGAAGCTATTGACAAAAGCATACCTCCATCAGTCATTTGAGTGTCTATGGTGCAGTGCAATAAAAACTAAGAAAAAAAAAACTGTGTTCTATTACCATAGAATGAAATACAAACAACTTTTCACCTTAACATCTACCATTAAAGAAGGATTTTTTTTTTTTTTTCTAAGCGCTTAAACAAGGAATTTTTTCCTCTTGATTTTTTACTATTTACACGGCTCTATTTTAATTTTTTTTAAAAAACAGATAATGTTTAAATTTTGTTATCTTTTACTTTTGTTTTATCATAATCTGAGTTAGCAAATTTTTCAATAAATGAAAGTTATTTAATAGAATTGTGGATCACTAGATCCATGAGGACCTTATAATTTCTTGAAAAGGAGTATGACTCAATTCGGATTGAGATTCAATGCAATTAACCATATTATGTGAGAGAGAGGTAAAAAAAAATAAAGTGTAAAAGTGAAATGGAAAAAAATTTGAAGTTAAAAAAAAAAAAAATTATCTAAAGGTTGAGAATAAAAGTGACTTTTGAAACTTTTAATTTCAACAGTTGATTTCCTATTACATGGTGACACCGGATCTTAATCCGACCCAATTCCATTCAATGTGAGAGGAATTAGTCAAATTAATTAATAGTGGGCTAATAACAGTAATAGGATAAGAGGTAAGAGCAGTGAATCTCTCCCTTCCTTGTTAATTAAGACTCTCTTCCTTCAATCTCAATTATCTTAGGTCTTAATATTCATTCACCTTTCTTACGTGCATATATTCTAGAGGAGAGGCATCAAACTAGCTTGTCATAACAAAAGCATGAATGCGGTGTCGGTGCCTTAACTTGATGTTGTTGTCCATGTACTCCTTTATACATGTCGACCTTTTCCAGATGCATCTGATACTCTTTAATTGAAAGAAAGAGAAGGAGTATTCTTCACCTTTCTTACCGACGTCTGTCAAATATAAATTCCAAAAAATGAGTTGAACTTTTAGATTTTTTTTTTTTTATAAATTTTTTATTTTCTACAGATTGGATCAGTGAATACGATAATAAGAGACAGAGATTTCTACCCAAATAAATAAATAAATAAAAATTAAAAAAAGATACAAGGCTCTTTCATGATTTAAGAAAGAAAATTAACCTCATTTATGAGCTGCTTGTACCTTCTAAATTTTAATATTATTTTTATGGGATATATAAAAAATTGTTTAAAAATCAGTAATTTTTTTAATTTATAAAAAGTTTTAAAAAATACTAGTTCTTAAATCAATGTATTGTTAGACATTAGTTAAATTTTCCCTTCAAAGAATATATTGGATAGAATTAACTAATTTTTTAAGGTTTTTAAAGTTAAAATTAAAAAAAAAAAAGAAAAAAAGATAGAATGATGGGTTGAACAGGTGCCTTTAGAAAAAGGGCTAACAATTTATTTTAAAAAAAATTTAACATTACTTTTATAAAAAATAAAAAAATTATCAAAATATTAATTTAAAAAAAAAATAAATTATTAACTGTTGCTAGATATTTGTTAGCATTTCTCTGTATGGATAAGCTTGAAAAATGGGTAAAGATAAAACTTGAAAACGGTAAAAGGCATCTAGTTTACAATTAATAAACAACACCGTGTGGTCCGTGTCAAATGTTTAGGGTCAAATCCTACAATGCGGACAAGTTTAGGGGATAAAAGACTTGATTGAAATGATAGTATAACTAAAAAAGATATTATATAATAATATTTTGCATGAATTTAATTTGTTTTGATAGTTGACTAGATTTGGATGTGGATGTTTCAGAAAACCAAAGCAAATGTCGGACAAACAAAGGACTCGAAAATTAAACAATAAAAGTACTCCCCCCTAGTACTAGCACTTCTAAAAATATAAAATAAATAAAATAAGGGTCATGCTAACGAATGCCCTTAGGACATTGGTTAACAATCCATTTTAGGAAATTTTTTATACCACTTTTATGGGAAATGAAAAAAACTGTCAAAACATTAATTGCTTTATTTCATTTTCCCATAAAAACTTTCTTTAAATGAATTGTTAACCAATACCCTAAGGACATTCGTTAGCATTTCCCATAATTCCAAATTCCCAATGCTACTTAATTAATTAATTCTCACTCTACTTTAATGAGTGGCGAGAACCATGGGAGGAGAGAGAGCGACAGAATTCTCTAACCTCTCACTCTAGGCTTTATATGCCACTAAGCATGGGCTGTGAGCGTAAAAACCGAGAGTAAGTTTAGTGTCATAAATTTTTTCACAATTTTATCATAATTTTGCTTAGTAATGATTTTTTAGTGGTAAAATAATGGACTGATATCGATCCAATATTTTATTTTCAATGCTTAGGAGTTGCCACAAAATAAAGATGTGGTAAAATTATGAAAAAATTTATGACACTAGACTTACTCACAACTAAAAACAATGCGTCATAAGCAAAGAATCACTTTTAGGCTTTATATTTTAGTTCAATTTGTAAAATTTTTTAGAGCATTCTCATCAATAATTGTAAAAATTTTAGTATTTATAATTTTAAAACACTACTTTTACAATTTTAATACCTTACCAAATATTAAACATTCTTTTTTTTTTTTACAACTACATTTAAATATTCTTTCTTTAGTATTTTTATTCATTTTTTTTTTATTATTTCTCACTTTCCCTCTTTAAAGAAAGCGGGCCTCACTTGAATAAAAAAAATATTTTACTAACGTATGCCCTAAGGGTATATCATAGTATATTATTTTTTAAAAAAAATTTATCGACAACTTTTTCAAATTCCCATAAAATGTTTTAAAAAATGAATGGTTTAATGTGTGCCCTAAGGGCATACATTAACCGGACTCATAAAAAGATAATATAAGTTTTACAATTTGTAAACAATGTGATCTCAAATTTGAGATTGCATTGTTCATCAATGCCAAATTTTATGGCATTTAAAACACTTAATAAAAGTAGTTTTTTAGAGTTCGGTGTGTCAAATATCAAATATTTGGCATTTGACACACTTGATGTGAATGCTCTTATTATCAAATAAGATAGCAATTATTATGAGAAGCAAACAACTATTATAATTTTAAGTATTTTACTAACGTGTGCCCTAAGAGTACACAATAACATACCACTTTTTAAAAAAAAAATGATCGAGAATTGAAAAAGTTGTAAGATACTATTGTATCTATAAAAGAAAAAGAATAATCTCTTTCAAGTCTAATGTATTGCAATTTATAAGACTATTCAGTAATCACAGGCGTATTACTTAACACGTTTGAAAAGTCATATAAAAGTATATGTAAATTGTATCTGTAATTGCGATTTAACGGAGAGATGTCTGTGAATTCTGAAACCAAAAAAAAATATTAGTAGTATCTTTGAAGGAATGAATAGGTAGTATCTATATATACGATGTCACTTTCTTGGACGTGGAAATGTCTGAGGCTAATGCGGACACACCTTAAGACAACACAACATAAAACATTGGTAATGCCATGCACACAGTACAGTAGTATAAAAGTTACAAACAGAAACACCCAAATTGTTAATGACTACTTCCTCTCCCTACCTAAAAGGCAAAAGCTAGTTCTGAGCCTTTCAAAATCATTGAGACTCGCACTGTCACACACAATGTGACCATACACCATACTATAATATTGGGACCATTGCCCATTGGGAGAGAGCGACACAGAGCAGAGACGAAGTAGCTAGCTAGATTGATTAATAAAAAAATTAAAAAAAAAGTATTGGGTAACTAGCTAGCTCTAGCTAGCTAGGAATTGGATGGTGAAAGTGACTATTAATTAACTGCATCTGCATGCAATATTGTCTCCCTTCTCTCTCTAGTCTTTGTCTTTTCGAGAGTGACTTCTCTATATTCTGACGCACCCTTCTTCTTCTTTCTCTATGTCTCCATCTTATACCTACGCTGTGTTGTTGCTTTTGTTCTATGGCTTTTGTTTTTACACCTCGAGGTGTTGCTCAGTGGTCACCACACTGTTATCACTGTGTGTAATTTCTTTTTCTCCAATTCTATTTCCGTAGAAATCAGAATGTCATGTATACTTTAATAGATCGAAGTTGTTTCTACTTGTTGCAGAATCAGTACCTTTCAAGCCAAATTCTCTTTTATCATATGCTAGAGATTGGTGCACCATCACTATCATGTATATATACGAGTCCGGTTAATGTAGAATCAAAAAAATTGTCGTAAAAGTTTGACAGTTTTTTCAATTTTCGATTAAAAAAAATTTAAAATAGTTTACTAACATATGTTCTAAGGTATACGTTAGTAAAACCTTATATATATATAAAATTTGGGTAATTTTTTTAGTCAAATTATGTATCCTTGATTCCCTACTCTCGAATCAAAAAGATGGCGGCTTGTTTTGTATTTGTTAAGCACAAAGAATTTTTTACTTTTTTGCTTTTTTTTCTTAATGGCATTAGGAATATTTTGACCACTTAAATAATGCAACTTAGCTAAAGTTGATCTATCATGGTTGCACACTCTATTATATGGTTTGGGGTCCAAATTAAACAAGTCATTGATTAAAACGTGGAACAAAACTTCATGTTTACGCTAAGTTGAGGTTAATGGTTCGGATTCATATACTTTGATCTGAGGGATAGTTAACCACACGAAGAAAATTTGACAATTTCAACAATTGACATTCATGGATTGGTACTTAGCAGTTGGGGCACTCAGAAGAAAAATGTACACTGTACAGCATATCTAAAAATGACAATGTTGTAAATGTCCACAAATCACAAGTCAAAAGGACAACATCAAATTTTCATTTGCTGTTGATGAATTTACGTGATGGCTATGCACCATCAAAGGCAAGTAATTAATTAAAAAAAATGCTCCAATAGCTGGTTAGATAGTAAGAGTTCTCGTACTATTTTATATGATATTTGATAGGAATTGGATGGTACACATGGTATTGAAGATTTCCTTTTTTATTTAGCCAAAAAAAAAAAAAAAAATAGAACCTTTGGTAATATAATAATGGTATATTCCCCCCTCTCATGTAAAAGTGAGTCTTACTAACTATTTTTATGGTTGAATTCTTTATTAATGTGAAAGGAGGAAATACATTATCGTATTATTGAAATATTATATAATTTTTTATCAAAAGGACAGTTTTGTTTTTGTTTGTGATTTCTTTCTTTTCAACCTATTTGAACTCCAAATTGCACTTTTCATTGGTGATGACTCTGATGACTTCAAAATTAGTATTATGTGAGTTTCATTTGTCTACATTAAAATTTTATCATATTTATTATTAAAAAAAAAAGTTAGAAGTATTATTGACTTATTGTCTTTAAGAAACCACTTTCGTTTTTGTTTTTATTTTTTAATTTTTTATAGAAGACTTCGAGAAACCGCCTTTTTTTTTTTTTTTTTGAGAATGTTTGAGAAACCACTTTTTTTTTTTTGAGAATCAAGCTAAATCTGGTATTTGTTGAATAAAATCAGCCCACATCAGCTATAAGTACAGGTAAAATATGAGAGGGTACTTCCTCCATTCAAATTACAAAACCACTAACATGTCTAGCATGTCTAGCTAGGTTATGAGCTACAGAATTCCTTTTTCTTTTAACATGAGACACTCCAAAATTGAGAAAAGAGTCTGCGTGGGTTTTAATTTCGTCAATGAGATTACCATATGAAGCCAAGGACGGCTCTTCTGCTTGGATTGCTCGAGTGATGATCTATGAATCTCCTTCTAAAATTATAGAGCTGAGCTGAGCTGATTGGGAATAAATCTAAAGTGGCACTATAATTTGTCTAGACGACTTATTAGTTATTGGGTATTAAATTCCTCAACAAAGTACAATGATCAATATATAAGAAACCAACTTTTTTTTTTATTCTTAAAAAGAATATATGGTTTTTGGCTTTTTCTGCCTTTGATGCTAACGAGGCATTTGGTTTTGACTTCATATAATTTTCCTTAGTACTATGATCAATATTGATGTAACGTATATAGACTAGTCTCTAGAAGAAGCATTGAGAAGGAAAAAAAAAATTAAATTTAAAGCATCATCGATCATCAATGCTTAACTTTAGCAAAGTTTTTATCTATGTTAGAAAGAGTATGAAACGAGGCAATTAACCTGTAATTGCTTTGCCGTGTCAACCTCGTAGCTTGGAATTATGATCAGACAAATGGAAATTTCTCATTAATTAACACGTCCCCTTCGTTACGTTTTCTTGCGTATAGTGATGGGTCCATTTCATATATTTTCTTCTTTACTCCTATTTATAAGTTTTTCCCTCACAACCATTAATAATAATAGAATAAATAAAGTTGTTTGGTTGTTGAAAATAACACTTAACACAACAACAAAAAAATATATTATAAAGCATGTACAAGTATTTCACGACACTTTACCATAATTAACCCATGCAAGTTGTTGTGATTACTGATTAGGCTCAGACTTTTCTTTGGCCCGACCCCAAAAAGCAAAAATATACATACATACATACATACATACATACATATATATATATATATATATAAGGGTTAGGAATTATATCTTATTTTAAATTACTTCCCATATTTGCCAATAAAAGTTCTAAATTTATGCAACTATTTTTATTTTAAGTTTCGTTATTCTGAACAGTAACATACCAAGAAAAATGGAAAGAGATGAAATTGTTGATAAAACTTTCGGGTTCACCTAGGCAAATAGTTACTATTTTCTTGCATAGAAGACCGATTTTCACTTTCTCATTTTAAGTGGAACTTTCTTTCTCTAAAACGAGTTTTTTTCTCTTTATTCTATTTGCTTAATGGTTGTCAAATTGATTTATGAATATTTATCATGTTTTTCTATCCCATTACTACTTAAAATAACCAAAAAAAAGGGGGAAAATTTTTCAAATTAAATTGATCTCATAAATTTTAAAACTGATAACTAGGAGCATTCACATCCAAATGCAAAATGCATATGGATGATACAATAGCAAAAAATCACTAAAAACATGCACACTGACTTCCGGTTATACATTTCTATTCAATTTTTTTTACACATTGCTATATATTGTATCTTCTAAATACAGATGATCACTATAGCAACATTTATAAATTAAAAAGGCATATTGTATTCAACAAGGTACAAAAGAAAGAATAAAAAAAATGAATGTTGAGAATAAATAATAAAAGAAAAGTAGTTAAATAGAGTGATAAGAGACTAAATAATGAGATATATGATGTACTGTTTAAATGGTGATGTAAAATAAATAAAGTAGTTTTTTTTTTTTTTTTTTTTTTTTGTGATGTGATAAAATGCATATATATATATATATATATTTTATACATAATAGGATGTGAATGCTCAAATCTGTATTATGCTTAAGGCCTTCTTATATAAAGCGGTATTCGTTTTACACAATATATTTTATACACACTTTATTTTTATAACTTGAAAACATGACTTGAAATTAAGGGCTCGTTTAGTTTGACCATGACTCAGTTTTACCATGACTCAGTTTTCATAATTCAATACTCATAACTTAAACTCAAAATCTATAACTCATAACTCAAACTTCATTTTATCTCAAAAACTCTAAAATTCTTGTTTGGTCGCATAACTCAATCACATAACTCATCTTTTGCCACCATAACTCATATTTCAGAAACTAAAAATACCAAAATTCTATTTTCAGTTTCCATCATTTACCATTCAAATTTTTGAGTAATAGAAACATCACCCAAAAATCAAGTCAAACAAGATTTTTTCGGTGAGACCCACGCGTTTTGGAAACTCGGTGATGAAAACTGAGTGATATCATTTAAAATCATGATGATTCAAACAAGTCCTAAGTTTTTAATTAAATCACATAAAAATTCAATTTGTAAAACAAGATAATCTTGCCTTTTATGTAATTTAAAGAAGAAAATGATACGTTGGGGAAAGGAATTTGGGTGCAGATTTTGGTTCTTTGAATGCATTGCGGTAGAGTGATGTAATGGGACCAGGTGGTTGGCCTATATACCTACTTTAATATAACAACCAGCTCAACTACTTTAACTAACTGTCTGGAAGTAACATCCAACGTTTCCATATCTTCAGATTATTAATTACTGTCTCATTAAATACATAATAATGGCAAAAATATACTATGACACAATCATTTATTGTGGTTCTGAATTTTGTAGCCACATAATAAAAATTTGATCGTGGACTTGTACTATACCTCCACGCATTCAAGGAGATCTATGAGCTAAGCTGTGCATCCAATATGGATCCTAATTAATTCTTGACAATGAAATCAACTTGTATAGGACTACATGTTTTAAGTAAGGTCTTCTGCCAAAAATGGCTTGTAATTTAAATATTGGAAATATTATAAAATATATATATTTTTTAGAAGATATTATAAAATATTCTAAGAGTATTGGTTTAAGGACTTTTTAAAAAAAAAAAAATTATGGAAACAAAATAATTAATTGTTTTGATCACTTTTTATATTTCCAATAGAAGTGATCTCAAATTTTTCTAAAATAATTTATTAATAATTGCTCACAAGGACACTCGTTAACAGGATCCTCAAAATAAATAGGAAACTAAATTGGCATAGATTATAATATTCTGGTTGGACGTTAAGACTCTTTTCTGATTTTTAGTAATGGATTATTATGAATCAAATCCAAGAGTAATGGGACTACTTTTTCTCTTTAAATCCTTTCCTTCTCCTCCCTTCCTTTGCTTAAGCCAAGAGTCATGGGTTGCTTTGTCTACATTCTTATGATCTTATCCCCCTTCGCACTATTTAGTGGATCTCCTCCAATAATTTACTATATATAAATTAATATAACTAAATCGACACATTATTATATCAAGAGTAATGTTACCTATAATACAAGTTTCATTACATTGAGTGTACAAACTAATGTGTCATTAATCATAAAGAGACAATTCAAATATTGAGTTATAAAGTGGTTGAATTGTTGAAACCTACCAATGACATTCATTATCACATTAGTTTGTAAACTTTTTAATGTAAAACTTCTAATATTTTTAGCATTTTCCTTAAAGTAATATTGCTCAAATCTCTACAATTAGGTGCATTTGAGTTAATTTAACTAATTAAATCTTTAGTCCTTGGATAAGAAGTCAATATTCAAATTCTTTCAACACAAAACTTATTTTAAAGTTTTGACATGACAATATAAAAATGTCTACTATCAACATAAAAAAAGGCGCATATCTCTGCATTGAATATGTATATATAGAGTAAATCAATTTAGAAAATAAAAAGTCTAACCCCTATACAGTAAGTTCTAAATATAAATAAACTTTCAAAGATAATTTCTCAAGCCTTCAAAAATACTTCGATTACATCCTTTTGTGCACTTAAAATAAATGTTGACATATAAAAAAAACATATATATATATATATATATAAATGTTGATGTGTAATGCAAGCTTACGATATCAGTCTTAATTTTATCCTGTGAATCAATTGACATCTGTGTTCCTGTAATGATTAAGGTAGAGATAATTTTGTAACAAGGTGCTTATATATTAAGATTTTATTAATATATGTTGCTAGAGCATATATCAATAAATCATTTTAAGAAAAAAATTATCATAAATTGAAAGAGGTGTGAAAGGTCATGTTATTAGAAAAGAAAGTGGCTTGTGTTCAGTGATCAGTTTCATTGGGCATGTGTCTAAAATTAAATACGTGTCTGCATTACAATGTATCCAGTGAGACTGACCATGAGACACAATTGCCACCTATAAAAGAAATGATCCAACTTGTGTCTAATAACCCATACCAATAAACACCTTAAAATATAAATATATGTCCACTTTTAAACATGTATATTCAGGACAACATTTCTAGTAACAATTATCACGAGACACAAGCTTCACCCTAAGAGAAATAGCAGGAATACAGTACATTCATTGCAACCCAGATTCGATGTGAATTGGGAATATATAAAGTAATAATAAGAAGAGAGGGTACAGATTTTCTTTTCTGGAACCAAGATTAGACAAGTGTTGCAAAGTACAGGTTTGGTGTGAAATTGGCACAAAATACATGGGAGAGCCCTATACACATTCTCATATTACTATATGCTTAAAGTAAAGTAAAAGGTGTTCCTGTCTTCCTGCAGTAGCCTGGTAGCTTCGGCCTTAAGATCAGCAACTAGTAGTATAGGGACTAGGGAGTAGTAGTATTGATGATGAGAATTTCGTACTTTAATAAATTTAATAATAAATAATCAACTTCATGGATTCTGAACTGAACTGCTCAAATAAATAAAAGTTCAAAAGAGGAAGCTGGGTAGCACGCCATTTCTTTATCAAACAACTCGCCGACGCCCATCCTGTCCCATCAACCTTCCTGAACTCTTTTTTTTTTTTTTTTTTTTTCATTGTAAAATAAACCCATTTGATAGAGTAAGAGACAACCGGTTGTAAAAATTTACAAAAATATAAAAAGTGATTAATTTTGTACATTTTAATTTTATACATTTTAATCTAAAAAAATATCTACATTAATATTTGTAAAAATATATAAATGTGTTAATATATAAAATTACTATAGTAATTATACATATATGTATTGTTACGGTTAAGGAAGATATAGGTGACTGAAGCCATGTGGGTGGTGGATTGTTTGATATAATAAAAAAATTAAAGAAATATTATTATTTAAATAAAAATAGATGATAGAATAGATAAACTTACGTGGGTATTTTATAAAAGTGAGTATGTAAAAAAAAAAAAACAGTATGTTTTTTCTTATAAAATAAACAAGAATTTTGGGTGGACGGATGCGGTTGCTCTAATATTTTAATTTTTTATCCATTCAAATTATTCCTCAATTTTCCCCTCTTCTTATCACTCGCCTTCACCAACCCTTTCTAATCCAGAATCTTTATTAAACAAACAGATTTGATAGGATTGACCAATTGAGATGATCTAGCATTGATTCTCCAACCAAGAGAGAGAGAGACAGAGAGAATCTGGTAAAGATTGATAACTCTACATGAACTAAGATTTTGAATTAATCATGTATGTATAGTTCAGATTCTAAAACTGGTGGCTTGACTTATGGAAAGAAGTTTGTAGAATACTAATCTAAATTGATGAGATGAATTCCAGTAAAAGATTTTACCTCTATAATAACTTATAGACAAAGATTATGTTTTGAATTAAATTGATTGTCGTGAGAGAGAATAACACGTTTTGTGTTGTACTGATCAATACAGTAATATAGATTTTTTTTTTTGAAATCCTAACCTTGTGATTAACTATTTTTTCGCTTTTTTTTTTTTTTTTCAAATAAACACATAATTTTTTTTGGTTGGCATATTAGTGTATTTTCTTATCTCATTCACTTCCCAATATATGTGTGTATGTGTGTTTATCAAATAAAAAAAACTATTTATTCACTCTGTTATTAAATTATTATAATATACAAGTCTCATTACGTGTGCTTTGTGTGTGCAATAAGGTTTTTTTTTCAGTGGCATAATTTTTCTTTTTAATTTTTTTTTTGGATAAGTTTGCTTTGAAGACATGGATTAGAGAAATGATATGTCCACAATATTTTCACAATTTTTACAACAAATCATAAGTGGCAAGTTGTTATTGGTTGTTATTGTTGGGGCAAAAAAGTAATCTTAGTGTTAGGTTCAAATTTGAACCAATAATAATTAACCACTTATGATTTGTTGTAATAATATTGTGAAAATGTTGTGGACGTAGCATCTCTCGATGGATTAATAGGAGAGTATCCTATTTTGTAGTCATTTTAACTGAAATTAGTCATTTATCTTTACTGAATTGTCCTCAAGTTTTTTCCCTGTTAAACCTAAAGTTTATGGGTATTTTGGAACTATATAAAAATTCAGTTTAAAGAAGGGAGTTCTCTTATAAATAGCATAGAATCTATAGATCATAGCAAAAATGAAAAGTTTTTTTTTTAGAAAGAAAAATGAAATTTTAGTAATCCTAAACAATATTTTTCAAAATTATTGTGATTTGAATAACATTTATTTAAATTTAACTTTAAACTATTATTGTCACTATTTTTATGCACCAATTACCATGCAATACTAAAAAAAAATATTTGTTAGACTTCGTTATATCTAAAACTAAAGGTGCGTTTGGATATTGCTCATTTTGTTAAAAATTGAAAACTAAAAATAATACAAAAATAATTTATAAGCTACTGTTCACTACTAAAAACATTGTTCATTTGCCTTAATGCATTGTTCATATCCCATAAACAGTGCAAAAGGTGCTGGTCCAAAAAAAAAGTGCAAAACGCATAACGTGAACGTAAATGTGAGATCCAAACGCTCACTAAAACTTCTCGACGATAAGTTTTTTTTTTTTTTTTGATAACCTTCTAGCTCTAGCCGATAAGTTGTTAATAATAGATAGTAAAATGATAGCATAAGAACGAGTAAGAATTATACTAATTAAAGTGTGGATAAAAATGTTATTACTCTCAAGCAAAAAAAAAAAAAAAAAAAAAAAAAAGACAGGTGTACGAAGGGAGGGTGACAAATAAGCGAAGTCCTGAAGTAAAGTAAAAGAAGGAAAGAGGCGTTGCTGGAACCTTCACTTCTTCTTTTATTTCTCAAATCGAAGAGAGAGAAAAAAAATATCAGATCTTTTTTTTATTTTTGGCTCTCTCTTTTAGAGCTGAGCTCACACACACACAACACAAATTTTCTCTTTTTTCTTTGGGAATTCACCCTAAAATTCTGTTTGTTTCTTGGGAAAATTATAAAAAACAACAAAGAAAAGAGAAAAAGGTTCTCGACTCTCCGGGAACGGAGTTGAAAAGCTTCAGTTTTCGCTCCGTTTCCGAGAGAGAGAGAGATAGAAAGACTCTCTCCATCCAGCTCTCCAATTCTTGGTAGACGGTGCGTTTTTTTACTTTAATGTGAGAGCAGAGATCTAATTGCTATTGTCGGCATTGTTCTAAATCGTTTCTAAATTTGCACCAACTGTTACTTTCATTAACTTTAACATTAACATTATTAATGTTAAATTTTGTTTCAACGCTATCACTCTGTTGCATTTGTTTCAACTGCTATTATTATTTTTTATTCTAAATATAAATAATATTAGTAAGTATCGCCGAGTTTTCGTATGCTAAATTTGTTGTTTTTATTTTTTGTAATTTCTTAGAAGATTCTTAAGATAAAATTTAACGGTTTGGTTCTCAATCTTCCGGAAATTGTTGAATCAGGAAGTGATAATCTATCAAAGGTGGTGAATTTAATATCTTATTATTATTATTTTTAGTTTCTATGGATCTATTGGATTTACAGGATGTTTTGGTGAAAAAGTTATAGGATTTGTTTGGTTAGCGTGAAAGTTAAGAGGAAAAATTCTGCCTTTCTTGTGAAATGTTTGAGTTTCCCGGAAAGTAATTGGAGTTTCACGGGAAAGTGCAAATTTTGATGTGTTAAGTTAAGAGACAGGGAAAGTGGCACATCACAAGAAAACGTTGGTTCATTCTCATCCACAAGCAAGACCCATTAGCTGATTTTTGTTGTTTAGGTTTGTATAACTGCCAATGAGCACTTCTAGCACAAATGGCACTTTCTCCTCCCACAAGTTTGGATGGAGGTTGAGTTTGTGGATACGAAACCCACCTAGTGAATTTCTAGCTTACCAATAAAAAAGAAGAAAGCTTGTCAAGTTTGTTGGTCTTCTTTAAATAAAAAAGAAAAAAGAAGCCAAATATATGTTGTGCTTGTGAGTTGTGACATTATTTATTATGGTGTTTTACATTTGGAATTTGGATGATACTTATTAGTTGCGGCTTCTTCTTTTTTTTTTTTTTTTTTCTGTGTTCTTGACAGTGTGGAGCTGGGTGTATGTCCGTGAGCTTGCTGTGGATTTGTCTTAATCCTCTGAAGATTAGGGTTGAGACTCTAGTGGTCTGAAATGTCAGGTATGCTTAGATGCCCTGTGATTTTCAGTTTTTCACTTTTCTAAATTTGATGTTTGATTAATTGGGAATGATAATACAAAGTGAAGAACTTAAGATGATTGAATCTTTACAATAGTGGTGGGATCAGTAGTTCTGCACTGTGATGTTTTCACTACTAATCTGTATTTGTCCTGTTGAAGGCCTAGATGGTTTGGGGGCTCATGATGAAATTCGAGAAAGAAAATCAGATTTTGAGAATTCTGAGGATGAGAGACGAAGATCGAAAATTGGAAACCTCAAGAAGAAGGCAATTAGTGCTTCAAATAAGTTCACTCATTCTCTTAAAAAAAGAGGGAAAAAGAAACTTGATCATCGGGTTCCACCAGTTCCAATAGAAGATGTACGGGATGCAAAGGAGGAGAGTGCTGTATGTGAATTGCGTCAAATACTAATTGACAGGGATCTTTTGCCACCTAGGCATGATGATTATCATACTTTGTTGAGGTAAGTGGTATCTTTCAATGTATAATTTGTCTCACCTTTTATAGGGCCAAGCAATACGTGCATTCTGAATTGTAATTCTCCTCCTTTTTATTTATTTTTTGTGTGTGTGCAGATTTTTGAAAGCTAGAGACTTTAACATTGAAAAAACAATCCTGATGTGGGAAGAAATGCTTAATTGGAGAAAGGAGTATGGAACGGACACCATTTTGGAGGTAATCATATTAACTTATAGTTAGTCTACAGAATTCTTTAGTGCAGTTGAAAAAAAAAAAAGGAACGTTCTTTTTCATTTTCTCAATATAAGCATAATATAAGGATATTGCAAACTTCTAACTATATCTGTCATTGATAAAAAAAAATTGGTGGCAAAAGAAAAAGGAAAATCATAACTTGGGAGAATAATACAGTTGCATCTGGGTTCTACTAGTCCTCTAATAATCAGAATGCGTTCTATGCCAGAACTTATTTTATCTACATTTTCTGTGATTCTGACCCTCTTTGGACCTAATCAATGTGAAGGATTTTGAATTTGAGGAGCTGGAAGAAGTCTTGCAGTATTACCCCCAAGGCTACCATGGAGTTGATAGAGAAGGCAGGCCAGTTTACATTGAGAGGCTTGGGAAAGCTCATCCAAGTAGGCTTATGCGTATAACTACAATTGATCGATACTTGAAGTACCATGTCCAAGAGTTTGAAAAAGCGCTACAGGAGAAATTTCCTGCTTGTTCCATTGCAGCAAAGAGACGTATCTGTACTACAACAACGATATTGGATGTGCAAGGCTTGGTATGTAGACTTCTACTTTGGAAAGCCTTTGGCAAATTGAAATTGGTCTTTCACAGAAAAAAAATTCAGTACAATCTTGGAAGCTTGGATGTGCTTCTTGTTTTGCATGTACCTTTAAGAGTTCAATCAGATCAGGCTTTCAGTTTTTATGCTTTATATCAGTATAATGATCAAGGTGGACTAGATCTCACTTTTAATAGACTCGAACAAGAACAAAAGACTTGTTATGTTTAGTGATAGGAACTTTTTCTGCTAACTGCTGGTTGTTCGTGTAACCTGCAAGTGCTTATCTGCTGGATTTTAAATGTCAATTGATAATATGTTGAAAACAGGGCATTAAGAATTTCACCAGGACTGCTGCAAGTCTCCTGGCTGCGATGTCAAAAATAGACAACAATTATTACCCTGAGGTACTGATGTTTTCCAAATGATATTTTTATTTTCCTATATAGTGTTGGTAAATAATTGTTCTCACAAATCTACAGACATTACATCGAATGTACATTGTCAATGCTGGTCCTGGCTTCAAAAAGATGCTTTGGCCTGCTGCACAGAAGTTTCTTGACGCAAAGACCATTGGAAAGATACAGGTAA
This sequence comes from Castanopsis chinensis, assembly GCA_032878915.1. Taxonomy (NCBI): domain Eukaryota; kingdom Viridiplantae; phylum Streptophyta; class Magnoliopsida; order Fagales; family Fagaceae; genus Castanopsis; species Castanopsis chinensis. The sequence goes on along the minus strand of JAVQMG010000026.1, from coordinate 1,005,174 downwards.
AGGATATGGTTAGGCGGCCTATAATATCTCAGAGTAATATTCCTGCAGCCTCCTCTGACTGTATTTATTTTTAAAAATTGCAGGTTTTGGAACCCAAATCATTGTCTAAACTACTGGAAGTCATAGATTCGAGGTAATCTGTCATCTGTTTGTTCTGTCTTGTTTGAACCTCCATCTGTATAACCTGTTAATTAATTGCTTAGACACGTTTCCTTTCAGTCAGTTGCCAGATTTCTTGGGTGGTTCATGTACGTGTTCCATTGAAGGAGGGTGCCTCAGATCTAATAAAGGTCCGTGGAATAATCCTGACATAATGAAGGTAAGCTTCTTGTAAGAGTGATTTTCCTTTATGTTGCCGATTTATCTTTTTTGGCCAGATGCATGTGAATCCATAGTACCTTAAGCATGAAATCTTTTTGAGGATTGAACTTTCTATTGAACTTAGTATCTGAAGATTAACATTGGTCTCCCCATGTCTAGCTTGTACATAGCGTGGACGCAACATTTGTGCGGCAAATTACCAGAGTTTCTATTGACCAGCAGAAATCTGACACTTATGATAAATTACGGCCCATGAAGGCAAGTCCTAATATGACTGGCAGAACTATGTTGAGGCATTATTTGTGTATCTTGTTCCTAAGTATCACGTTCCTTTTTTCTTCTAAATTCAGGGAAGACGTAGCAACACATCAACAGCAGAATCAGGGTCTGATATTGACGATCCTTGTTCCCCAGTTGGACGAAAGAGCTCTTCATTTCCTCGTTTGGCCCCAGTTCATGAAGAAGTAAGTCCTGATACCCGATGTCACATTGATTGCAGCAATTATACTTGTATGCATGTAATTTATGTGAGTTTGTGTGTAATCTACAATTTGTATGCAGGTAAAGGCATTAGATACAAATGCCTACTATAGTTGTGATGACAAGTTTTCTTTGGTTGAGCAAGTCGTGAGAAGTGATCAAGAAGAGGGACATTCTGGGGATCAATCGCTTAACATTGATGAAATGGATAATACTCCTTCTGTGGGAACATCAAATTTGGCAGGTACTTGTTAATGTAATTCATGATGGTACCTGTTCATATAATATATGATGATAATCATTTATTTCTCAATTTTTCTAGTATATATTAGATCAACATATTGTTTGTGCCTTTTTTTCATCAAAATAGAAAGAAGAAAAAAAAAAATTGTTTGTGGCTTATAGGGTAATGCATGAACATTGTAAAAAATTTGATTATGAGGGTTGTGTTTCATTATTACGCTATTATTGGAATTTATCTCTTTAATTGACGTCTTGTGTCAGGTACTCCAGTTGGTGGTTGGTTCAACACTGTTAAGGAAAAAGTTGAGAATAGTGATTTTCAATGTGTTGCAAGAGCACTGATATCTTTCTTCTTCAGAATAGTTGCATTTTTACGTATTCTACGATTTGAATTTTGGAGAAGGCAGAATAATGTTCACCCATCTAATTTGACAGAACACAGCTTGAATAGTCATCCACCAGCTGTTGAAGCTGCAAATGAAGAAGACCGTGTCCTTCCGTGCCTAGAACGTCTTCAGAGACTAGAAAAAGCATTTGAGGAACTTAGTTGCAAACCTGCTGGAATTCCTTTGGAAAAGGAGCAAATTCTTGTAGAATCTTTGGACAGGATCAAGTCTGTTGAGGCCGACCTTGAACAAACAAAACGAGTATGATTTGTTCTATGTGATTTAGTCATGTGAAAATGAAATTTTGATTGTATTGATGGTGATATATTTTGCTATCATGTGGCTACAGGTACTACATTCTACAGTGGTGAAGCAACTAGAGATTGATGATTTGCTAGAGAAATTAAAAGAGTCCAACTGTCAAGTAAGTATCAGAGCTGCATTTTTTTTTCCGTATATTAAATTCATATTCCCACCATCTAAAAAGAAATTCTATTCCCTTCTTGCAAAATCATTAACCTATCCTATAGGGATTGTGAGGCTTGAATCCATTGGGAGGCCCTGGTGATTATCATAGTTAACTACCAATCACAGAGAGTGGATAAATACTAAGAGAGGCCTTCTTTCTGTTAACCTTTACTTTAGATAATAAATACATTTTTTTTAACACACTCTTTATCGAACTTCTAGATTCTAAAAAGGCTGGATTTTGGATTAATGTACTTGGATTAATTTCTGGTGGTGACTTAGAAATATTTACCAGATATTTCATTTGATATAACAAAAAGGGTGGACTGCTAGCAAAAACTCATATTCATTTTTCTCCACTTCCCATTATCTTCTATGACAGAATTCTGCTAATACGGAATTTACCATGTCCTTTTCTTAAATTACGTGTAACTGCCATTGTGCGCCTGAGTATAAAGCATTTTTGTTCTTGAAATTAAAATGTTAGATGCATATATTTGATTAGTTAGTTTCTCAAATAGTGATTAATTTATATCGTTGTATACATTGAACTAGTTGTCCTCTTGTTAGGAGGAAATTTGTTTTTGCTATCATTGTGTTTCAAAATTAATAATCATATTTAAAGTTCCTTTGTTGAAACTGGTGATCCTTAATGCAGCAAAGAAGATTCTTCTGTTGAATACTTGACGATAGGAGGGGTAGAATGGGAGCTACTGGGAAGAGAGAGGAGGATGATGCAGATGAGCATGCCATTCCAGGGGCATTTCTTGGTTGTGGGATATGCTGGGAAGGCAATTCTTGTTTGTCTCCCCATTTCTTTCCTATATTGAGTACTCCAGACAAAAATTTACGGTTGAGCAGCATGGGTTTGGCCCCCCTCTCAGCTTTTGCAACATTGTAGAGAAAAAAAAAAGTTAATGAAATGGTTTACCATACGGCATATTTTTGTTTCCATTCTTTCCACTCCACTGAATATACGAAATGATCAACTGGACTTCATAAGATCCTCTTTGAAGTCATCCAGAAAGAGCTCCTTAAAAATAACAAGGTTATATTCTTCAATCTTCCATTGGTAAATAGATACAGTACCTTATTTGCCCTGAGATAGGATGAGCTACATATGGGCTTATTCAATATTTCATTTCTCCGTTTGCTGCATTTGTTAGAGCTTTTTGCTGAAATGTACTGACAGTTCTACTAACATATACTTTTTCACAACTTCTTCATGTGGTAAGTTGTGATTGGTCTAACTCTAACATCAATTTCACTGAACTACTAGTACTACTGGCACCATCTTTTAGATACCATGAATTATCCCCCACATTGATGATGCTCGTACTCACATATATACCCATATGACCAAGTTAAGGTGGAAGCAATAATCATCCTTTGCACGAGTCTATGCTTTCCAATATCCCTACTACTATTGAATTGAATTCAATCTGAAGGAGGTACCTGTTCTGCATCAATTCGATTTGAATAGAATGAATTAACCAACTATGTAGGATAATGAAGACGAAAGTCTGATCCTGGTCTTGTCTGATGATGCAAGCGATTGGTTAATTAGCATTACATCTAGTTTTAAGTTTTATTCACGTCTTTCATCCTCCATAATATAGTAGTTCATTCAAATCAAATCGCTTAATAATAACAGGGCCCATCCAGTGCTCTCTTTTGTTTACTTAGCAAACACCTACTTGATCACTTAACACGCATATGATCACTTGATCTCCCTTTTGTTTGCCTAGCTATATAGTTTTTAGGCGGAATTACAATATTAGTCTCTCAAGTTTACCCTAGGTGCGTAATTGGTCCTTCAAGTTTGAAGCTTGTGCAGTTGGTCTCTCAAGTTTTTAAATTGAGCAATATAAGTCCTTTTACTAACTGCTATTAACGGTGTTACTTATGTGGCTAACGAAACAATGACTTGACATTTTGTTTTAATGACGTGACATATTTTTAATTAAAAAATTACAAACTAAAATTACACGTGAGAAACATTATTTACCAAATTAAAAAAAAAAAAAAAACTATTTTCTACCAATTGTAAACACCAAGCCACGGCTTAAAAAAAAAAAAAACACACACACACACACACCCAGCCACGAGACAGAGAAGGGGGGAGAGGGAACAACAAGCCCTAGCTGCCGCAATGCTACCATATTGGAACACTATTGTGTCACCCTTTCCAAAACTTCAATGCTACCATACACCCAATGATTTAAATCATGTCTGGTGGAGAGGGGGCCCATCTTGAGATTTGGATTAAGCAAGTGTCTAGTTAAGTAGGCATTTTGATGAAGTGGGAAAGTCGCATAGTGATCTTTATAGAACAATTATATAGAAAATTCTCAATTTACAACAACATGGGAAACAAGAAAAGTGAGAAAACCATTTGATCCTAGCAGGCTTTGAGGACATTTGTGGTTTTAGAGGCTACGATTCCGTAGCGGTTGCTTCTGGGGTTACTGGAGATCCAATTTCGATTAATATCCTAGGGCTATTTACTGCACTATCACCTACATAATTAGAAAAACTAATCTATCATTGCGGCTGCTAGGGCTTGTTCTTCCTTCTCTCCCCTTCTCTATCTCGTGGCTGGGTGTTTTTATTTATTTTTTAAGCCGTAGCTAGGTGTTTACAATTGGTAGAAAATATATTTTTTAATTGGTAAATAATGTTTCTCATTTTAGTTTGTAATTTTTTAATTAAAAATATGTCACCTCATTAAAACAAAATGCCAAATTATTGTTCCGTTAGTCACATAAATAACACCGTTAATAGTAGTTAGTAAAATGACTTATATTGCTCATTTTGAAAACTTGAGGGACAATTATACATACAAGGTAAACTTGAGAGACCACAATTGTAATTTTGCCTAGTTTTTATTCAACACCCAAGACAAATTAAAAAAAAAAAAAAAGGAAAAGGAACACTTGTGGAAGATTGGTCAAGTTGTATACAACTGTTAGCGTAGTTGAGGAAGTTGACTTTGGATTTTTTTTTATCTGCCCTTTTTTTTTCACACTTCCACAAATTAAACTAACATTAGAGCTTTTATTGGGATCAACTTTTTCAATTTGAAGTGTATATATATTAAAAAATTCATAATGAATACCTACCATATGGTACCTTTTTTTTTTTTTTTTTTTTCTCTTGTTCTACATACAACCTTACAGGCATGGATTTGTTTACTATAATTTTTTTTCCATTAAATTGAATAGATTTTGTGTATTTTTTGCCTTTTGTTTAACCTAATTTGCTTAAGTTTTATCCAATTTATATGATTATGGTTTGAGAATTAATCATTAAATATGCTTAGACATGATTTTTTAAATTATTTTGTGTTTTATGACATGGGTTCCAATTGTGATATGTTGCTTTCATCCTCTCAATTTTGATTTAGAGAATAATCTTCTTTTTAGCTTATTATTAAGCATGCCTTGATATTAATTTGATGATAAATTGTTCATAAAAAAATTTGATTTTTTTTTTCCTGATTAAAATAGCTTTGGCTAAATATTAGAGTTGTACACTTTGACCTATAAAAGAAGGCCGTCTGTCCATTTCGTTTTTTATTTTATTTTATTTTATTCATCAATCATTAAATATGGTTTGACATGATTTTTATTGATCATTAAATTTTCTAATAAAGAACAATGACAAACAAGAACAAGGACACACTAAAAATATAGTCTACAAAGGAGTATTCAACAAATTCCCAAAGATGCAAACTTCTCATTGTAGCACAATTAGTATGTTACAAAAAAATAATTTTTTATTTAGGTGTTATCATTTTTTATTTGATAGTTATTATACCAATGCAATTTATTCCTTTTGTTATTATAATAATTATTTATTTTGTTGTTGTTCATTAGATAAAATATATATTCTATAAATTTATGATAAAACCATGCAACGCACGGGCCTTTAACTAGTTTAATATGAAAATTAAGATGGAAGAGGAAGAGTGGAAGTCGATGAAAGGTTGAACAAAGTGAAATGGTAGAATTCAAGAAGATATAAAAGGAAAAAAAATTTAAAAACCTATCAAGGGAATCAAATTAAAAATTTAAGAGGACAATGATTGGAAGAGATGAAAGATTGAATTAAGAAGACAATTGTTGAAGATGATGAAAGGTTGGACAAAGTAAAAATTTCAAAAAAAATAAAAAGTAAGAAAGGATCCTAATTACTTGGCACAAAAAGTGGTTTATAAAATTTATTGTAAAGCTCCCATTATTAATTATTATATATAGTATAAATAGGTATGTATAAACTTTGTTTTGGTTTTTAATTCTTCATTATTTTAATTGTTTAGTTAAAAATATCTAAACTAAAGTAGATGATTATGTAAAAAAAAATTTATATGTAAAGCTAAAGCTTCCTAAGATGAATGAGTAAAGTCACCAATCTATTTATTTATATATTTAATATTGTAAATAAAAATTTAAGTATAAAAAATAAATAAGAAAAAGAATAATTATGTAGTGAATGACGTCGCAGCTGAGGTGACACAATAGGAGCTTAGCAATATTAAATATTACACTTCAACTTTTATATATATGCTAGTTAAAGGGTCATGCATTGCATGGCTTTATAATAAACTTATAGAATATATATATATATATATTTATATATATTTTATCTGATAAACAATAACGAAATAAATAATTATTATAATAACAAAAGGAATAACTTGTATTGGTATAATAACTATTAAATAAAAAAGGATAACACCTAAATAAAATATTATTATTTTGTAACATACTAATTGTGCTCTAATGAGAATTTTGTATCTTTAGGAGCTTGTTGAATACCTCTTTGTACAATATATTTTTAGTGTATCCTTGTTCTTGTTTGTTATTGTTCTTTATTATAAAATTTAATGATCGATAAAAGTCATGTCAAACCATGTTTAATGATTGATAAAAAAAAAAAAAAACTAAATGGAAAAACTGCTTTCTTTTATAGGTCAAAGTGTACAACTTTAATAGTTAGCCAAAACTATTTCAACCAGGAAAAAAAAAAATTGTTATGAACAATTTATCATCAAATTTATATCAAGACATGCTTAATAATAAGCTAAAAAGAAGATTGTTCTTTAAATCAAAATTGAGAGAATGAAAGCAACATATCACCATTGGAACCCATTACATAAAACACAAAATAATTTAAAAAACCATGTCTAAGCATATTTAATGATTGATTCTCAAACCATAATCATATAAATTGGATAAAACTTAATTAAGCAAATCAGGTTAAACAAAAAAAACAAAAAATACACAAAACCTATTCAATTTAATGGAAAAAAAAAATTAGAGTAAACAAATACATACCTGCAAGGTTATAGGTAGAAGAAGAGAAGAATAGAAAAAAAAATAGAAAAAAAAGAAAAAATAAAGAAGCATATGATGGGTATTCATTATGAATTACTTGATATATATACACTCCAAATTGAAGAAGTTGATATAAACAAAAATTCTAATGTTAGTCTAATTTGTGGAAGTATAAAATTGAAGTTAAGAGGAGTGTGAATAGAAAATCCGACGAAAAAAAAGGTCACCTTGTGTGAGGAGGTGACTAGTAATATACTTTTTTTTTTGTTTAATTTTTTTTTTTAATGAACGACTAGTAATAGGTAGTGACACTCCCAGTAAAGTTCCTAGTTCTAGGATGATAGGCATTTTCAGTTGGGTATTATCTTATCGGTTGGGTTATTCCAATTTTTCCGTTACTACCCAATTGTATTTTCAGATTTACTGTTGTGAACCTGGATGAAAGAAAGATACCGGGATGAAAGAAAGATAAATTAGTCAATTTGAGGTGATTAGTCTTTCCTCCAAAACTTGAGAGAGAGAGAATAGATTTTTTTGATTTAATTTTCTGCTTAGTTTTCATTATAAGTTATGAAGTATTACGTTCGCAGCATTTTTATTAAAATAAGATAACATTATATACAAATTCTAAAACATAGAATCCAATCATATCCTAAAACATAGGAATTGATTTGTATACAAGTAGATAACAATATTAATTTACTCTTACCTTATTTTAGATACAGATCTATAACTAAGCCTAAATTCAAATACTAGTAGTAATTTAAATAACAATTTAATCAGCACGACATCTTGGTTCATAATATCATCCCCATTGTATTTAAGCATGATAATGGTTAATAAAACAGCGGCAGATTTACTACTCTAAATTTCACTCCCCTCTCTCACAATTCAGTATATTTCATTGAGATTAAGTCGAGCATACATCTGAAGAGGAAATGTGTGGAACCTTCTCTAGCGAGTTTTTCCCATTTCAGTACTTCCTAGCTTCTTTTCCAAACTTGCAACAAGAAATCTATTGAAACAACATCCGCAGCATACCTCATAAGCGAGCTTAAGCCACTGGATGCTCTTATCTTTTTAGCGTTTGGACAGTGCCACAAAACATGTTTCACTAATACCGTATCATTCTAACATACTATGTAGGTTGCTGTAGTACGTAGAGATGTAAATAAACCAAGTTTGAGGTGTGGCTCAATAAAAAGCTCTCTTATGTTTGTTTGTTTATAAACAAACCGAACTTGAGACTTAAACAAGCCATGCTTTGGCTGTTTTATGGGTTTGTTAATAAAACTTGATATGAGCTTGAAAAATAGACTTCTATCTTACTAAATTAGTTGGAAGTTGAAACCACATGTCCAAACCAAATGAGATTGATAATATGCTTAATATGATCTTGATAATGTATTTGCATTAAATCTCGAGCAGAAAAGCTTGATATTTGTTAGAAGTATTGGTTAAATTTACTATATCCCAATAGTTTAAACTTTTGGGATAATCGGTAATTTAACATGGTATCAGAGCATGAGATCCTGAGTTCGATCCTTGTCTCCTCCACTCTACCTCCCATTTAAATTCCCACGTGTTGGGTCTCACCTATTAAAAGGTAGTTTCGGTCCACACGTGAGGGGGAGTGTTAGAAGTATTGATTAAATGATTAAATGATTAAATTTACTATATCCTAATAGTTTAAACTTTTGGGACAATCGGTAATTTAATAATATTAAACTTGAGATTGACTTGACTAATGAATCAAGCCAAGCTGAATGGAGCTCAATCTTTTGGATTATCTAATAGGCTCAAGCTCAAACATAATTTGTTGACTTGGTTTAAGCTTAAACCAAGTTTGAACTTTTTATATTTGTTGTTGAGCTGAGCTTGAACATTTAATACTCGACAAAACTTGACTTGGGCTATTAGTAAATTTGGACAAGAAGACACCATGCATCAATTCTTTCTTCCAACAGCCTCTCTATATGTGTCAAATAAATTTTCCACTATATATAGAATCCTCCACGAACAACTTCCAGGGCGATCACTTTCGAATTAGAATCCATGGTCCACCATCTATATATCCTCCACACTAAATTTGGATCCTATTGCCAACAGGGGTCTATTGTAGCAGCAATACTTTATACTTCAGCAAAACATTGTTTCACTTTAGCTTGCATGAAGGAAGTGAAAGGGAAAGATTTTGTTTAAAGAGAGGAGGAATTAATAGTTGATGAGATGCCAATCTTGCTTTGCTAAAAGCTTTATATTCTCGTCAAATGTGTCAAATGTTAAATATACTATTTTTTAACATCTAATTCTAATAACGCACACTACATTAAATGTGCTATATCCTGTAAATTTTGACATCCAGATAGCAGCCCACTGTAGCAAAATATGTATATATATATATATATATATGCGTGTGTGTGTTTATATATTTGTTTGTTTGTTTAATGTTGCATGATACTTGTGGAACAATTTTCTTGGGGGCCAATCAGACTTATGTCCATTAGGCAATGCTGTTCTAGATGGCATTGACTTTGATATTGAAGAAGGCACAATTGAAAATTGGGACGAGCTTGCAAGGGCCTTATCAGGATTTAGCCAACAAAAGAAGGTCTACTTAATTAACAGTAGCTCCACAACGTTCTCAGGATTATAACTAACAAGTACGTTCAGGGTAGTTGAAGGACAAAAACTTTATAACTAACAGGTACATGGTATTTAATTGAAAGCATAAAAAAAGAATATTTAAATAAAGTGGTAAAATAATATAACTTTTAATATTGGGTGTATTGTAAAGTAAGTTGTTAAAATAAATAAAGTAACTTTCTGAGATGTTAAATACTATATTTTATAGCATTTTTTTTGGGGGGGTAAAATATAGCATTCTTGATAAGAATGGTTCAATGGGCTTTAAATCTATGATTGCCACCCCTCCTTTTTCTTTTGATCAACACATATAGTCTTCATTGTGTGCGTGCCACTGCCAACATGAAATTGTGATTTTCTTCCACACCTTTGGAGGGAGGAAAATCACAGCTTTTTCTCTCAATAGAATAGTTATAAAATTGAACTTGACAGATAAGTAAATATAGAATACACAAACCTTTTCCCAACCCCTCCTTGGAAGATCTGTTTTCATTTTGAAGCTCTATGGGCCAAATGTGACGACTGCTATGGCATTGTGGAGGCTACCTGGAATAGGAGCTGCATCACCAACACCCCGGAAGGTATTGCTACCAACCTAAGTCTCTGCGCCTCAGAATTATCCTGCTGGAGTAAAGAGGTTATCGGAAATATTCCAAGGAGGATCCAGGAAAAGAGGAAATTGCTTCACTCTTTCTCTGAACAAGACCAGGATGGCTCCCACAGTGCAGCAATCAATGAGTTGAGGAATGAGCTAAATGGCCTCCTGGACAGTGAGGAGACACTATGGCACCAGAGAAGCAAAATCCACTGGTATAAAGAAGGAGATAGAAATACAAAATTTTTCCATACTAGAGCTTCAGAGAGAAGAAAGAAAAACACCATTCAGGGGGTGTGGAATGATGATGGTTGCTGGTGTGATGACAGAGACAGTTTAGCTTGCATAGCGTTGGATTATTTCTTAAAGATTTACTCCTCAAGCTCCCCAAGTAGAATCGAGGACATTACCAGCACCATCCCGACTCGGGTTTCGGACGATATGAATGCCGAGCTCACCAAAACCTTCACTAGTGAAGAAGTTCTGAGAGCCCTCCATCAACTCCACCCAACCAAATTCCCCCGGCCCCGACAGTATATCAACCATTTTCTTCCATAAATATTGGAGTATAGTGGGTAGAGATATTACTAATATGGTTTTGAATGTGTTAAATTCGAATATGTCCATGGCAAAAATTAGTAAGACCAATATATCTTTAATCCCAAAAACAAATCATACTACTAAGATGACAGAGTTTCGCCCCATCAGCTTGTGTGACGTGGTGTACAAACTCATTTCCAAAGTCCTTGCAAACCAATTAAAAGCTGTCTTTCCTCTAGTGATAGTCGAAAACCAAAGTGCCTTCACAGCGGATAGGCTCATAACTGATAATGTCCTAGTCACTTTTGAGCTCATGCATTACCTGAATCACAAAACAGAGGGCAAGGATAGTTTTATGTCCATCAAGCTTGATATGAGCAAGACATGTAACTGAGTTAAGTGGGGCTTCATTAAGAGAGTCATGGAAAAATTGGGCTTCCACAACAAATGGGTCTCTCTTATTATGCAATGTATCTCAACAGTCACTTACTCTGTTATCATCAATGGAGAAGCCTATGGGCGCATTACTCCTTCTAGGGGCCTTCGCCAAGGTGATCCTCTCTCTTCGGGTCTTTCCTTTTTTGTGTTGAGGGTCTTTAAGCCCTTATTCACCAAGCCGCAAGAAATCAAGCTCTTAATGGGGTTTTCATCTGCCGGGGTTGCCCTCCTATCACACACCTTTTATTTGCGGACGACAGCCTCTTATTTTGTAAGGCCACTGGCCAAGAGTGCAATGAGCTTATGAGCATCCTAGGTGTCTATGAATATGCTTCAAGCCAAAAAATTAACCCCGATAAGTTCTCGGTCTTTTTTAGCCCTAACACCCCCTTTGCCAGTAAGGGGGAGATACTTAACATCCTTGACTCGATGCAAGACTCTTGGCATAAGAAATACCTTGGTCTCCTCTCTTTAATTGAGAAATTAAAAACTCAAGTCTTTGCTAAAATTAAGGAAAGAGTGAGCAAGAAGCTAGCGGGGTGAAGGAGAAACTTCTTTCCATTGGTGGTTAAGAAATCCTCATCAAAGCTGCAGCACAAGCAGTACCCATATACATCATGGGCTGCTTCCAACTTCCAAAAACTTTGTGCCACGACTTGGAAAGAATGATGAGAAACCTTTGGTGGGGCCAAAGAAACCAAGAGTCAAAAATTGCTTGGGTTAGTTGGAAGAAGATGTGTAAGTCTAAATTATATGGTGGCATGGGCTTCTGAAATCTCCAAGCCTTCAACCTTGCTTTACTAGCGAAACAAGGGTGGCGGATCCTCACAAACACCAACTCCTTGGTTGCTCTGGTCTATAAAGCTAAATACTTTCCCTATGATGATATTCTAAGCTCAAGGATTGGGAGTAATCTAGGCTATGCTTGGAGGAGCATCCATAAGAGCTTTTGGGTTCTTAAAGAAGGCACTCGATAGAGGGTGGGGAACAGCAAAAGAATTCATATCTAGGAAGATAGGTGGCTCCCAATACCTACCACCTATAGGGTGATCACACCTCAAACAGATTTTGACAACTTCCCAAAGGTCTCATCACTCATCGACAAGGATACAAAATAGTGGAAATCTGACTTGGCGAGGTTTATCTTTCTGCCTTTTGAAGCCAATTCCATTCTTAGGATTCCTATCAGCTATAGCCTCCCAAAAGGTCAGCTCATTTGAATAGGTAACAAAATGGGCTCTTTCACTGTGAAGAGTGCCTACTATATAGCAATGCGTGTGGTTGAAGACAATGGAATCAGTGAAAGCACAACTGAGCTCAATCAATCCTCCTTTTGGAAAAGAATTTGGTATCTAAATGTTCCCTCAAAAGTCTGGATCTTTGGGTGGCGAGTATGCAGAAATGGCTTTTCAACTATGCTTAATCTTCAATGTTGCGGCCTAAACTCAACTAGTTTTTGCCCGCTTTATGACAAGGAAATGGAATCTATCCAACATGCCCTTCTCCATTGCTCCCACGCCAAGCATACCTGGGCTCATTGGCTGGACTGTACAGTGAATTTGTCAACTACCACTACTAACATTGTGGACCTTGTAACCCAGTTTATTAGTAAAGGCAAGCTTCGTGATCTGGACTTATTTTTCATGGTCCTGTGGTCAATATGGGGAAACAGAAACCAAGCTCTTCACAATGACTTTGTAATCCCGCCATCTGAGGTTTGGGAATTTGCAAATAGAGCCTTAACCGATTTTACTACTGTTCGACTCTCCTCCCTCCCATCTCCCCCACCGCCCCATGATCGTTGGATAGCACCACCTCCAAGATTTTTCAAGATAAATGTGGATGGTGCAACTGACGACAGGGGAGGAAACTCCTGCATTGGAGTCATCATTAGAGACTCCTCTGGTTCCTCTATTGGTGCTCTTAGCATGGTCCTTCCCTCTTACTACCCAGCAGAAATTATAGAAGCCTTTGCGTTGCATCAAGGGGTCCTTTTTGCCTTGGAAATGTAGATTAACTAGTCCATTTTTGAGTCTGATGCACTCTCCATCATCCTCGCCTTAACTTCTGGGGCGGCTGGCAACGATTTTAGTCACATTCTCGAGAACATCAGGGCGGCATCTGGTTCTCTTAGTCATTGCTCCTTCCATCACTTGAAAAGGGATGGCAACAGAGCAGCTCACTCACTGGCAAAAGAAGCAAAATCACCAAGCCAATAAAAAATTTGGAAAGGAATCTCCCCCCCCCCCTGTATTCTAAACATTCTTAGAGATGATTTATTGTAATCCTTTCCTTTTGGGCTCTGTTGTAATTCTTTTTCATTGTGGAATGATATTTCTTCCAGTTTTCCCTTAAAAAAAAAAACATAAACCTTTTAAATACATGAAACTTTTACTTGATAATTTTTATTATAATTTTTTAAAGTTGCATTTGTTTGACTCTTATACAATTTATATATGAATTCTTCACTATGACAAAATACAACATAAGGGTTCATTTGGTATTTCCACAGGAAGTAGTGGAGCCTGTAGAACTTTAATTATAGAAATTAGTCCCTAAACTTAGAGGAAAACTAATTTTTTACTTATATGTCTATTTAAAAGTGAAGTTTTAACTTCTATAAAAAAAAATTAATGACATTATGTCACCTACTCAAGAACTAGGAATAAGATCTGATGACATAACATATAGGTTGAAGATAAATAAATAATTTTTTTTGAAAGTAAATTATTCAATCCTTAAAATTTTTATAGTTAAATAAAATATTAGAAATTTGATTTACCTACACTAAAAATTAACTAGTCTTGTCTATTGATAAAGAGCAATAGCGTGCTTCATAAATTGATAAAAGAAGATTGAAATGGTCATTAGTTATAAGTCATTTAAGATCATCATTTATTCATTTACCTCCCATCAAATAAATAAAAGTGAAAGCAAGAAACACAAATGCCTAAAATTATATAAAAAACAAGAGGTCGTTTGGTAACGTTATTTTAGTAAAGTTTATATTTTTTAAATATATGTATAAATAAAAAAAATGTGTGTAAAAATACATATAACATTATTTAAAAATTAAAAAAAAAAATATATATATATATATATATATATCATCACAGCTAACAAACGGCACTCACATTTATTAAAAAAAAAATTGACATAAATTATAAACGAGAAGCTTGCACGGAGGAGAGAGAGAGAATGTTGGTGTGTGCTGACGAAATCCAGTTTTCGCATTTTTTGCTGTAACCCACTTCAATCAATCAACTGTCTCTGTCTTTATTAAAATATTTTTATTTATTTATAAAAACAAACATAAAAAATAACAACAACTCTAACTAATTTGTGTTTGCGTGTGTCCCCACTTTCCTCTTTGTGTCTGTCTGTAAACTACCTGTACTAGTCTTATGTATACTGTTTTTGTGTAAAACTTGAATAGCTCAAAACTTGAATAGCTCAAAGCTTTTTTCTGTAAACTGCCTGTTCTATTACTAGCTAAAAGCTAGTAATAGAACTCCTTCACTCCTTGCTATTCGTAAAACAGAGTTGTATACATTACATATATTCATCAAAATAAAGCCATCAACTGATTCTTGCATTCCCCAAACCCAAAATTGCATTTGGAATTAGCCAACTGAAATTTTGAAATTGAAAAAAAGCTATTAACTACAGTGGTATTCCATTGGGATGGTTTGTGTTAAACTACACAAAGACCTCCCTAACTGTCATTCCAAGGGGTCAAAAATCTAATCCCTCCTTGATGGCATGGCGAACTTGAGAGATTTCTTGTACTCTTTTCCTTGCCTCAATTCCCATCTCTTTTGCAAGCAAAAAGTTAATTTTAATCAGCCCATTTGGAGAGTAGTTCGGAACATTCATCAACTTGATGAATCTCCTTGAAAACTGCACATCTTGCATATAAAATAGCTTAGTATTAAGCTTCAAAGTTTCTAACAGTTATTCACTTATTTTCACAAACAATTTGTATATTTCCAAAAAAAAAATTAAAAATTAAAATTAAACAAAAGAAGGAACTACTGCCAATCCCAAACCACAATACAAAAGGGATTATATTAAACCCAAACCAGGTAATGGGTGAATCTTAGAAAACCAAACAAAATTGTTAAATTCATATGTTTCTAAGCTTCCCTACGTTGTTTTCTATAATCTTAAACTCAAACCAAATTGTTCAATTCCAATGAAGTTGATTTTTCGTAAAGAAATCAAACAAAAAAAAATTCCAATGAAGCTTCTTTGAACTACTGACCCTAAGAAATCAAGGATGGGAAAAATGATCATAATACCAGATCTATAATCACATTTTTTTTTGGATGGGCAGCTGAAATCTAGATGAATTAATATACTAAAAAGACAATCTCAAGAAACAAGTTACTTTTTTTTCCCCTTAAAAATCATGAAATGAAACAAAAACAGAACACAAGGAACCGATAAACCCAGCAACCAAACATCGGCTTCAGAGGACACAACCTCACAAAATCTCCACTAGCCAGTCCTTGGCCATTGACACACACACTCTATTGCTACTGGGCTTCATACCCATTATAAAAATCTCAAAAACATTCAACAATAAATTAATCAGATTTATAAAAAAAAAAAAAATGCAATGAAAGAAATAGATAACCTTTAGTACTATAAATGAAACAAAGGGATGGTCTTTGCAAAGAAATCACATAAAAAAAAATTTCATAAATTTGATTCCCAGATCTAATCACATTTGGGTGGGTAGGTAAAACACAGTTGGTTCATATTCATTCTTCGGTGGACGCCATTACTTTATCAAACAACTCGCCGACGCCCATCCTATCCCATCTACCGTCCTAAATTTTTTTTTTTTTTTTTTGGGCAAAATAAACCCAATTGATAGAGTAAGAGCAACCAATTGCAAAAATTTGCAAAATACTAAAAAAGGGCTGAATTTTGGACATTTTAACTTAAAACATATCCACATTAGTACATGTAAAAATGTGTAAATGTTTAAATATACAAAACTGCTCTAATAACATATGCAAAGTTATTGTTTACATGGGTAAGGCCATGTAGGTAGTGGTTTGCTTGATATAATAAAAAAATTAAAGAAATATTATTATTTAAATAAAATAGATGATAAAATAGGTAAACTGACGTGAGTGTTTTGTAAAAGTAGTGTAGGGGGTAAAAGCGTCAAAACACCATATAGGCTTGAGGCCTAGTCCGAGGACGCGAGTCCCACTAAAGGGGTCATGTGTCGGGAGCAGGGCCACCCAACACTGGGTTCCAAGGGCAGCCGACCAGACTGCCAGTCTGTCGGAGATGAGCCGAGGGGAGAGTCTCCTCGGACATATGTTGGGGAGAGAACATGGTGGCAAAACGCCCAGGTAAGGGCCCCTGAGGCTCGGTGAGTCATCTTACCTCCCAAACGAGATGCCGAGGTGGGAGACAAGTGAGACGTGCATTGCATACAGTTCCTGCCACTTCATTAAATGCCTTCCACCTACCCACCTGGCCGCATTAATGGGGAAATGACCTCTGAAAGGACGGGGGATGGCCCTGAGGGCATGGGGGAGCGTTTTTAGGGAAAAGACAAGTGGGAACCAGAGACAGGGAGTATAAGAGGGAAGGGGGGAACCACTGGAAGAGGATCCGGACTCTTTTTCTTGGCAGAAAGAAAGGAAGAAGAAGTCTCTCTCTCTCTCTCTCTCTCTCCCTTGGAGAACAGGACGTTAACTTGCCCAGTCGCTCCTCGGCATAGATCTGAGGAGGGAATTAGGCCACTTCACCAGCCAGTCATCTCCCTGTAGTGGACTTGGACCTTACATAGCATCCCTCCATAGCGTCAGGAGGTCTAGGCTTGGAACCCATTCTCTACAAATTCTATTGTAAAGGCCACTTGGGCCGGCCCAGTCACCCACTTGGGCCCAAGGTCACTTTGTGCCCTTACAAGTAGGTATGTAAAATAAAAAAAAAGTATGTTTTTTTTTACAAAATAAACAAGAATTTTGGACAGACGGATGCGGTTGCTCTAATATTTTTAATTTGTTACCCGTTCAGATTATTCCTTAATTTTCCCCTCTTTTTATCACTTGCCCTCACCCACCCTTTCTAATCCAGAATCTTTATTAAACTCCAAATTGCACTTTTCATTGGTGATGACTCTGATGACTTCAAAATTAGTATTATGTGAGTTTCATTTGCCTACATTAAAATTTTATCATATTTATTATTAAAAAAAAAAAAAGAAAAAAAAAAGTTAGAAGTATGAGATAGGTTCAAGTTACACCTAGTATAACTCTAAAGAGTTACACATTTTTTAAACTATTGGATTTAAGTAGATCCAACGGTTAAAAAATGACTATAATTATTACAAATATTTTGATTAAAAGTTAATTAATTACCATCTAAACCTATCTCTAAACTTAAAAAAAGTTTGACTTATGACTCTCTCTCTCTCTCTCTCTCTCTCTCTCCCCGTTTCTCTCTCTCTTTCTCCTCCATCACCTCCAACCATGGTTTTAAAAACCGAACTGGGCATCAAACCGATTTTTTTCAAAATTTTTGATTTTTGACTTGTTTTTGAGCCTTTTGACCAGACCGAACTGAACCGATTTTTTTGGTTGAACTGGTCGAATTGGCCGGTTCGGTCCAGTTTTTAAAACAGTGCCTCCAACAACCCATCATATTTCTCTTTAGATTTAATCCACTTTCGTTTTTAAATTTGTATCAAATAGCAACCTGTAGTTTCCCACTTATTAACTGTGCATGTGGACACATCAAATTATAAAAAAATATCACTGTAGGACTCAAGTGGGGGAATTAAAATTGAAGCCGCCATACATTGTTTGTCAATAAATTAATCCATGAGGACAAAACAGTGCCTCCAACAACCCATCATATTTCTCTTTAGAATTAATCCACTTTCGTTTTTACAGTTGTATCAAATAGCAACCTGTATTAACTGTGCATGTGGACACATCAAATTATAAAAAAAAATACCACTGTAGACTCAACTGGGCGAATTAAAATTGAAGCCGACATGCATTGCTTGTCTATAAATAGATCTTTTTGAGCTGAGCTCACACACACACAACACAAATTTCTCTTCTTCTTTGGGAATTCACCCTAAAATTCTGTTTGTTTCTTGGGAAAATTTAAAAAGACTCTCTCCATCCAGCTCTCCAATTCTTGGTAGACGGTGCGTTTTTTACTTTAATGTGAGAGAGTAGAGATCTAATTGCTATTGTTGGCATTGTTCTAAATCGTTTCTAAATTTGCACCAACTGTTACTTCCATTGACATTAACATTAACATTATTAATGTTAAATTTTGTTTCAACGCTATCACTCTGTTGCAATTGTTTCAACTGCTATTATTATTTTTATTCTAAACATAAATAATATTAGTAAGTATCGCCGAGTTTTCGTATGCTAAGTTTGTTGTTTTTTCCTTTTTATTTTTTTATAATTTCTTAGAAGATTCTTAAGATAAAATTTAACGGTTTGGTTCTCAATCTCCCGGAAATTGTTGAATCAGGAAGTAATAATCTATCAAATGTGGTGAATTTAATATCTTATTGTTTTTTTTTTTTGGGGGGGAATTTAGTTTCTATGGATCTATTGGATTTACAGGATGTTTTGGTGAAAAAGTTATAGGATTTGTTTGGTTAGCGTGAAAGTTAGAGGAAAAATTCTGACTTTCTTGTGAAATGTTCGAGTTTCCCGGAAATAATTGGAGCTTCACGGGAAAGTGCAAATTTTGATGTGTTAAGTTAAGAGACAGGGAAAGTGGCACATCACAAGAAAACGTTGGTTCATTCTCATCCACAAGCAAGACCCATAAGCTGATTTTTGTTGTTTAGGTTTGTATAACTGCCAATGAGCTCGTCTAGCACAAATGGCACTTTTTCCTCCCACAAGTTTGGATGGAGGTTGAGTTTGTGGATACAAAACCCACCTAGTGAATTTCTAGCTTACCAATAAAAAAGAAGAAAGCTTCTCAAGTTTGTTGGTCTTCTTTAAATAAAAAAAGAAGTCAAATATATGTTGTGCTTGTGAGTTGTGACATTATTTATTATGGTGTTTTACATTTGGAATTTGGATACTTATTAGTTGCTGCTGCTTCTTTTTATTCTTTTTCTTTTTTCTGTGTTCTTGACAGTGTGGAGCTGGGTGTATGTCCGTGAGCTTGCTGTGGATTTGTCTTAATCCTCTGAAGATTAGGGTTGAGACTCTAGTGGTCTGAAATGTCAGGTATGCTTATATGCCCTGTGATTTTCAGTTTTTCACTTTTCTAAATTTGATGTTTGATTAATTGGGAATGATAATACAAAGTGAAGAACTTAAGATGATTGAATCTTTACAATAGTGGTGGGATCAGTAGTTATGCACTGTGATGTTTTCACTACTCATCTGTATTTGTCCTGTTGAAGGCCTAGAAGGTTTGGGGGCTCATGATGAAATTCGAGAAAGAAAATCAGATTTTGAGAATTCTGAGGATGAGAGACAAAGATCGAAAATTGGAAACCTCAAGAAGAAGGAGAGTGAATTGCGTCAAAAACTAATTGACAAGGATCTTTTGCCACCTAGGCATAATGATTATCATACTTTGTTGAGGTAAGTTGTATCTTTCAATGTATAATTTGTCCGACCTTTTATAGGGCCAAGCAATACGTGCATTCTGAATTGTAATCCTCCTCCTTTTTATTTATTTTTTGTATGTGTGCAGATTTTTGAAAGCTAAAGACTTTAACATTGAAAAAACAATCCTGATGTGGGAAGAAATGCTTAATTGGAGAAAGGAGTATGGAACGGACACCATTTTGGAGGTAATCATATGAACTTATAGTTAGCGTACAGAATTCTTTAGTGCAGTTGAAAAAAAAGGAACCTTCTATTTCATTTTCTCAATATAAGCATAATATGAGGATATTGCAAACTGCTAAGTATATCTGTCATTGATAAAAAAAAAAAAATGGTGGCAAAAGAAGAAGGAAAATCATAACTTGGGAGAATAATACAGTTGCATCTGGGTTCTACTAGTCCTCTAATAATCAGAATGCGTTCTATGTCAGAACTTATTTTATCTACATTTTCTGTGATTCTGACCCTCTTTGGACCTAATCAATGTGAAGGATTTTGAATTTGAGGAGCTGGAAGAAGTCTTGCAGTATTACCCCCTAGGCTACCATGGAGTTGATAGAGAAGGCAGGCCAGTTTACATTGAGAGGCTTGGGAAAGCTCATCCAAGTAGGCTTATGCGTATCACTACAATTGATCGATACTTGAAGTACCATGTCCAAGAGTTTGAAAGAGCGCTACAGGAGAAATTTCCTGCTTGTTCCGTTGCAGCAAAGAGACGTATCTGTACTACAACAACGATATTGGATGTGCAAGGCTTGGTATGTAGACTTCTACTTTGGAAAGCTTTTGGCAAATTGAAATTTGTCTGTCACAAAAAAAAAAAATTCAGTACAATCTTGCTAAGTTTTTAGGAATGGAAGTTTAGATTATGTTTGGTAACAATTTTTGTTTTCTATTTTCAAAAACTTGTTTTTTGGAAATATAAAGGAAAAACAATTTTCTTATATTTTTGAAATTAAAAACATGTTTGGTCAATTGAAATTAAAAAAATAATTTTTTGAAGAAAAAAAATAGAAAATACTAAAATATGCTATAATTAGAATTTGAACTCTAATGCTAACTCATTAAAAGAGATAGATTTATTAAATTAAATGCATTTTTCATTGACTTTTAAAAATTAGAAATTGAAAACAGCATTTTGCATATTTTCAGTTTTATTCACAAATTGAGTTTTGAGAATAGTTTTTGTTTTCAGTCCATTTTGGGTTGCCAAACAAGTTTTTTATTCTCAAAAATAGAAAATTGTTTTCGAAAACAGAAAATAAGGAGAAAAAACAGTTACCAAACATAACCTTAGATTTGCTTCTTGTTTTACATGTACCTTTAAGAGTTCAATCAGATCAGGCTTTCAGTTTCCATGCTTTATATCAGTATAATGATCAAGGGGCACTAGATCTCACTGTTAATAGACTGGTACAAGAACAAAAGACTTGTTATGTTTAGTGATAGGAACTTTTCTGCTAACTGCTGGTTGTTTGTGGAACCTGCAAGTGCTTATCTGCTGGATTTTAACTGTCAATTGATAATATGTTGAAAACAGGGCATCAAGAATTTCACCAGGACCGCCGCAAGTCTCCTGGCTGCGATGTCAAAAATAGACAACAATTATTACCCTGAGGTACTGATGTTTTCCAAATGATATTTTTATTTTCCTATATTGTGTTGGTAAATAATTGTTCTCACAAATCTACAGACATTACATCGAATGTACATTGTCAATGCTGGTCCTGGCTTCAAAAAGATGCTTTGGCCTGCTGCACAGAAGTTTCTTGACGCAAAGACTATTGGAAAGATACAGGTAAAGGATATGGTTAGGCGGCCTATAATATCTCAGAGTAATATTCCTGCAGCCTCCTCTGACTGTATTTATTTTTAAAAATTGCAGGTTTTGGAACCCAAATCATTGTCTAAACTACTGGAAGTCATAGATTCGAGGTAATCTGTCATCTGTTTGTTCTGTCTTGTTTGAACCTCCATCTGTAACACCTGTTAATTAATTGCTTAGACACGTTTCCTTTCAGTCAGTTGCCAGATTTCTTGGGTGGTTCATGTACGTGTTCCATTGAAGGAGGGTGCCTCAGATCTAATAAAGGTCCGTGGAATAATCCTGACATAATGAAGGTAAGCTTCTTGTAAGAGTGATTTTCCTTTATGTTGCCGATTTATCTTTTTTGGCCAGATGCATGTGAATCCATAGTACCTTAAGCATGAAATCTTTTTGAGGATTGAACTTTCTATTGAACTGAGTATCTGAAGATTAACATTGGTCTCCCCATGTCTAGCTTGTACATAGCATGAACGCAACATTTGTGCGGCAAATTACCAGAGTTTCTATTGACCAGCAGAAATCTGACACTTATGATAAATTACGGCCCATGAAGGCAAGTCCTAATTTGATTGGCAGAACTATGTTGATGCATTATTTGTATATCTTGTTCCTAAGTACCACGTTCCTTTTTTCTTCTAAATTCAGGGAACATGTAGCAACACATCAACAGCAGAATCAGGGTCTGATATTGATGATCCTTGTTCCCCAGTTGGACGAAAGAGCTCTTCATTTCCTCGTTTGGCCCCAGTTCATGAAGAAGTAAGTCCTAATACCCGCGGTCACATTGATTGCAACAATTATATTTGTATGCGTGTAATTTATGTGTGTTTGTGTGTAATCTACAATTGGTATGCAGGTAAAGGCATTAGATACAAATGCCTACTACAGTTGTGATGACAAGTTTTCTTTGGTTGAGCAAGTCGTGAGAAGTGATCAAGAAGAGGGACATTCTGGGGATCAATCGCTTAACATTGATGAAATGGATAATACTCCTTCTGTGGGAACATCAAATTTGGCAGGTACTTGTTAATGTAATTCATGATGGTACCTGTTCATATAATATATGATGACAATCATTTATTTCTCAATTTTTCTAGTATGTGCTAGATCAACATATTGTTTGTGCCTTTTTTTCATCAAAATAGAAGGAAAAAAAAAATTGTTTGATGGTACCTGTTCATATAATATATGATGACAATCATTAATTTCTCAATTTTTCTAGTATATATTAGATCAACATATTGTTTGTGCCTTTTTTTCATCAAAATAGAAAGAAAAAAAAAATTGTTTGTGGCTTATAGGGTAATGCATGGACATTGTAAAAAATTTGATTATCAGGGTTGTGTTTCATTATTACGGATTACGCTATTATTGGAATTTATCTCTTTAATTGACGTCTTGTATCAGGTACTCCAGTCGGTGGTTGGTTCAACACTGTTAAGGAAAAAGTTGAGAATAGTGATTTTTAATGTGTTGCAAGAGCACTGATATCTTTCTTCTTCAGAATAGTTGCATTTTTACGTATTCTACGATTTGAATTTTGGAGAAGGCAGAATAATGTTCACCCATCTAATTTGACAGAACACAGCATGAATAGTCATCCACCAGCTGTTGAAGCTGCAAATGAAGAAGACCGTGTCCTTCCGTGCCTAGAACGTCTTCAGAGACTAGAAAAAGCGTTGGAGGAACTTAGTTGCAAACCTGCTGGAATTCCTTTGGAAAAGGAGCAAATTCTTGTAGAATCTTTGGACAGGATCAAGTCTGTTGAGGCCGACCTTGAACAAACAAAACGAGTATGATTTGTTCTATGTGATTTAATCATGTGAAAATGAAATTTTGATTGTATTGATGGTGATATATTTTGCTATCATGTGGCTACAGGTACTACATTCTACAGTGGTGAAGCAACTAGAGATTGATGATTTGCTAGAGAAATTAAAAGAGTCCAACTGTCACGTAAGTATCAGAGCCGCTTTTTTTTTTCCCCTATATTAAAATTCATATTCCCAATATCTAAAAAGAAATTCTATTCCCTTCTTGCAAAATCATTGACCTGTCCTATAGGGATTGTGAGGCTTGAATCCATTGGGAGGCCCTGGTGATTATCATAGTTAACTACCAATCAGAGAGAGTGGATAAATACTAAGAGAGGCCTTCTTTCTGTTAACCTTTCCTTTAGATAAGAAATACATTTTTTTAACACACTCTTTATCAATCTTCTAGATTCTCAAAAGGCTGGATTTTTGATTAATGTACTTGGATTAATTTCTGGTGGTGACTTGGAAATATTTACCAGATATTTCATTTGATATAACAAAAAGGGTGGACTGCTAGCAAAAACTCATATTCATTTTTCTCCACTTCCCATTAACTTCTATGACAGAATTCTGCTAATACGGAATTTACCATGTCCTTTTCTTAAATTACGTGTAACTGCCATTGTGCGCCTGAGTATAAAGCATTTTTGTTCTTGAAATTAAAATGTTAAATGCATATATTTGATTAGTTAGTTTCTCAAATAGTGATTAATTTATATTGTTGTATACATTGAACTAGTTGTCCTCTTGTTAGGAGGAAATTTGTTTTTGCTATCATTGTGTTTCAAAATTAATAATCATATTTAAAGTTCCTTTGTTGAAACTGGTGATCCTTAATGCAGCAAAGAAGATTCTTCTGTTGAATACTTGACGATAGGAGGGGTAGAATGGGAGCTACTGGGAAGAGAGAGGAGGATGATGCAGATGAGCATGCCATTCTAGGGACATTTCTTGGTTGTGGGATATACTGGGAAGGCAATTCTTGTTTTTCTCCCCATTTCTTTCCTATATTGAGTACTCTAGACAAAAATTTACGGTTGAGCTGCATGGGTCTGTCCCCCCTCTCAGCTTTTGCAACATTGTAGAGAAAAAAAAAAAAGTTAATGAAATGGTTTACCATACGGCATATTTTTGTTTCCATTCTTTCCGCGACTCTGAATATACGAAATGCTCAACTGGACTTCATATAATCCTCTTTGAAGTCATCCAGAAGGAGCTTCTTAAAAATAACAAGGTTATATTCTTCAATCTTTCATTGGTAAAAAGATTCAGTACCTTATTTGCCCTGAGATAGGATGAGCTACATATGGGCTTATTCAATATTTCATTTCTCTGTTTGCTGCATTTGTTGAGCTTTTTGCTGCAATGTACTGACAGTTCTACTAACATATACTTTTTCACAACTTCTTGATGTGGTAAGTTGTGATTGGTCTAACTCTAACA